>CAJNOL010000183.1:127901-170250 GCA_905250125.1 Rotaria sordida | reverse complement strand
ATTCATTATCAAAGAGTAGGCTTTTTCTATAGAGATATAATCCACAACTTGCATGTCGAAAGAATTGAGGTCGTAGGAAATCTCAAATTGCAAGTAAGTTCTACTAAATCTTTGATTGGTGATTTTTGACAAAAATAACCTATGAGACAAAATAGAAAAGCAGATATCATGCCCTAGTGAAAGTACTCATAGGCGAGTACTCAAAAAGTACTGACGCTGGAAGATGTCACGAGTACTCATCAGTCGTACTCGTACTAGAATCTGAGTATTTGAATACGACAATCGAGAACTCGCGGTGTAATATTGAGTGTTTTGTGAGTACTCCTATCTAGTTTCTGTGTACTCGGCTGGCCTATGTAAAATATTCGCAAGCATATTTTTTGGTTAGTACCGTTGTACTACATCAATTTTTATTTAATATTGTAATATTAACAAAATACAGATACACACAATAAAAATTCGAGTAAAACGATCAAAATGAGAACTACAAGTTTGACCTCAATCTCGTATATTTCAACACGAAGAATACAGACATAAAAGTCTTCATCATCAGCGAAGAAAATTAAATATTTTTTTATTATTTTTCTTCAATAAAGATGCGATTTTATTTTTTCTTTCAAAAAATAAAATCATATTTTCATTATATAAAAATAAAGAAAATAGTAAACTATTTTTTTTAATAATGAAGATTTATTATCTATAACTTATAGTGAGAGTACAATAAACACGAATTAGAGATAGTAAAATATAGTGAAGGAGAAAAAAATAATAAATTAATCAGTGATAATAAAGAACATGATAATAAATAAACATACAGTATTGCTTATTGCACAAAAAATTAACAGAGACATTTTTTAATTCCTAACTATCTATATTCATCTGAGAATTTACAAAAAAATCAATACAAAGTAAAACTATTTGTCTATAGTTTATTCACTCATCTTCTTATTTTAAAATTGCGATCGATTTGTACCAAAAGTCGTTAGCTGTAATTCGTTTTATAGCATCTTACGGTCAATCTGAAAAATTGTATTTTAAAGGAAGATTCTTTATCTAAATTTAGAAAATAAAATCAAAGCGAGTCTACATTCATATTTTCAAAAAAATTTAATCTTACTGGAAATGTTAATAAATAAATAAGAAAAATCGTTTTTGTTTTCTATATATCAAGTCACCATTTATTTTAGTCGTAAAAATGACTCACCAGAAAGGGAGAGATGATAGACAAGACTTCGGACAAAGACCAGTTGAGAGAAAAGGCACACTCTTCAAGACCATAGATATTTTTAGTATAGTCAAATTGTGTCCTCTGCTATCAAACAGAACAATTCTATGATTTAAATGGATCCAGTAAATTCCAAAACCTAAATCGCGGAAGATTCGCAAATTTAATGGTGTATCTTTTGAAAGAATTTCAAGATTATATCATTTTTCTGTACAAAGATACATGCAAAATAAACTCTGTTGAAAACATGTTGGGACAACAGATATTTCCTTAATAAGAGTTAGAAAGCTATAAAATCCATCCTTCCTGCTCTTTATGTCGTCCTCTCATCACTTCTTGAGAAGTTTTGAATCTCCCCTAGATTAGAATCGTTCTGTCTATGACTGGCAGCAGATATTATCAGTATACTCTACTAGTCTTCACTAGAGTATATGTAGAAGATGAGCAGTTTTATCTAATATCGTGTATTTACAACGGTGTCATGAGACTGGCTAAAGTCCGCGCGGACTCCAGATGGTCGTGTTAGAATTAAACATTTTGAACTGATGAATGATTTAGAAAAAGATATTCATATTTTCAATTTTCAAATTTTATTAGAGAAAAGAAAAAATATTTACTAATATGCCTTTGCTAAAACGATTAAAACTCAACAACGATGAGAATTTCTTCTTTATTAGTCAAATATTTTAATATTAAATATTAGTCTAAATACATTTTATTCATCCTTAGCTAAATCGATCACAATCGGCAAATTAGCAGTACGAAAATTACTATCGCACAAGGAAGCATTAACAAATAATGTTCTTCCTAATTCAAGATCATTTTTAAATTGGCCATATCCTCGATGTACATGACCAAAAACATGAAGTTTTGGTTTAATAATACTTGATACTGAGTTAAGTAATTCTTTACAACCAAGATGATGACGTGTATTAGCTGTTTGATCTAAAACAGAGTGGGGTGGGCCATGTGTAAGGAGAATATCTGTATCACTCGGTATTTTAGACCATTGCCGACGAATGTCATCTGGATCTTTACAATGTTCAGATAGCCAACCACTATTTCGCAAAACGAAAAAAAAAAGGAATGAAAAATTTTTTTCTATAAAATATTTTATGTAAATACCTTCCATAAAATTTCCATCCAGTTAATGGATCTTGAAAGGCTTGATCTTGAAGATAGACGATACCATAATTTGTAACTAATGATTTATCAGTTTTTAATTGTTCAATCGCTAAAGGTTGTTTTTTATATCGTTTCTTTGTATAAAATCGTTTAGATTCATGATTACCAACAATAATTATTTTTAAACGATATTGAATTAAAGTTTTTAACCAATTTAAAAATGTTTCAATTTCTTTTTCTGTTCCATTACGAGTAAAATCACCTGAATGAAGTAATATATCACCATCCGGAAGAGTGAAATCATAATTATCATGATTGTCACTGATACATATAAATCGTGTTAGTAACGTTGGTGAATTATTTGTAACATTAGTATTCATTTCAGCCATTAGATGTTTAAAAAAAACGTGAATCTCTTCGACCAAATAAATATAACGATATGAGTTAAAGAAAACAACGCAAGATTTTTGTTATGACATAGTAATTGTGCAACTAAATGCAATGATTCATAATTTGAAAAATAGAAATAATTTAATTTTTATTTCATATTTTGCGATATTTCTGCTTTGAATAATTTAATAAAATTCTTATTAGATTGAAAACATAACAAAATTAAAAAAAAATTGGACGATTTGCAATATATTTGTACGATTTCTAAATACAAACATTTCAAATTAAAATATTTTCACTGGCTGATTTTGTTACAATATATTAAAGAAGAACAAGAACAATAATTTTTCGACTATCACTATAAAACAGCTGGAGATACTTGGATCCGCTATACTCACCAAGACAATTTTACGAACGACTGTTAATATACTATGTAGAATTATTCGAATGTTTTCTTCAGAAAAAAAATATTTCATGGTAGATGTACCATTTCAAAGCATTTGTATGAATATGATTTGATACCAACATTACGATTCGTCCTTGTAGAGTTTGCAAAACTTCTATATTTTTTAGAGAAATCCTTACTTGGTTATGCTACTCTTTTTTTTTGAAGCCAATCTGCAATGTGTAATGACTTATCTTAGAATTAGTAGATGTGGTTTTATTCATGATTTTGTAGAAAAATTATCGAACTTACGAGATGTTTAATTTGACAACTATAATGTTTTGATTTTACGTTTCAGTTTTTCATCTGAATTACAATACAAAGCAGTTTTTTTTATCTTTTCCTCAAAAGATAACTCCTTCATTTAAGATCTTCTCCAATCTTTTCTAGAAATCTGTTTGTCTCTATCAAAGCTTTTCATCTTGCGACAGAAAAAATTAACAAGTGTTTGTTAGCTCAAAGATAAGCAAAACTTATCGACAATAATTGTGATGTTGTAGGCGAGCATTTTCCTTCTCTGAGTTTAAAGTGTTCTTCATAAAATGATACAAAAAGTTAGAATCGAAGATGACAAAAATCCAATTTTTAATCGATACATGATTTCAAATCTTGCATACTCATAGCTTGAATATTACGTGCAATAAAAAATTAATTTTCAGCTTGACAGTGAAAGTTAAATATTAGATCAAAATAAAAGCTATTTAAATCGTTTGTCATGAACCTGAGTTATTGCATATATACATCACAAATCATTCAATTGTAGTCTGTATTAAGAATATCATGTAACACATGTTACAAAAAGTCTTTTTTTTTATCTGTCCCAAATCAAATTCATATCTGTTCTCAGTCGTTATTTGTTCTCATGATTTTATTCAAGTAATACATGCGATATTATTATTCATCATCGAAACAGAAAATTAATCTAGGACAGATCAGAATCTTTCTAAAACAAGTTGAAATAATGATGCAACTTAAAATAGAAAACCTATATCAATAGAAAATTTTTTTATAAAATTTTTTTGAATCGATAGAATCAGCTTTGATATTAAATATAATCAGCTGCATCAGGTGAAACACGATCAATTGTAACTCATCATATTCTATCGATTGCAATTATTATTATTCAGTGAAGTAGAATAATCAACAACATATTTAATTCAGAAATGATTTCATCAATTGATATTACCAATAAGCTCAATTTGAGAAAATAGAGAAGTTCATTTGCATGCACACAAAACCTACAAATAGAAAAAAAGATTATTTAGCATTTAGAAAAAAAAAAAAGAATTATAAGAGAAAAACAAGTTTAAATATGGATCAGATATTGTTAGTCAACACGAATGTTTCAGTAAAGAGGGTTAAGAGTCATCATATCCAATTAACAAAATAAAAATAAAAAAGTTAATTTTATACTTACTAACTATGATATTATGTTCTTGATATAGTATCCTATAGCGAATATCTGAATTAATCATGTGTTCAATAGAGAGATAGTGTTCAAGGTGAATCGAACACAAAAAATGGGGAAAAATGTTGTCTTCGGTTAAATTATATATGTCGAACAATGGATTTATTGATTGGTGGTAAGCAATGATTTGCCCTCATATATAAACTTTTCCGGTAAATGACTTATATTATGACCTAAAAAATGTTTTAGAAATTTTTATTATTCCAAATCATCATACTGATGTAAGTACCCTACTTAAAATTGTATAGATGACGCATCAGTACGACATATGTTAACTGCATATTTCTTTTCATATATAAAGAAAAAATTTTCGTTCAGTGTCTTTTGTTTACTACTAGTCCTTTGAATATTTTGTGTAAAAGCAGATAGAATGTTTTTCTCAATTTGAATTAAATATATTCTATAGTAATCCAGGACAATATTTTACTGTATATTTGATTATAGACAACTTTAAGATTGTCATTAGAAGACTTGGGATATTGTTAAGAAGTTAAAAAAAAATGATATATACACGTTCTCGAGACGTTTTTGCATTCTGATTAAGAAAAAGAAATATGTAGTCTTCAAAAGCCAGGTTCTTGTGAACTTAGTTTTACGTGACCCAAGTAACAGGATACTCCACGTTGATCATATTTATGACTCTGAATATAAATTTTTCCCGGGAAAAAAGCATCAAAACATTTAGTACGTGCTTCAAAAGAAAATGTCTAAAAAAAAAACTTCCGCAAACATATTTTAATAATAAGCAAACATATTTCGTAGCGCATTATTCATATCAAATCAACATATAAAAATCTATAAAAGTGTAAAAAAGTGAAACTATGTAAAAAAAAAGAACCAATTGTCAGATAAATAATCTTTTTAATCTTTTCTTTCGTTTAACCTTTTTTATTTGAATAAGACAGATTTTTTTTTATAAATTTTAGGCGTGGTCCGATTCTTTATTCAAAATGGTCGTTTTAATCCTTACGACTCATGCTTCAATTGAATATTATCTGGTCGTATTTCATTCTAAAATTGTTCATTGATATGTAGTCATTTGTTACTATTTACCTTGCGTGACTGGTATTACTTATCCAATAATCTTGCATATATATTCCATCATTATACCAATCAATTCAATTTGAAAATGTTTAATATGAGGGACACTGCTATTTCTATGAACAATGGACTTGTAGTTTCGATCAATCAACAAATCTTGTTTCATCCGTTCTTCTAAGTCCGTTCTGGTAATCTTATTTTACTTCTTTGGATTCTTCGACAAAAACATCTTATGCAACAATGATACATGTGGAACAAGATTCAACGTTTTATCATACAAAAAACACCTTTGTCGTATGAAACTTTGTTAGTTGTCTGATAAAAATCTATTCGTCTCGTTGATGAGTTTATTTAAAGTATGGTTTCATTCCATTTCACATATTGTACGATTATTGTCGGTGAATGATAATTAAGCGCAATCTATGACGCAATTACTTATGATTTCATATGGTGATTTCAAATGGCCAATTTCGAATAAACAGAAACATAGCCATGAACTCATGTGTTAAAAAATTTCATGTTAGATGAATATACTCTTTTAATATCATTTAAATATTCACAACAATTCAGTTTTAGGAAAGCTTTTTTTTTCTCTAAAAAAATTATTATAATCAATCAATTCACAGGATGTGCTGACATTTATTTGATGTTAAAATGACTTGTTTTTCAACAAAATCGAGTCAGCTAACAATGACATAGCATAATTCTATTTAAATATCTTATGCAGTGGGAAAAATTCAAAAAAAAAATGTTTTTTTTTACAAATTGTTGCTGATGATGTTGGCATTGACTTTTTATTTACGAATAATCAGCAAAACAGGCATAGTGGTCATTTTAGTTTGAGGTTCAAATGGATCAATCCATTGTGTTACATCCCATGGTGCTTCAGTCATAATATAAGAATCTAAAACTCAAATAAGTTAGAAAACATTTTCATTCTAATTGATAGAAAACAAATTTTACGGGAACGCGAAAAATAATCAACGTTACCATCATGTTGCTGAGCACTATATCTACGTAAAAAGAAAAAAAATACTATATATTTATCATAATCAAAAGAAGAAAATTACTTACGGGCTTAGTTTTTGAAAGTCAGGAGCACGCCATTGTCGATATGCTGCAGTACCCATGTTGACAATTGAAAACTTGTTTTAAAATATTATCTTTAAGAAAAGTTAACAGGCTTTATTATTTCAAAACTGTAGATTCCGAAAGATGTGTACGACAATTCTGAGGGTGCTGAGTAATGGTGTAACGTGAGAATGGAGATGCAAGCGTGATGAGGTTGACAGGGTCTGTTTTTGTTTCTTAACTCTTATCTCTCGTTCCGTGCGCAAGGTTCATGGTGCACATCTGTCATATGCTCTTCAAACTGATTTTCAAGGTATATATTCACATGATCGCAACTATTCAAACGAATAGATAGGATTCAATTATATGCAAATAGAAAAACAATAATTTGATTCCGCAGGTATATCGGTTGATGACTATGAATATTTCAAACATTAATGAATATTGAATTTGACGAAAGAGGTATATATAAAAATCATTGGAAATAGAAGAAAAGAAAAAGAAGGTAACGTAAAGAAATGAATGAGGAGAATCAATGAGGGTATCTCATTACTAACTATGTATATATGTATATATATATCAGTCATGTAATGCAATCAAGCGTAAAAATATTCAGTATTCTTTTTTTTCGTTTTTTCATCAATATCTACAGGAGAAAGACTGTTATTCTTGTTTTTTTTGGTAATATGAAATAACAAAAACAAAAATGACGTCAAATAAACGAACACAACAGTCGGTGAGCAAAACAAAACTAAAGATATCAAACATTAATAAATTGATTATGAACTCAAATCATGTGTTATTCAATATTCCAAATATGAGGAATAGATTTCGGCATATTTAAAATAAAAAACTTATTATTCTCTCAATAAATTGTCTTGGGTTATCTGTTAATATGAAAGTGTTCTAATCTTGTGAAAAAATTTAAGATATAGTTTACAGCACAACTATAGTCACTATCAGGGATAGTACACTAGAAGTGCGAGGAGTATCAAGTGTTTCCATCTCAAACAAAGTTTGAAAAAGCAATACGAACTTATTATTTCCCGAAATTTTTCATATTGGTTGTATATATAAGAATAAGAACACTTCCCACATAGATATATTCAATACGGCTCTGTAGTTAGTATAGAGAAAATTACTCACAGGCTCATTATTTTATTTATTGATATTCTGATTAATGAAGTTTCTATCATATATATCCGATATAGAATTATTTAAGTAATGTATAATCCACTTTTGGATTATTTTGTACTCGTTCCATAAAGAGTAAGTGATATTCAAAGTTTACCGTTAGATCAAGTCTAAAAGTGAAATTATCAATTGTATCTAACCTCTGTAAGACTAATCATCACATACTCAAATGATTTACATTTACTTTAGTCAAAAGAATTCAAATTTGGTAAATCAACATTGAATCAGTGACAGACAATGATTGATCTTCTTTGCCGTTTGTTACCAATAAAAGTGGTATGCCATTCGATTTTGGTTGTTTATTTTCTTTTTAACAAAATTTAAAATCAAAATGTTGAAAACAAACTAGTTGTTAATATTAAATATACTTAGATAAATAATCTGTAACATAGCACATCCACCTTTCTCAACTGATTGTTCAACCTATATTTTTTTTAAAACGAATAATTGTTGAAATCTTAGACAAGTTTTTTCATATGAATTTCAACGTGAGTACACGATGATTCATCCAGTGAAAGATAATGGCAAAAAATCTTTCAATAAAAAGTGCTCTATTAATATGAAACGCGTAGTGTATTATTCAAATAAAAAAAGCTTTTGCATGAGGACTGCATACTTATGTAGAGCATTCATTCGTTGACAAGCTATTCGAAATACTTTCTGATGAATTTTGTTTCGAAACATCTTAGAACTTAAAACAAAAATGTGAATGTCCTTACAATTATGATCCGAAAGTTTTGATTTAAAACGGTCTGTCTTTACAGTTTTGCATGATTTTCTTTAGATTTATAGGTTCTTCAATTCTATATCACTTAATGAATGCAATAGATCGATTATAATAATATTTTAACGGACAATGAATGTTTTCATGCTGTTTTTTTGAAGATGATATTTTAAGTTGTTTTCAAGATACAAATACAAGAATTTATTGCACTTATATATCAATTAGTGAATGGGATGTTATCAAAAATAATTTGAGTATTTTTGATGTTATATCGCCACTTTAAATGTTTAGACATAATCGAGTTATTTTTAGATTTTTATGTAAAAAAAAAAACCTATAAAGAAAAATGATTCATACATGTTACTTATTCATTTCAGAAGATTGCCTATGAGCGTTTGTGAATGTTCTAGAGATTGATTTTATTCTCTTTAGTGAGCTGATCACTTTTTAATGATTTATATAAAATGGGTATTAATGAGTATAACTCGTCGAGGTTTAGATGTTAATGAAAGTATTTTCTGGTTGCTTTGAAAAGTTGAGTATTTGTACTATGAGTATAAATTAATGAGTGATCGATAAGTAATTAGACAAAATATTCATTCATTTTTCAGCCTCTTTTAAGGAGCCTATAGAAATTTGTAAATATTGGATTAGAGTCAGGATTTTATGTTTTTTTCGAATATGGATTGAAAATCATTGTAGGATTTTTGGTTTAGGAGTTTTGAGTCCATCTCTTCAAGGCTTATAAATTTAGTTTGAACGAAGAAAATTGACCTTTTTTTTTTGCTTCTATAGTCTCCTTTACTACATATTTCAGAAATGTCCGAGCTCAATTTGCAAGTCTGTTTTCAATAGAAATCGAGAAGATTGCCGAAATTGATATGGTATTCCTTATCACAACATACACTGTCAACAAATGACTTCGAACTAACTAATTATTAATATACCACTCTGTTGAGAAATGTTTGCTCTTTCATTCGCTGTATTTGAAATAATTTTCTTGTCTACATTGAGTAAATTTTGGCGCGCTAAAGTTCGCCCAATCTTAATTTACTAAATTCCGATTCTAGTTCAATGTTTTCAAATTTTTATAGGTTTCTTAAAAAGGCTAAAAACTAAGTGAATATATTGCCTAATTATTTTACGATCACATGTAAAATGACAAGTCAAATAACGAACAGAGGGCGTTATAGGTAATGAATTGGTCTAGGTAGCATAAACATTGGAAATTATCCTCTAAATACTGATTGTAACTTAAGATGCCTTCAAAAATTTTAATTTATTTTAACAATTTCACTCGTAAAAGATATCTACAGATGAAATAACAGAAGATCTCATCGAACTAGAAAATACAATGTTATTATTTCTTTACTCTTCAAATATTTTTAATTGACAAAACCATTCTATCTGTTTCATATATAACTATTGTACTTGGTTTGTTTTAACAAATAGAATCTGTTGCATACGGATGTCGAGTATTATTTTCAAATTAGCTTTCATATCATATAGTACATATCAATATTAATTTAAACCATTGAGATGGTTCGGTTTATATATATATATGCAATTTTTTCTTTCAAAGGCAAAGAACGATAAAAAGTTGCTATGCTGGCAAGATTTTTCTTTTCTTCTTGGTCGTTAACAACAGAAAAATTACATGGTGTAATTTTTTTTTCTTCTTTCTTCTTTCTACCGTCATTTAGCTTTCATTTTTTTTTCTTTTTTAATAATGTCACATCCAAGTAAATCACAACAACGTTTTCCATTTCGAGCTTTAGTTCATGTTCAAAGAAATTATCGTAAATTACCACCTATTACACAAACAATTCGTCCAATAGAAGAAAATGGATCATTGCAATCACCATTAAGTATTATTAATGTTGATATTAAATGTGAAACACCACAATTAAATGAAAATAATTTTTGGGATAAACTTCATGAACATATTGCAAGTCAAACTTTGGAATATAATAATGATCATGGAAATCAAAAAACACCAAATAAAATTGTACGAATATTTGTTTCATCTACATTTACAGATTTTTTCAATGAACGAGAAGTACTTATAAAAAAAGTAAGAAAATTATTTATAATGAAATATAAATTATTCGTTTTTTTTGTTTTTCGAATGAAAGGTATTTCCTGCATTACGTGATGAAATGGAACCAGCAGGTATTCAAATAATTGATTGTGATCTTCGTTGGGGTGTAAGTAAGATTAAAGCAATTAAACTCTTATGACTGTTTTTTTTTGACTATTAGAAATAGAACATATATATATTAATGGTTAAAATATGAATGTTTTGTAGCTTTTCTCTCATCGAAATATTCAATTGAAAAAGATATACAGAGAACGCACGAGAAGTTTTCATAAGACATTAGCTGATATTACAAAGATGCATATTCATAGTTCTAATTCTGAATCTCTTCGGTTCTTCTTTTTCGATGATTTGGGAACAAACATTGAAAACGTTTCGTACATATCTTCAATTTATTAAAACTTCATTATTAGTAGAACCAATCTACGATAAAACTAAGAATATAATAACAGAATATTATTCTAATTAGTAAATTTAGATCATGTCCTATTATCCTCTGTAGATGATGTTCGTGTGAATGAAATTTGAACCCATTTGTAAGTCTCTAATGTGTTATGAAATCATCATTCAATATAATTTCTTGATGTATATCTATTAGAGTCCTGTGGGACAAACTCTTTTCAAATTCCGAATCCTTTTTGTTTTCAAAATGTCCCACAAGACTCAAATACCTATGTATTTCATCCTTGATAAATTGATTGTAAAAATTCAACTAGTTGAAAATCAATTATTTTGCATGGAAACATTTACCAAAATCTGCATGTAACAAAGTGAATATCGTTCATTTTTCTATTTAGTTCGCATATTTTTTTAATCGATTACTATAGTCATTTGTTAAGAAGAAAACACTTCCAATGAATGGAAAAATCTTCAGAAATGAAATCGAATATTCCTAACAAAAAAAAAACAAAGAATTTATTATTTCGTTAAACATTTTGTTATTTATCTTAATTTAGGTTCCAAAAGATTCAACGACCGAACAAACAATATTAACATGTCTTGAAGAACTTGATCGATGTTTTGAAGATAATGGTCAACCGTTCTTTATTGGTCTTGTTAGTGATAAGTGAGGTTTTATTTTATTTTTATTTTTATTTTTTCTTTGTTTTTTCTAATACATACTCCTTATTATTTCACTTGATTTCATAACATGTCATGCAGGTCAATGACAATAAATTTATCCGCATGGATAGTGCCAGACCTGTAGAATTTACTAATATGCACCCACGTGTGTAGAAGGAATTTTAAAAAAAAACTATTATTTATATAAGAACTTTATAGTGTTGGGAATTAGCTAATAAAATTTTGTAGCAATCAGTATACGAAGTTCTTTTAAAAAGGAAAAAGATTTATTTTAAGTAGACGGAAGAGAAAATTTTTCATTTTAACGGTAGATTTTTCACCTCTGCACATAACATTCAAATATTCTTTTGTTAAGATTCGAAATAAAATTTTTGTTTGATTTAGATATGGTTGGGTTCCAAAACTTAATGAATTACCAAAGAATATAATTGAACGATATCGTTGGATTGATGAAGCATCAATAACATTAATGGAATTTATCCATGGTGCATTTCGTACACATAATCCAAATGCATTTTTTTTAATACGAAAATCAGAAAATATTCTTAGTAATCTTCCTGATAAATATAAAGATAAATTTCGTGATAAAGATGAATTTAATCAAAGTCAAATTCAAGAATTAAAAAATCAATTACCAAAAATATTTCCGCCGGAACAAATTTTTCATTATGATTGTTTTTATAATGGTCTTGATTCATCAACTGGACGTGAACGAGTAAGCAAAAAAACATCGAATGTTATGTTTTTCTTTTATTTTGAATATATGTTTGTTGTAAGGTTAAAATTGATGGTTTACATGAATTTGAAGAACAAGCAAGAAAATTTTTAATTCAAGCTATTCAAAAATGGTATCCGGCTAATTTTACCAATACTAGTTCATTGGATACTGGTAAATTTTCAAATAGAAAGAAAACATGTTTATGTTGTGTTTTTTTTTGTTTCTAGAACAAAAACAAATGAATACATTTCTTCTTAATAAAACTCAATATTTTGTTGATCGACCTAACGAATTTTCATTTTTATTCAAATATATAACAGGCGATCACAAAGATTTAACATTAATCAGTCGTAAATAAGAAAAAAAATCCTTTTATATTAAAACTATTCTTAATAAAATTTCTTAGCAACGGACACAACAAGTGAGAATGCTCAACCTTTCTTGGCTTTAACAGGTCGATCAGGTGATGGAAAATCGATATTACTTGGAAAATTTGTATTAAATATCGAAGTAAATCTAAAAATTATGTTTTTTTCTTGTCTTTATTTATTTTAGTGTTTATATTAAATAGGAAAAATTTCAAAACAAATTTTTTCTCTTCTATTATTTTCTTGATGGAGCATTTCATGCTAATGCTAGTCATTTTATGTTAACTAGTTTAAAACAAAAGTTAGATAAATATCTTGGTAAATTTAAATAAGACAAAAAGAGATAAATAAAAAGATATTTTTCTATTATTTAGAGGAAAATAATTTAATATCTCCAAAAACAGGTGAACGACTTAAGATAACCGATGATACATTTCTATCAGATGCTATTGGACTTTTACCTATTCCACTTCTTATTATTGTTGATGGATTAGATAAAGTAAGTTAACATTGATATTATCTTTTAAAAATTTCAAATTCTTCTAGGGTGATATTCATCACAATAGAAAATATAAAGAAGAATTTCCATTTTCTAATCTTAATGAATTAATGACTGATCATACATATATTATAATTAGTTGTGAAACAAATTTAAAATTATATGAAACAATTCTTAATCATATTCATTATAATTTACAACTTCAACCATTAACAATTGAACAACGTCAATCATATATTGAACAATTTTTTCATCGTTTTAATAAAGTAAGTTTAAAGAAAAAGCAATTACAGATACTAATACTAAAATGTTGTTTTTTTTTCTCATACTTTAAATTCTAACATAGAGTAATCCATTTCGAAAATGAAAAATAATATTATTTGCTTGTTGTCTATGAGAAGAAGGTTTGTTTGTCTGTTGAAATGATGAAACAAGATTAGTCAATAAACATCGATATGTATTTATTTCTGATGATAATTGAATTGTATTATTGCGTAAATCTAAAATAAGAGATTCTATATCAGATACTTGAATTTGTAATTGATGATATTCATTATATGATAATTCGTATTGTTGTTGATTTTGTTCACTTATATGATGAAGCTCATTTTTAAGTTGTTCTTTAAAATAAAAAAGAACACGAAAACAAAAGATTTGTTTTAGAAATACAAAAAATAAAATAAAATATATATTGTTTACTTAATTTTTTTTCAAGTGATTGATTTTGTTCTTCTAAGTGTTTTATTTCTTCTGAATGATTTTCACTTTCATTTTCTTGAAAATTATTTTGCATTAAATCAATTTTTGTTTTATAGAATAGTTCTAATTCTGATACTTGAATTTCATTATAACTTTCATAATCTTGACTAAAAGCAAAAAACAAAAACATCGAGAAATTTTATTTTTTAAATAATAAATACAAACCGAATTTTTTCAATTATTTTTTTAAATTCTGTTTTATTAAATTCATTATTAAAATCATATTGAATTTTTTCTAATTGTTCAAATTCTTCTTGACATTTTTTACTATATTCATGTTCAAATAATAATTGTTCGTTAAGAGTATATAAAGAATTTTCATTTTGCATACGTTCATATGCTATTTTATTATATTCATTTGTGTATTCAATTAATTTTAACATATATTCGTTGTATTGTCTTTTGTATGACTAAAGAGAAAGAAGAATGCAGATCTATGTTTAGAAGAGAAATAGAAGATTTCATTCGTCAGCATTTTGATATGTATTTTTAGCATGAGAAATTCGTTGTTTAGCTTTCATGTGGAATTTATGATATACTATCGAACGGAAAAGTCTCAATAGAAGCTCTGATTCTCAAATCCGATTGAATGCTTTTCCAAAACTGACAATATTCGTCATACTAATAAACAGAACTATAGATATGTGTAATCAACTTTCTAACCGGCACCACGAGAAAAAAAGTTGTCCGGATTTAAACTAAAGATTATAGTTAAATATTCTATGATTATGAGCGGGAGATATGACAGAAAAAGGTACTATTCATCGACTAAATAAATCAAAAACAAGTATTGAGGGATTTTTTTAAATATTCTACAAATAAATTCTGAAATAGTTTTCTCTAGATCAAAATCGAAATTGGATCAGATTTATCGGGACTATGACTTAGAATATTGGAAATAAAAGTTATCGAGATCGGGACTAAGAAGCTTGGTCCTGTACAACTCTAGATATGAATGTTGAGATGTTACGATTGGGAAGGAAGTATTGCTGAATAAGTATCCTATGTTGCAGCTATAATCTCTTTTAATTTCGATTTATTCAAACAATTTGAAAATTCTTTTCGATTATGTTTTATGCGACATAACTCTGGAAAATTCTCAAAGCTAAAATGAATTTCAAAAATCGTGTTTATCCATTCAATTTGAACTAGTATTGAAATAAAAAAGTAGAATAAAATAAATTATTTTACTAGTAAACTTTCTTGTTGTTTTTCAAATTGTTCTTTTAATAGATTTAATTCATATAAATTAACATTAAGCTGTTGTTGAATTATTTCATATTGATTCGATTTTGAAAATAATTTTACTTTATTTTTATAGTATTTTGTATCATAATCAGCACGTTGTAAACGTGTTTGTATTGATATCAATTTTTGTAATTCATTATTTAATTGTCGACGTAAATTATTAAATTCAATTTCTGATGAATTAGAATTATTATTATTATCATTTTGTTTTTCTTCTTTCATATGTCCCATATATGTTTGTAAAATATTAACAATTTCATGACGAAGATTAATATTTATATTAGCTAAAATTTTGATTTTATTAAGATAATTTTCAAAATGATTATTAAGTGTAGTTAATTCAATTTTTTCATTATCATTATCTTCTGTTTGATGAAATTTATCTACATGTATTTCAGTTTCATGAGTATTCGAAGATGATATCATGGTTGATGCTGGTTGAAAATAATCAACGTTCTTTACATGAATATCACTAAGATATATAGTTGTTCTTCTTCGTGGTTCTTCTTTGATGATATTTTCCATTTGTTTGTTTGGAATGAATAATTGATTAGTGAATTTTGTATTTTGATTTAAATTATTAATTGATATTGGTACATTTTCATGAGAGATTTCTGTAGTTTCTTGATGTATTTATTTGATGGATAAAAAGTATGATTTGATTTATATAATAGTAGCTTAGAGAAAATGTTGTTATTCATTTGTATAATGACATATGCTTGATAAAAAATTTGTCATTTACTTTTTTGTGACTAAAAAAAACTATTAATCGATCTTGATATATTTTAAAGATTAGTTTATTTCATGCAAATGAAGAAAATAAAAAGATTGGTATGCAGCTTTTTTTTCTTCTTTTAAAATAATGACGAGAAAGGTCATTATTTTAAATAATTTGTGGCTTTTTTTTCTGGCATATTTTGGTGTTGATTTTATGACGAATAATTTTTGATGAAAAAAATTCATTTTGTTGTATAATAAATTTGATTTTATAAAGAAACTAAAGATATTTTATAAATTTTCATTTAAGAAATATATATATATAAAATTTTGTTTTAAAAACTTTTAAAAATATTCAATCGGAAATGAAGAAATTCTTCTTGGTTTTAAACTTCTGTTGATAAACATTTTCAATTCTATCAATAGATTGTTAATGTTTATTAGACAAAAAAAAAGGATAATCTCTTATTATTTTTAGCCTTCCTTTGCTCATAGAAGAAAGTTCTCTTATTTGAATATTTATAGATATGTGTGTGACTTTTTTTTGTGCTCTTTTATTTCACGTTATTGTAAATGTCGACTGTATTTAAATTGCATATATTTATGGTTTGAAGACATTGATATTCAAGTACCTGCACAGACGATGTTATAAATTAAGGGTCCTTGTACATCTACCTACAAGAATTTATGAACTAAGTGGAAATCGTACATGAAGAAAAAGGTATCGACAATGGAGATATAAGAAAAAAAAAGACAAAATAAGTTAACCAACAGGTTGAAGAGGTGTACACAAAGATAATCTTGATCATCACCAACATAAACGAGCAAGAAAATAATTTCAGATAAAATTCTTTTTCTTTTTTAATTAAATAAATAAAAGTTAATGGTTCATACACAATGGACAATTCTTTGAATTAAACTTCTTTTATTATTCTTCTGTTAAGATTTATATTAACTTCGTTTTGTTGTTCTTTCATCTCATCTAGGGATGTGCAGTTTCAGTTTACTGACCGTCGAAATCACCGGCTCAGTATAGTTAGTGCACACTGACACAGTGCCACTCATGTTCATTGAAGCATTGAAACACACCACTAGAAACCCAACATATTACAACAGACTTGATGTCTCAATGTTAAAACTAACGCGAACATCAGTGTAATCAGTGCATCAGTGGATTCTGTGTCAGTGATTCACTGTTTCGTATTTACACTAATACTGCACATCCCAATTCTCAACATATTTTTTGTATTTGAATATATTTTAATTAATTGCATGTTTACTTTATAAAATAGACTCTTGAACCAGAACAAATATCTTTACTTTTGAACAATAAAGGTTGTGAACATGCTCTTTATTTATCTTCTATATGTGAAAACCTTCGTCAATTTGGTGATTATTCACTTGTAACAAGTCGTCTGACAACATATCCACAAACAATAGAAGAATTACTTCATGTATTATTGAATGAAGTTTATACAATTATTAATAATCAATCACTTCTTGATGCTGTATGTCTAGAATTTTAGATAATAATTTAAAATAAATAATAGATAGTTCTTTTGTTTTTAGTTTTTTAAATTATTAATTATATCAAATGTTGGTATACTTGAATCCGATATAGTTAGTATGCTTCAACATTTTATGAACAAAACTACAGATGAAAATAATCAAATTCTTGTAAATCGAATGACATGGTCAACAATACAACGACATTTGAAAACATTTCTTGATACAACATGGATGGATGGACATCAACTTGTTATTTATCGTCATGCATCACTTGAACAGGTTTAGATTCAAATTATGAATATGTATATAATAATTTTTATTCATTAGATATTACAAAAACGTTGTTTAAAAGAAAATACAGATGAAATACGTTCTTTAAATAGTTTTATGGCTGATTTTTATCTTAAACATTCAACAATTAAAGATTTTTCTTCTCGTCGTATTCCATATCATTATGAACAAGGTCATATGTATAAAGAGCTTGTTACATATTTACGTTCGTCAGAATCACGTAAAATTAGTCGAATAGATCGACAAGCATATCTACGCGTAAGAATATTTATTTTATAAAATAGTTAAATTATAAAATATTACAATCAATATATTGTTTTAATTATATTTAGAGACGTCGTTGTACAAAATATATTCCTCATGCCGATACTCCTTTAAGTCAACGTGCTTACTTATGCCATATATGTGCCATGCAATTTAAACTAGGTCCATTTACAATGGCAAAAAGTTCATGTTTAATTTGTACTAATATGATTATGGGAGGAAATATGGCACAAGCAAATGCTTTCAAACGTGAAGCACGCCTTTGTCAAAAACATGGTTCGATGGGTTATCCACATTCACTTCAATGTATTGTTTGTAGAAGTCTTCGACCAAAACCAACTGGAACAGCACCAACAGTTACTGATCCTGTACCGTTAAATATTTGTTTTGATTGTTGGTGTGCAGGTGGAGCAACACCACGTTGTTGTGCATTGGAACTTGACTAAACAAAACATATTTTTTTTCTATTGTGTGAAATAAATTTCTTTTTTTTTATATATAATTCTAATCAAACTGATTTTTATAAACAGTTTTGTAAAAAAAGGTTACGTTGATCAGACTAATAATAGAGATAAATCTCTATTGAAGAAAAAAAAATGATATAATTGTTTCGGAACTTTTTTACTAGGTACTCAATAGTGCTATTTAACATGAGAGCAACCGACGAAAACTGACAATTTTTTTTCATTACATTTTCTTCATATCAAACCTAAATACGCCTACTGTAAAACATCATGAATTGTTGTTGTCAGACAACGAAATTATCTTTTTTTTTTAGAAAACTTCGCTTATTTCATATATCAAAATCAAATAGACACATTGAATTTTTTTTATTCTAAATGTGGTGTGCCATCAACATTCATATTTTCCTTTCACCTGTCAGTCCGAAATATTAATTGGTAAATAGTGATGATGATAAAAGAAAAACCATAATCATAAAAACTCGAATGCCATCTAGTTAAAATTGTCGTAATTGCTTATTTTTGGATCTATGATGAAGCACTTAGTAACGTGATCAGTATAACTAATTATTTCCTGAACAAATGATTTAAAATCAACTAAAATATATGAATACACTACATATAGAACATAAAGAAAGAACAAAGATTGTGTTGCAATTCATTAATGAATTATTTAATGCTCAAATTTTAGCTCAAGATAGTAATGGAAAATTCGAAGATGTGTACGATCCAATGAAGATTTATGCGGAATATTATCGAGAAAAAATATGGAGAAAACAATTTTCTAGCTTTCATTGATTAATAACTTCATTGCACAAAAATTGGAGGAAAAGGTTGTGGATATTGGCTATGAATTAACAAACGACCCATATCCTCATTTCCCACAGAGTTTTCGAAGGTGAAAATGATTGTTAGTTTCTCAGGAACAGAATCTTTGAAAAGCCAAAACCTGAGTTTTTAGTTCCTGAAATTTGAAAATGGAAACCAAGAATGATAGAATAAACAGTTACGTACAATATGTAACATCTTCCAACTCTCTATGATGTTTTTTGACTGCGATACATCAATCCTACAGAAGACGCAAAAGTAGTTTTTCTATTATTTTGCATGGAAACTTCATCTTTGTGCCTTATGTAAGCTTGATATATCTTAGATGTGAATGTGGACCGTTTGTTAACTTATACTCACACCGACATCCAACGAATAGTCTCCGATCATCGTAAACCTGAAGAGCTTACGACTAGCTAGGTATCGTAACAGTTGACCTTGAGGGTGTTCACGAAAGATTTGGTCTGAATTACAGGTCTGGCAGGCCGTTCTTCGTCTTTAACGTCTTTTCGATCTCTACGAAACTATTCATATCATCTTTCAACTATTTTAAGAGGTAGAGCCTAATCGCCGAAAACAAAATATAGTTATATTATAAATAACTCTCGCCTGAATATACTCAACAGTACAGAATGTATTGTAGAATCGAAAGTTTTACTTATCTAAGGAAATCAGAGGTAAACAGCTTTGATTGAAATTATTATATGATTATACTAACTAAAGGATGGTAAAATATTATAGAAAATATAGAGCACTATTTGAACTATCAGTATATAAAGTAGATATTAAAATTACTCAGCTATGTAATAGATAGATTTATATTCTTTTGTGTATATCTTAACAGCTAGATGAGATGTGCTAGAATCATTAATTATGAATGACGATATAATTATAAAATGCCATTTTCATTCTTCTAAAAGTGTTCAAACACTTATTTTTGCAAACTGCATGTTCTAAGTTAAAATGTTCGTTATAATACACGATTCAATAAAACAATTTGTGCTCTCCGGAATTCCTATAACGTTTACCTTATTTTATTGTTCAATATATAATTAGCATGGGCACTACAAACTGCATCAGGTATTCTATTTGAATCGACATTTCATGTTGAAAAATTGTCTTAGTCATCTTCTATGTATACACCAATCACAGATAGAGGTTCTTGTATTGTCTTATTCACGTATCGAAGAAGATAAAAGTTGTTTTAACAGCATGGATTTGTAAGGAATCTTTTTCCGTGCAAAACTCTTGTATTTGAAATCAAAACAAATTATATCACTTAAGTTATATAACTTTGTTACACTATGAATAGCTGGAGTAAAAAGCTTACCGCCGTCTTAGCAACATCCGAAGTACAGATCTCACTCAATATATAGCAAGTTTCTACGCGTTACTGTCTTTATAGACAGAGGATGAAATTTAGAACAATGCGCTATGTTAAGTTTCATTTGATATATCCTTGTTTCTGAGACTGAAATAAGCTTTTTTATTTCTACTATTTATAGCGTAACAAAGGTGTATAAGTTAAGTGGTATAATTTGTTTTGATTTCAAATACAAGAGTTTCGTATGGAAAAAGGACAGTACAAAAGCATCTATCTGTGTATTTTCTGATTCTTCGTTCTCGAAATCATTTTAACAGAAAATGATCAAATTCTATGCCTGTGTGATAAGTAAAAGAAAAAGAAAATTTACAAATGACCACATAAATATGGTGTGAAATGATCTCAAATTTCAACAATGGGGTTTGAATTAAAGTAAGAACTAGAAACAATTTTACCTGGAGTTGATTCTATCCTGTCGAAGATTTTCATTATCTCATGTAAAAGATGGAGACCAAATCGGTGTTTTGAAAAACTTACTGAAGATGAACAAAAACGTATATTGAAGATTCAAAAATGTTTGTATCATCTCGAGACATCGATCTCTCTGACAAAGATCGAACGAGTTTCTAGCGACTCGCCATTCTCTAGGTCACCGCGACACAATTTACAGATTTTTTTTACAGTGAAAAACACACAAAGTATGAAGGTCGAATGCATACACGACCGACTACAGAAATACTTTGCTTCACACCGCATTACACAGCTCATGAGCAATCGAGCTATTATCATATGGTTCTATAGTACTTTTCAAGAGCTTCAGAATGGTATAAAAACATCGAGGAAAACACTGGCTACTTGAAGAAATTCTAAAGACATTTTTCTCGAGACAAGGTTTTTAGCCGTTTTTATAATGATATTCAGTAGATTTTGATCAAAAAATTACGATTGAGTTGAAAACTAATATAATATTTTGAATCAGCACCTCAAATTGAGTGGATTTAGTTGTATTTCGAATATTTTCCCAAACTTTTTTTTCATCGAAAAATTTACAACTGATCTCCCTCAAGGTTGAATCAACAAATGAATTTTATGAAAATTCTGTTGTTATTGTTTAGTCATCTGCTATTTGGAGTTCTACTATCGTTTTATGATCTTAGAACGTGACTCCCATTGTTAAAATGATTTTTTTGATGAAACTCATTTGTTGATCCAACCCTGAGAAGACCAGTTGTGAATGGTTTGACAAAGAAAAAAGTTTCTGAAAATATTTGAAATACAACTAAATTCACTCAATTTGAGATGCTAATTCAGAATATCAGTAAAACAAGGCGCAAAATTTCCTCACGAGAATAGTGTCCTTGAAATTTTTTTCTCGATGTTTTTATACCACCTTAAACTGCTAGAAAATGACTATCAAATCATATGAAAATAGTCCGATCGCTCATAAGATGAGTAGATAAAAGAGCTGATTGTCATTAACAGTAGGTTTCAATGTACATGTGACGGTCATTGACTATTTCAATCGGCCTGTGCACAGCACGAATAAGTGCTAGAGGACTAATTCTACCAAGGCTCATTTTCAGGCACCTAATGTGACGGTTTGACATAGATGAAATCAAATTTTTCGAAGCAGTCAATTTCAGCAGTTATTGACTCCCTTCTTTAATCAGTTATTCATTTTTTTTTTTGAGAAAAGTCTTTTTGGAACTTATTCCCTTAAATATCTTATATTAATAAATTTTTGAGTAGATGTAATATATCTGTAAAGATATGTTTGAATACTTTAGAAAGTTATATTTATTGTTATCTATATCATAGATAAACAAAAAAGTTCGTAAATAAAAAGTTAAAAGTGTGCTAAAAGAAGTATATTTACGTAACGTATCTTGTCTTTCAAGGCATCCATATTTAATGTTGTTTAGTTATCAGTAAAATAAAGAGAAGGTAAGGTGCATAGTAATTTTAAAAAAATGACAGAAAAAATGAGTAGTATACCGCCTATTGTTGGACTCAAATCAAATGCATCAGTGGACACTTTTTATAGTCGTATAAAGCGTAGACATCTTATTGGTGCTGCACTAATATTTCTTGTTGTACTTTCAACTGCACTCCTAATTACTGTAATTGTTCAGGCAAAAAATCGTAGACAAAACAATAATAACAATGCCAATCAATACTGTCTCAATCAAGGATGTCTTTCAGCAGCAACACATCAATTACGTTTTATGGATACTACAGCATTAGCTGATCGTTGTACAGATTTTTATAAGTATGCATGTGGTGGTTGGGAACAAACACATCCAATTCAATCATTCGATACTGAACGAACAATACTTGGCGATGTTATTAGTCGACGTGATGCCGATATTGAACGTCTTCTTGATTCCCCTATCTCTCGTACGTCTCCAACAACTTGGGAATATAAAGTTAAAGTTTGTATTTTATTATTTGTTTTAATAACAAAAAAAAACCAAAATTATCGATAATTATTTTAGACTTATTATACAGAATGTATAGATGATTATGCACGTGTACCTGATAGTGGTAAAGCAATGGTAGATCTAATCGGAGATCCTGCTGCGGTCGATGGTTGGTTTCTTTTTGATAATAGTGCTGCAAATGCTAGTCAAACTTCTTTATTAAAACCTCAACCTGTTGTTACACAAATATCACGTGTTCATGGAGGTCTTGGTAAATATATTTATACGTATATTTTTTTTTCCTTAATTTTTTCTTCTAGGTGCAAATGTTGTATTTGGTTTACGTGTAAGATTTGATGATACAGATCCAAATATTAAACAACTTGAAGTATAATATTGGCAAGAAAATAATAAGTTATATTTTGATTATTATATTATAGTTCTTTCCAGCTGGTTTAACATTGGAAATTAATGATTATCTTCTAAATGATACAGTATCACAAACAGTAAGTTGAAAAAATTTGATGCCTATTCACCTCGATCAACAACAAAAAAAACCTAAAGATTTGAAAGTCTATTGGAAATGAAATTAGAGAACACTTGATGAATATATGAACTATATTTTGCTAGTCTTTTGTAAAACACGATTAAAAGGAAAGTAGAAGTATAGGAGTAAAAATTTAAACTCTACCCCTCTCTCCATAGACCATGACAGGCGTTGTTTATATACGATCAAAGACCGTATATCAATGATGTCCTGTTATTATATACAAACTACTTGCTTTTGTATTTCTAGAGTATGAAATAAAGGGATGATAAAAAAATGTGTCCCAAAATAGATAGAATAAAACAATCTTCCTGTGATTGGTAACGACAGCTTCATCGTATTTCACATTTTAATCCCACAAGGATTGTGCTAACAGCTTTTTTTTTTGCATGATCTTATCATTCTCTATTTTTAAGATATTTGAAATCATACATCCATTATTCAGTATTTAGATATAGTTTGAACTGCTCTACATAAGAATGAAAGCATGATATAACATTCAATCTCATTGGAATCCGGACCAAATCCAAATAGTTAACAAAAGTTCACATGTATTTTGGGATGATCTACTCACATAAATAATAGTTGGGTGTAACTAACAGCAGATATTATCAGTATACTCTACTAGTCTTCACTAGAGTATAATTTTTCATTTAATATTGTGTACTTATAATAGTATGGTGAAACTGAATGAGGTCCTTGCGAAGCTCAGATGGTTGTGTAAGAGGCTAAAATAATAAGAAATAGTTATTAGAATCACTTCATATGCATTTTTAATTCTTCATATTGTTCATTTTCAATAAGGAATAAGTTAGATAATTGTTATTATTAATACATTTTGTTGTAAGAAAATTAATTAATTAATTATTATGTTTTAGCGTCGGTCTGCTTATCGATCGTATATTCTCGATGTATTAACTTTACTTGTAAAAGATGCTAAAATAAACGATGAAAATCTTAATGATCGTATTTCTACTGTTATTGATGATATAATTGGAGTTGAAACCGCTTTAGCTCAAGTGTGTTTCTACAAAAGAAAAGAAATATTTAATTCGTTATTTTCATTAAAATTTTTTAGGCTCATCAAAAAAGTTTAAATAATGGTGATAAAAGAATATCAATGACGTTACAACAAATGTCTGATAAATACATGGTAACGTAAAAAAATCAAATTTATATATAAATTAAAATCTTTGTTTAGTTTAATTTTGTTGAATTCATGGAACATGAATTAGTTGATCCAAGCATTGTATCTGGTATAACATCAGTTTACGTTACAAATCCAATATATTTTGACGAAGCATTTGCATTCTTATCAAATAACAATGAGTATAAATACATATATCATCATTGTTATTGTTTATTTTTCTTAATCGATTTATCTTAAATTTAGTCCAATATATGCTCGATGTATTCATAATTATATGCGATGGAGACTTGTTCATACATATATTGAGGATCTTGCATATAATTATGTACATGCATATCGAGTATTTCTTAATAAATATTATATTCATACATTACATTCAACAAATGAAGCTTATTGTACACGTGAAGTTATACGAAGATTTCCACTTGCTATTCATCGTTTATATACAATGAATTCAACAAAAGATTCAAATACAATGGAAACTGTATATATGAATTTTTTTTTTCTTTCACAAAAATTTTATTTTATTTTATTTTAGGTTCAAAAGATGTTTGATGCATTAAAAAATGGATTAAAGAAATATATTAATGAACAAGCAACATGGATGACTGATGAAACAACAAAAGCAATAGCAAGACAAAAAATAGATGCACTCACAGCTGCTATTGGTTATGCTAGTATTGCTTCAGATGATGCACGTCTTGACGAATATTATGCAAGAGTATGTATTAAAAATTAAATGATATAATTGTTATTTGAAAAAAAGAAATTTAGTTTGCTGTTGGTGAAAAATCTCATTTTGAAAATGCATATGGTTATCATCGTTTTCATACATGGACAATTTCAAATTCATTATTAAATCCTAGTCAACTTGATCATTGGGATCTTTTTGAAACACGAACAAGTCGACTTTTTGATTATATTGCAATATTTAATCGACTTTTTGTTATTACTAGTGCTATGAATGAACCACTTTTTAATGCTCAATGGCCATGGTAAGTTTTTTATTTTAATTTTATTCATTTTTATTTTTCCAAAGAAAGTCAAAAGTAAAAGTAAAAGTAAAATATAAATTTATTTTAGTTTTAGTCTTCACTTATTCATTGATATTAACAAATTGAAATAAAGAAAATTCTTTTGTAAGATCATTTTCACTGATGTCTCATTCTCGATCATCTCTAAATTTCTACAAGACTAATTCTTTTTATAAATAGCAACTGAAGTTCTGATTTATATTTTGACAAAATTATTTCACGACTTGTTCGCATGAAATCTAGAAAACAAATATATGAAACAATTAAATCATGATTTTTTTTTTAATAGGGCAATGAATATGGGTTCATTAGGTGTTCTACTTGCTCAAAAACTCTTTGCTAGTATTGATGGACCAGAAGGTAAGTGATATGATTTAATCTGACTTATAATAATAATAATAATAATAAATTTTGTTAAATTTAGGTCGTATACATGCAGCTAATGGAACACGAATACCTGATTGGTGGTCAACATTAACAGAAAATGCATATAATACAAGTCGTCAATGTATAACTAATTATTATGTACGTGATATACAAACACTTCCGTATAATATAAATGGTGTACAAGTATCAGTTAGACTTGCTGGTGAACCATTTTCTCCAACAACTCTTCGACATATTGGTGCTCTTCGTTTTGCCTATACAACATTGAAAGAAAACGATCAAATGAAATCATTCAAAATGCCTGGTACAAATTTAACAAATGAACAAACATTTTTTCTTGCTTATGCTCAAACACAATGTTATAAACGAGAAGATTTACTTCAATTTGTAGCAACACAATTAGGTATTTATGATGAAAGAACAGCATTAAATGCTGCACTTATTCATATGCCAGAATTTTCTGATGCATTTCAATGTAAACCAAAAGATAATAAATGTTTTTGATTTTATTAATGAAATAATAAACAAATCAAATGTGCGTGCTTTTGTATTGAGAAAGATAATTAAAATTTTACCTTCACTGTTTTTGTTTTCTTTCTTTTGAAGTTAATATTGATGATTTTTTTTTATTTTGCTGATGAATGAAATACCCCACCGATCAGTTTTATTAAACAACGAGATCGTCGTGAAGATATGTCGTTCATGAGCAGATGACAAAGATCAAATGTGTTCAAATGTCGTTTTATGTTTAATTTGTCTAATCGATTAGAGACAAAACGATACAAAAAAAAAAAAATAGCCATTTAGTCTTGTCGTCATATGTAGAAAAAAAGAAAGAAAGAGAAAAAAGAAAACGATATAATGTGTGTGTCAGATGGACAAATCATTTCATTAATATGACATAGAGAAATTATCATTTTTGCGTTTGAATAACAAACACACTTGTCACCATTATATAGAACATTGTTCGATTCGAAGAGTATTATCAATTAACAAATTCTGTTACTCTTCTATGAAATAAAGTCATATAAAATGTACGAAAAAGCTGAATAAAATACATTGTATAAGTTAAAAATGTTTAACTATTCAAAATTTGTGTTTAATCTAATTGATATTTGATGATGAATGATATTTAATGTACTTATCAAGATGCATCTCTGTTTTTTATATAGGACATATAGAGCAAAGCTGGTCATTTTTGATCAAATATTTCTTCATTTCCTTATTATACAGATTGATTATATATGAACTAAAAGATATTGTTTAAAATTGAATCAAACAAAGCAATGTTGAAAATAAACTTTGATAATGAATTTGACTAGTTTTCTTTTATGATAATTAAGAGAAAATCCTTTAATAAAGTAACGCTCTTTATTTAAGTAGGTTTTTTTTCTGTATGGAGAAATGTGTGATAGAAAAATTTTAATATGATGTCCCGTTATTTTAGTTTAAAACATATTAAAGAATTTAATTCTTTATTTGGATCATTTTTGAATCAATGAATATAATGAAATAGATTAAGCAGTCAGATTTCAATTCAGAATGTCATACTTTATTTTAATTTTTTTCTTCAATATTTCTTCTATTTCGGAGTGTAAAGAATAAGCTTTATGTTTACAATTTGATGAGAAAAATGCTTCAATACCAATAGATCTGATCGAATATATTTGTTTATAAATTGTTTCATGAAGTCTTTTAGAACATTAATACATATATAAATAATAAGATCTGCTGGTCTCCGTTTGCCTTAATGTACAAAAACCGAACATGGAATTATTTTTGCTCTGAATAAGACATCTTTTATGTTACATAAACTTTCGTTCTTTAAAAAAAGCTGTTAGCACAATCCCTGCAGGATTGAAATGTGAAACACAATGTAGCTACTTTTGCTAATCACAGAGGACTTGTTCTATTTATTCTATCTATTTTGGAATACATTTCTTCACTATTCTGGTGTAGAAATGCAACAAGGAACTAGTTCATATATAGTAACGAGACGTTATTGATATATGATCTGCAATTGTGTATCAACAACATCGATCACGAACTATGATGACACTAAACGGATTCGAGTTTCTATCGGAAATTGACTTAAGCTGTCGAATTTTTAATATCGATATTTTTTAGAGGCCTCAGATTTTCGAGAAGCTCGTATTTTCGAATTTTAATCTGAAATTTTTGTGCATGTAGAGAACTCAACTAGGCTAACTTCCATAAAAGAATTCAGAAGTTTCGACCAAAGTCTCTTCGAGATATGAAGCTTTCAAAAAATGCATGTTATATACGCTATTCAAGGATCTATATTTTGAGAGTCTCATATCTTAAAGAGACTTTGTTCGAAACTTCTGAATTTTTTTACGGAAGCTAATCTAGCTCAGTTCTCTATATATCCAAAATGTTAGATCAAAATTTGAAAATACAAGTTTTCCGAAAAACTGCACATTTTTAAAATTCGATAGTTTAGTCAAATCTCAATAGAAATCGAAATCTTTTTAGAGTTCTATGTAGGATCTATAGGCAAAAAATTATTGCAATTGGAGAGAAAAATCTGAGGAGGTTCCCTTGTAAGATGTGTGTAAGAGGAAAGGTCCAAATTTCTACCTCTACAATTCAAAATTTCTTTTAGATCGTATTTTACAAAATGATGCAATTCATTTCAGATTCTGATTTCTTGTTTGCTTATGCTCTTCATATGACTTCGCCGTTGTGTTAACTGTGTACTGAGTAGAATATTTATATGCGAATAGAAACACAACAAAATTCATCTTACATCAACAATAATTCCAATCTAGATCCCACGTTCACAATAATCATAAGAAATCTTAGATCGTGATTTGTAAAATTTTTAATCTTTATTTAAATAAATATTTAACAAATAAATACCAGTGCAAAAGAAAACCGACGAACTAGATGATCAATATCGACTAAATTTTTTCTTTTGTATCTTTGTATACTAAATAACAAAAGAAGGACAATGTGAAACGATAGAAAAGTTATCAAAAAAATAATAAATATTCTAAGAATTATCATAAGAGATTAGAATATTTAATAGTTTCGATTAGCTTCAAATAATGATTGACCACCAGCTGTGCCACTAGCACCACCTTTATATTCACCTTTAGCAGCAGCACCATGAGCCTAAAAAAAATCACATCATTAAAACCCTATGAAAAAATCTCAAATTTCTATTTTTACTTGAGCACGTTTAAGAAGTTGATTTTGTGCAGCTGAAACATTTTCAGGTCTACCAACCCATGTAGCAAGAACACTAGCTTGAAGTGCTCGTCCATAACTAAATGTTAATGCCCACGGTTTTTTGCCAGGATATTGATTAATAGCATTTAAATTAATTGATGCTTCTTCTTCCGATTGACCACCTCAAAAAAAAAAGCCAAAGATATTTACATGACATATTTCCTTCCTAATTAATACAAATCATACCAGATAAAAAACAGATGCCTGGCACAGCAGGTGGCACAGTTCGTTGTAATGCTGTTACTGTTGCTCGAGCAATATCTTCTGGTTTATATTTTTTCTTACAATCAAAACCTATATTCAACAAAAAAAAAAATTTTGCTTTGTTTTTAAATTAAAAAAAAAAACAAAACCTTTTTTAGCAAACCTGCAGTAACCATATTTGGTTTGAGAAGTGTTCCTTCTAAGAAAACATGATGTTCATTAAGTGCTTTATATGTTGCTGCTAAGACTTTTTCAGTAATATATTGACATGTTTCCAAATCATGATCACCTTCTGATAATACCTAGAATAAATCAATTAAATAAAATATAATTCGAAAACAAAAATAATCTTACTTCTGGTTCAACAATTGGTACAATACCATTCTATAATTAAAAGAGTAAAAGAACTTTTTAATTTTCTTAATTATTTTTATTTTTTACGAGAGAAAACATTTAAATATCCTCTTCCATAGAAACGAGATGAGCTATCTTGTAGGAAATTTTTTGCTAATCACAAATATATTGATACCTTAGCTGCCATCAATCGAACATCTAATGTAATTTTTCTCTGAGACAGATATTTTCATAAAATATCAAATATCTCAGTATTAATTGCAAAATATCACGTTTCATAGAAAATTCTTTTCTGATCATTGTTGTAAAAAAAAATGATTTTTTTGTTGTAGTTGAAAAATACTACTACTAAAATATGCTTATGAATACGTAAGGTAGTAAAAATAAGTTTAACAGCAACGCATTTTTTTTTCCTATAATGTTAAGAATCTAGCTCAAATTCAGACAATGATTTTAATAGCTAATGAAGTTTTCTATGTAATGCATTCGATACTAAGCCTTCATAGATGAACTATCCATCGAAAAAATTTTTTTATTTACAATAATGATATAGAAAAGAATTCTCTACAAAACATGATATTTTGCAATTAATTCTGAGTTATTTGATTTTTTTTTAAATGAAACTATCCACCTCACAGGCTAATTGTCTTTCAGATTTTTTAAGGTTTTGCTCGGTATCGGCTTTTCTTGTTTCCTAGTGATGACAATTGAATATGTTTCCTTGTTCGTACTTGTTGACAAATAGATGCATAACGTGCTAAAACATTTGATGTTTCACGAATACATAATTCAGATGGTAAACCATCACCAATTTTTAATGCACATCCTAAATAAACAACCAAAACTTTTAGATTCATAAACAATTTGAATACATACGCCATTTAGCAAAACGTGCACCATCTCGATAATATTGTGCACATCTTTCACTAAGATTATCAAGACCTTGTGTTGTATTTTCTCCATTTGTACCCGCTAATGGTACAAGACCTTTATCAACTTTAATACCAGGTATAATACCTTTGTCTTTTAATATTTCACGAAATGATTTTCCATTATTATCATATTGATAAAATGTTTCATGAAAAAAAATAACACCAGATATATAATTTGATAATTCTTTTGAGCCAGTAAATAAAATTTGACGATAAAGACGACGATTTTCTTCATTATTTTCAAGACCAAGTGGTTGAAAATGTTTTAACATTGAAGCTAATAAACATTTTGTTAAATAGAATATTTTCGTTTTAGTCTACCTGTAGATTCATCAGCAGCTAATACACCTTTGCCTTTTACTATAAGTGTGGTAGCTGTTTCAATTAATTCTTTTTCTTTATCAGCAGATAAATATTGAGGCATACTAAAATTATGTTTTAAAACAAAAACAAAAAAAGAAAGAAAACATTGCTTTTAAATTATAATATCTTACTTTGATGAATAGATAAATAAATTTTCACTAAATTTTTTAGAAGCTTTTCCACTGTTGTTAATATCCGACGGTGGATTAACGGTACAACGAAATCTAAAAGAAGAATAAATATGTATTATTTTTTTGCCTTGCTTTACTTTAACTCAACCATCGATGGAAATAGGCGAAGCAAGCAAGCAAATAGAGAAGAATTTTTCCAGGAGACTTTTTTTTCCTCTTGCTGTGTTTACTGATGTAAGCAACTAAGACTCGAGACAACGACGAGAAAATTTGTTTTGTTGATGAAGATGCATAGAACGCAAGGAAAATATAGATAATACCAATTTTTCACTCACTTTTTTATACAAGAATGAACTGATGTTTGATACATACAAAAAAAAATATGTATGTATAAACTTTCGAGAAAATAACTAATAAATTTAATTATAATTGGTTGCTTGGACTACATAAACTTATGTATTATATTTGAAAAAAAAATGTATTAATAAATCTTCGAAGATTTTATACAGAATTACCGTCTGAATTGAATAGAGATGTGCGGAACCAAGTTTTTTTTTTGTTTCTGGTCTAGAGAAAACTATTCCAACTGATTGATATGATTTAGAAGATACTTGGCTTAAAACCAAAGGATATTTAACTATAATCTTTAGTGCTGCTGGTTGGAAGAACTATTTTTCTGTAGTTCCAGCCCCCCGTCAATGTTTTTTCTCGTGGTTCCATATATCTCTAGTATGGATTATAGATAAAAGTAGATGTATTTTTTCCTTTCTATACAAAATAAGAAAATCAAATGTCTCGTTGCTATCTAAACATAAGGACCCAATTTTGATAATTGTCGATATTCTATCGAGAATCAAGAATCGATTTATAAGCATTGGCTAGAACAAGACCAAAATAGTTTGAAAAAAAAGAATGCATTTTGAAAACAATAATTTCAAAAAAATGATTCATTTTTTATTCGATTCATATAAATAATAAAAGAGTTTATCAAAATATAATTTGTTTCGTGTTAGAGAAGTCTATTAGTACATGAATAAATGAACTAAACTATTCATAAGATATTTAAATTTATTACCCTTATCTTTTGATATAGGGTCAAGATCAAAAAGTTCAATAAACATAAGACAAAAAGAAAAAATTAATAAGTAAATAAATAAAAATTCTCTTAGTAGATTTTCAGTTCATTCACTGTTGAGCACAAATACTTGAGCCTATTTTAAAGATATTCAACTTGGTATTTACTTTTAATTTTTAAGTATAATCGCGCCAAACATCTAACAGTTTTCTTTTTTAAATTTATGTAAAAAAATTCTTTTAACATATGTCCTATTGATTTATACAAAGACCATTATTTCCTGCTTGATTTTTTTTTTCAGTAATGTAAATCATGAACTATATGTTGTTTCTATTGAAATATATTCAAATATAAGCAGAAGTCGTTTAATTCATAGGGAAACATCGATTTTCTATCAAGATTGATTTATTTCCCCATAGGATTTCTCTAGTTTACTATTCAATGAATAAACAAAAAGGAAATTATGTGATACAATCATTAGATGTTTTTTTTTCTTCAATGCTTCATATTCTTTCATTCCGGAGATTATACGAAGATGATTATTAATCCGAGACGCCGATGTAAAACTCGTATGAATCTCTACTAGTTTGATTTCGATGCTTTATACACATAACATTAGATCAAACTTTGCCCCTGGTAGATACATGTTAGAAATAGTTAGTAAGACATGCCAATAGTATCTATCAATCAAAATTAATTGTTGTTTATGTGACAGAATAATTTAAAATACATATGAATGTGTTAGTTGTCAAACGAAGACTATGAATGAACACAGTAAACAAACGTTTTGTCTCATTTAATCATCATATTTATACAACTAAAGACGACATCAGGAGATGGCTCAGTTCAGTCGCAACCTAATTGAACTCATTCTGAAAAGTTTTTTATATTATTGACAGTTTTCGTACTTATTTGATCTTTCTTTTAAAGGAACGTGTGTTTAAAATAAACATTGAGCCAATGATATGCTTAACACTCTTTACGGTAGTCATAATAATAGTAATATAATTTTACCTTGTGTTTTATATTTAATTTTCTTTCATAAGAAAGACAAAATAAAACTAATATTTGATATTGTCGAACAATCAACTACGATGAAAAATATGTAAATCCTTTAACTATATATGTGATAATTGAATGTCAATTGAGTATTTCTTACATAAAAAAAGTTATTTACTATAGTCTTAGTATTTTAGAAAAATACGTATTGTTAGAAATATTTCAAGATAGGAAAGATTGAAGTGTAAAATCGTTGGTTTCCTTCGCTAAAGTTAAATATTGGTTATTTTTCCGCGATCCAGTACTTGAGAATTTTGTAGTTGCTAACATTTCATAAATTTAGATAAAACTTACGAAATATTTCACGAAATTTAATTGGATTCCGTATTTCAAAAATATATTCAACATCATCTTCCAATTGTTTCTGTTATAAACTGCTTTTACTGTTAAACTTAGCAACATTTTTCAGAAAGTTAAAAGATGATACTAACCGATAGAGTTGAGAAATACAAATTATTGAAACGACTATGTTTATACAACTGTTATTTTTGATGAAAAGGAATTCAGATTCCTCTCACATTTGTATTTATGAAAAAATTCTCTTGATTTCAAGCTTGAGCAATCAAGCAGCTATCCACTTTAAATAATTACAACACACTTCTTCATATTCCTGTCGAAGTCCAACAGAAGTTTTCGCTTATTCTCTTCGGAAGAAGAAGCAAGACAAAAAAAATACTTTTTTCGTTTTCTTCCAGTCATAAGACTCTTCGTTGGGCTGAATCCATTCTAGAAGAAAAGCCTGTTGCCATTTCTTTATACAATATGACGATATGTAATTGTACTATTGACGAAGGAAGTCCTCTCAACTGTTTAATCGTTTTGAAGTCCAAACTATGTGCATCATGTAGACTCTAATGCGCTATGAATACACGTAAGAAAGTTCGAGTCCTTAGTTTATTATTGGTGAGATACTGTATTTTTACGGTACTTTTTTAATTCAATATGGTGATATCCCTCAGGAACGCTAATGAAACTTGTTTTCGAATTTCAACTTAAAACTTTACATAGTGACAAATCTTAACCAGTATAGTTTATTGTGAAGGTTTTCAGTCTTTTGATTTACTCTTATCTTGAAATAATAGCATCAAATCTGCTAGCGTATATGAGCAGTGTACAAGACAAACTTTTATCATAGATATATCTTATGATAGAAACAACGAAAATATCTGAAACTTTCACAATAAACTATTCTCGATGAACGGAGTCTCTACGAGAAATTTCAAGTCAAAATTTGAAAATGAGTTTTCCTAGTATTCCTGACGGGGACTACGGCATTTACTAAAAAGATACTGTAAAAATACAGTATCTCGATAGCAATAAGCTAAGGACCCAAACTTTTTTTAGAATATTTATAACTCATTTGGATCCACATGAAGCACATAGTCTCGACTCAACAGTCACTAATCAGTTGAAGAATTTCCCTCATGAACCATATAAAATGTCGTATCTCGTCAATTATAGTTGTTTACAACTACACTTGTTTAATATGAATGCTTGAAAAATAGCATAAGATTATTTGTCATAATACTTTTCTTTTCACGCACAGCAAGGCAACGTTCTTACTACCTGAGGAATCTCTAAAGAACAACGATGCATTCAACCTTGATATTTTATAAATATTTTCAATAGATACTTCTACAGGATACATACACACATCCTCATTCACATACAATGTTTTGCATTTTGAAATCCAATCAATTAATGTATAATCAAAATAGTTAGTAAATAGAACGTGTGAGGTGTGTGAAGGTCTATTAACAGCATAATATGTGAAAACTTTACCTTAGTAATTGTAATATTATTATAGAAGAATAAATGCACCAATGAGATATTTCTACCATCAATAAGTGACATCTATTGTCGTTTGTTATTGCACTCAGCTGATCTACCCTATCAAGGTCGTAATCTCATTTTTCCTCTTCTTGTTGTCTTTTTTCTTTATTTTTCCCAATGACTCATTAAAAACAGTTTATCTTGCTTAATATAAAAATTAGCATTGATAAATTATTTTCATTATTTTTTTTATTATTTCTCTACATTCAAATATTGATTATGGTATTTTCATATGATTATTCTGAGTTACCACAAATAGTTCTTGCTGAAATATTTTCTTATTTAAAACATAATGAACTTTTATTAGCAACATCAACATGTTTATCATGGCGTAATGTATTATATCATCCAAAATTATGGTCATCTATTCCATATCGTTGTCTTCGTTTAAGTCTTATTGATCGTCATAATGATATACAATGTTTTCGTTATTTAACAACAAATTTTCTTAGTAAAACACGTTATATTGAAATACGTTTTGATCCAACAGATATAAATATACTAAAAGATATTTTACAATTTCTTGATATATTAACATGTACAAATCGACAAATTAAAATATTAATATTTCGTCCAACAAGTACACATTGTGCATTAGCAGAAAATGAACAACCATTTATACCACTTTGTGATAAGTAAGTAAATAATAAAAAGAAAAACAAATTTTTAATTTAAAAAACACAATTTGTTTTTGTAGAATTTTTCATTTACTTGAACAAATTATTCAATCAAATCAAGCTATAGAAATTATTTCATTTGGTTGTTGGTTTGAAAGTTTATTTCGTATTGAAGAATTAGTTCATGTTTTAGCACAAAAACAATCTCATTCAATTAAACAACTTCATTTAGCATCAATTAAAAGTAGTGAAACACATTCAATAGCTGGTAAGTTAAGTCAAATAGACTTGTTCACTCTTTCCGAAAGAATAACATTCTACTCGAGCATGTACAAAAACAAATAACAAAAATCTTGAAAAAGGCCAATCTCGTTTTCGATTAGACAGGATGAACTATAAATATCTTTACTTGATAATATCGGGCTGATTTTTTTAATCATTGATGGAATAGCGTACAAAGATTTTTTTATCTCATAACAAAATCATTAATAAGCATTCTTTCCCGTTGTTGACATTCACTTCAATACCTATTCTGACTTGTCACGAGTTCGGAAGAAAAAAATACAGAACATATCATGCATATTTATATGATTTAACGTCGGATAGAAACGAAAAAAGTTAATGTGACGTCTATTAGTATCAACGTACTGTCATGGTCTTTCGGGGCGTGAGTGTCACAAAATAAAAGATTCATATCTAATGTTTGCGCCAGAACTAAAGAGAGGTGAGTATAAGCTTAATATGTGGACATCAACAGCAGCCAACGACTTGTGGTTTTCAGTAATCAAAAGAAAAGAACTCCAGACGTCTTTTTGTCTGATACTATATGAGATAGAATTATTTCAAAACTCCATCATCTTCACAAACAATTGAAAAACATACATGAAAACAATATTCTGTTTCAAGAAAATTTACTAAAAATCAACAGAATTCTATAGAATTTGACCACATACCTACGCGATTTTGTTGGTTTAACATTGAGATGTGATAAGATAATCATCATCTGAATTGTACCTTGAACTATAGATCTGAAGCATATGTCAAAATCAAAATTATATTGAAACAAAACACTATTTTCATGCTTTGCAAAGATGATGGGTTTTAAAGCAATTTTATCTTATATAGTATCTGACAAAAAGATGTTCGAAGTTCTCCTCTTTTTATTACTGATTTGCTTATATTATTTTATATTAATATAAAATGTTACACAACCATATTGTAGTGAATATGAACAATTCACAGCAGTATTCATTAATGATTTTCTTACTAAGTTTCTCCAATTTGATTCTAATCGAGTTTAAAAAGTTTTATAAATACGAAAATAAAAACAATAAATATTGATTATTTAGATATATATTTACCAAGTCAATCATTTCTTCCATTTACATCATTAAATACATTAAGTATTGATTCAACTTATCTTACAGATGAACTATTACAATGTTTTGCACAACAATTAGCACCATTAAAACGGTATATAAAATTTTTTAATTTTTTTCCAAAAATAAAAACTATTTTTGTTTTTATTTATAATTCTTAGATTAATTGTACATGTTAGTGAATTTCGTTCGGATACACAACCTATCGATGACTTAGTTTGGCATTCAATTGCTAGTATTATGCCTAATTTACGAGTTACTGTTCATATGTTAAATGCACATGAAACATTTCGAAAATATTCTCGTGTACTTCGTCCGGGTATGCCATTATCACATTTAAGGTATGTTCTATTGATTAAAAAAATTTTCTTTTTCGAATATTTAATATTTATAGAATGTATTTTTGTTCATCACTTAATGTTGATTTATTATGTTATTTATCTGTTCATTATCGTTCAACATTAGAATGTCTTGATGTAATTGATAGTGTAACTGAACCAGCACTTCGTTATCATAATTTATTTCGTGCTGAACCAGATCCACTTGTTTTATTGGCTTGGCAATGTAAAAAACTTACATCACTTACAATTCTTGGTAATTATCTCGTTCTTTTTTTTGCATCTAGTTAAAATTTCAATAAAAAAATAATAATAATTTTTTTTCCTTTTTTTAGGATACGAAGTATTAGAAGTTAATTTACTTGCTATTGCTAAATTACGTCCACAATTACGTCGATTAAATGTATGTGCTGATTGTGTTATGACATTACAATATGGACATTTACAAATGAATCATCAATTCGTTGAAGATGATGATGGAAATGATGCGTTTATACAATATGGAATCTGTACAAATAGTATTCAAACAATTGTAAGTTGAAATGGGAAATAAACAGAATTTTATTCTATTCAAGAAACATCTCTCGTAGAAACCTTTAAACAAATTTTATATAGGTATTCGTATATGTATAGTACTAGTTAAAAATGTAAGAACATTTTTTTTTTCTACGATATCAAGTATTTATTTTGAATCCAAATAATAATTTGAATAGCTAAAGAAGGTGTCCAGAAAACCAGAGCCTATAGTTTTCAGATCCTAGAAATCTTTGCTGGAGCTATTTTTTAACAATGTCATTTTAATGAGCATAAAATTTTGAATAAAATGAATGGTTGCCGCATGCTGAAAAACGTAGTTTTTTTATTTTTATGTTGCTTATAATTTTTTTAAGAAAAAGTCGTAGAATATGCGGCAATCCTTCATTTTATTCAGAATTTTGTGCTCTTTAAAATGACATTGTTAAAAAAATAGCTACAGCAAAGATTTCTGAGACCTGAAAACTATCGGCTTTGATTTTCTAGAAATCTTCCTCGCACAATCCAACTATGAAATTTCGGTATGGATAGAGAACTTCATTGACTATTCAAACTACTATTTGGATTTGAGATAAATACTTGATATCATAGAAAAAAGCAATGTTCTTATATTTTTTACCAGTACTGTATATATATTTCTTTCTAAGCTTTTGCGCAATTCATGATTAGTATTTGTTTCGTATTAATAAGGAAAAAACAATAGATTCATTTTTGAGAACATATCAGATTTCAAACATGGAAATCTTATTGCATTCTATTATTCGACTTTGAAATATCAGATCTTTTGACTACGTATAACTTTTGGTAAAAAAACAGAAGTACAGTTTTCATGAGTAAAAATAGGAGACTTGCGAGCATCAAACCATATAAGAAACAAAATATTCATAACTTTTTAGAAGATTTTTTGAAAAACTAAGATTAAACAAACTGATGTACTCAGAAATTAAAGTGCTGTGGAAATTTCAAAAGCCTCCTCTGTCCAACGGTAAAAACTGTCTAGTGATTTTTTAGGCCATCCTGTATATTGATCATTTATGCGTTTCTCGACGTGCTTGTTTTTTCTTTATACATTCTAACATAATGTATGCTGTTCTTTATTATAGATAGGACAAGTCCTTGGCTGGCCATGGCATCCATTAAGTAAACATGAACTACCAATAGGTGTGTATGAATATACCGTTCCACTTGAACTTTCATTTATCGAACAGATACATAATATTTTTCAATCATCCATCTAAAAAAACAAGCGAATATTTTTTTTTTCATATTTCTGAATTATCTGTCGGTATTTATTTTGTATATAATTATGTAAATATTATTTGCTGCTGTTGTACATTAAATTGTTTGGTTATTACAATGAACTAATGTCATCCGCGCTTGCGCAAATAGTTTGTGATTTTTTTTTTGTCAAACTAGAACATCCAGATTCGTGATAATAATAATAATAAGAAACAAGTTTTGAAGAAAAAAAAAAACAATAATAAAATAAAAACCTATTTCATCCTGGTGAGCTTTTCTGTCTGTAACTAATTTGTTTTTTGTTTTAATTAAATAGTATTTTATAAGAACATGCTCGTCAGATACCAGCATACGATCGAGCTCGTTTGTTTTCTCTATCTATCGTTTCTTTTCTTTTTTTTTATATATATTTCAAAGATATTAATCTCCATCTCGATACAAATATATCTTTTCTTTTTTTTGTTTTTTTTGTATTTGACATCATGTAAAAGATCTTTCAAGAATATTTTATTTATAACAATCTTTTGGTTCTCTTATGTAACATCGAAGAGTCAGATAAGTTTATTATTATATTTTTTGGCGTTTTGTTTGTTTTTGAACAATCGAACGATTTGCTCACGAAGAATTCTTTTTTTGTTAAATGAAAAAAAAAAATAATTTTTTTTTTTGTCAATCGATTACAGACAGATCATGAATAAAAACAATGAATATATAGTAGATTTAATAGAACAAAAAAATAAAATAAAATAAACATTCTTATTTATTCAAAGATGAATAATACTGAACAAATTAATTTACTTACAAATGAACTTGAATTAATGCGTGAACGTTATTTAAAATTCGTTGATGTACATGGACAATTACAAATGCAAAATAGTTTATTAGAAGAACGAGTTTTATCAATTGTTGAAACATATTCAAATGAAAAAAATCATTTAGAACAATCATTATTTGATGCTAAACAAGAAATTTTATGTTTAAAAGAAACAATTGAGGAATTACAAAATGAAAAACAACGATATAAAGATGATTGTAATTTAGCTGTTAGACTTTTACATCGATATCCAAATGATTTTATGTCAACAACATCAGGACAAATGCAAGAACAAATAAAAAATAGATTTGAATCGGTATGATGAACTTTTAAAAAGTACTTCATTTATTATCCTAAAGAGAATTAACTATTACTCAAAAAAATTGTTTCGCAGAAAATTTCGGATAAAATAATTCAAACGAAAATAATAGTCACTGGTTTTACTGAGTAGGTGAATTCAAAATTGTCGTTTAGTATTTAGCTTTAAACTAGTAGTAGATTCCAGTTTAGTCAATTTAGCAAAGTTAGAAATAATCAGAAACATAAATTTTTCATGCAAATTGTGTCACTTCATACGGATATTCTGATCCAAAATGCTTCTTAAATATTCATCTAATGTATAAACAATTTTGTAAGGATTATTACAGAAGCAATCCACATTTATGTTCTATGCAGTCGATGTGGAGAACTGTGGATTGATGTTTTTGTGGACTTGCAGCTTCCTAGCATACACGAGCCGCGATTCATCATGATTGGATTGAACTTGGCGAGTTAAATAATGAAAATAATCACTATCAAAGATATTCAAAAGCAAATTTTGCGACAGTCAGAATTTTGCTTTGATATGAGTGGCATTGTTTTGCTCATATTTAGTTTTGCATCTATTTATCCTGATATTTAACAAGAATGGTATCTTGAACTTATTCATAAAATTGCTTTTAAATATCTGTGATATTGTTTTTTTTATGTAACTCGGCAAGTTCTATCGAACTATGACTAAAACAGCGAAATAAATATAATGCAGCAATTTTAAAGTGTGAACATATAACATAAGCTTAAATACCTTGAAATTTAAATATATTGGTCCTTGCACGCTAAGGACAGCTTTTATTTTAAATTAGTTAGTTTAATAGTGAGAGCATTGATTTCACCAGAATATAATCAATCTCGTTAACTTACAGTATACAACTTTCTATTGTTAGTTAAAGGCAAACCTCGAGAGATGGTAATCAATTAAAATCTATCAGGCACTTATTGCCGCTATGAAATACTTTTTTCTTTAACTTAATTGAAAATAGTGTTCGCTTTTTTCATCAATGAGATCAATAACTTAGACAGTATGCTCATATAGATTGTTTTAGACGTCTGTCTTTGAACTGATTTGGCAAGCAAATATTCAAAACTCTATCCTGGATAGGTTCTCTACAGTTGAATTGTTAAAATCTTGTTTTCGATAATCAAAAATACTTTTCAGACATCTGCAAACCAATATATTCCATCACAACATAGTGTTTTAATACCGACTTTTCCACCAACATTTGTTGCACCACATTCATTACTTACTACAACAACTATTACTCCATCCAACAATACACAAACTATGTCAACGATTGCAACAACTAATGATAGTCTTCGACTTGCTGCTGAAACACTCTTTAAATCGAATAGTGTTCTTCGTTCTCCTTTGACTCAATTTATTTGTTCAGATTGTCATCGAACAGTTAAACGTTGTGATGTTAGTGTTCAAACATCTCTTGATAATAATACTAATGATAATGCAACATCTCGATTACGTCTTGTATCACTTACTTCATCTGATGATGGTCTTAATGGT
>CAJNOL010000183.1:0-127801 GCA_905250125.1 Rotaria sordida | reverse complement strand
AATACATCTATTTCATCGATATTCTATTGTATAGTACAATGTGTTAACTATGTTTTTCTTTTATTTATTCAATGGGAAATACATGATTCATCATGTCGATGGCGTGGATATTTTGGTTATATGGCAGTTGCAGCTGTTCTGTATTCTTATTTAGCCCAAGCTACATCACGATTTTTTATTTCGATTCTTTCAGCTAAATATTCATGGATCGTTTCATTTAAAACTCATATTATTCTTATTTGTATTCAATGGATTATAGTTTTATTAATACCTTTACCAGCACTTCTTACTAACCATATTTATTATCGTCCATTTGCTCTTTGTTGGGTACCGAGAAAATTTACTTTGCATGTAATATATACTGTTGTTGCTTATTATTTAATTCCAGCAATATTAATATTTGCTATACATATTTATATTTATGTTTGTATTAAACATCCTAAATATAGAGTATTTATGATGACAACAACAAGACAATCAAATCGTGATCTTGAAGTTTTACGTAATATTATGATTTTATTTGCTATATATACATTAGGTGCTATACCAACGATACTTTATATATTAACTAATATTCATATTTTATATGGAATTGGTATTGTTACAGTATCGTTGACAGTAGCAATTGAAAAAATTGCTACACTTATACTCGATCGTGATATAAGAAATATTATCAAACTTTATTTTCATCGGTCAATGACACAAATTAGACCGATTTCTTAATATATATATATTCCTTTTTTTTTTAAATTGTTCTTTAAATAACTTCGCATATACATAATATAATCTATTTCAAAATCATTGATATTATCATTTTCTATGATTATCATAATTTAGATGAGATTTAATCAATATAACATCACTTAATTCTTGATTTTATGAGAATTACATAGAATATGATATTAATCATATAATGATACTTGTCAGAGTATATATTTCTAAGTAGCACAGTATCAATTTTAATATTTACTTCAATTTACTCATCATCCTCCCTCCTCTGTGAATGTATTATTTTTTTTAATTCAATATATTCAAATACCGTCCAACAAAAAAAAAAAGAAAATTACACATGCGATCACTCCTGTTTAAAGAGAGACAGAGAGAAATAGAATCAACAACAGATAAAGAGAAAAAAATGCGACGTTAACGACAAATAAGACAAATAAATTTTCTCTACTTGGTGACTGATGATTGATTGATATTTCCATTCAATTCATTTTACATACAATTCATACAGTTCGATTGATTTGTTGGTTTATTTCCTTGTAATACACCAATCGATCCTCCGATTGTTGATTCAGATGAATTTAATGGAGTTTTATTTAATACAAGTCGTGACATTTCGAAAAAAGCTTTTTCTATATTAATATTATTTTTTGCTGATGTCTCAAGAAATGGTATTCCATGTTCACGTGCTAATGCTTCACCACGTGCTCGAGTAATACAACGTTTATCGTCCATGTCACATTTATTACCAATAAGCATTTTAACAACGTCATCAGATGCATGATCATCAATATTACGTAGCCATTTATTAATATTTTCAAATGATCTAACTTGTGTTACATCATAAACAAGCATTATTCCCGTTGCTCCACGATAATACGATGCTAAAATTATATATAAAAAAAGAAAATATTCGATATTGGCAGGTGCAATTCACTAATTACTGAAAAGCAAACACAGACTATCTTTTCTGCCTGTGTACCATCCCAACTGCTCGAATCTGATGCGCCGATACTTCGATGTAAAAGCTTCAATATCGAATGGAAATGGATTTCATCGTTTAAGTATCTCAATTACTAGTTAATAAGCAAGTTAGAATGGATGAACTCGTCTTCGAGTCCGTCAACAAATAGACCTAATCAATTTCAATAAAGTTAAGTGGTACTTCTTCAGTAACTCTGCGACATGCCTTGTTTTCTATATTCGTTCTTCTGTTTTTTTTTATGAAGCTGTTCGTTCTCTACTCATTGCTCGCCAGCTGTCAACAGTCTGGACTTAATCACTGTTACGATACATGTCTTAAATAAATATTACGCTGCAATTATTAAGATGATCTCTTCTTTGCATCTACTTATGATAAACATTCAGTAGATGATATATGTTATATCTATTGGGAAAAATATCTTAAAATTCTGTCTAAATCACTCAATTGACGACTGTTACTAGAGCAATTATTACTAAATGCTCACAGAACCAGATGGTATGAAGGTGACTCAAACATTTGTTGTCTACGAAGGTCAAAATGTTTCGTACACCATATGGATATGTTTGTATTGACTGTAAGATGGACGACATGGCACGGCAGGAAAGACTTAATAGTATCGCTAGATAAAAACGACTAACTATGTTCTATAGAGTGTTTCGAAAGCTTTTAACATTTTAGTTTTTGAATATTCTTTTCTCATATCTTACACTCTTTGTCTGTATTTTTAATCTTTCATAATGTGATCTTGTTGTATATCTCTTTAAGACCGACAGGTATTAAAATAAATTTCAATAAATCTTACTTGTAATTGTATGAAATCGTTCTTGACCGGCAGTATCCCTACAGAAGAAAAAAAATTATTTGAAAAGTTCTACCTAAAAACACTTGATTATATAACATGTAACATGATATATCAGTACAGATGATTATCTTTATCAGTCTCGTTTTTTTCCAATACATATTCATGTACAAGTCTATTGTTATTACTTCCTTTTTAATAACTGCATATTACTATTTGTTATAAGATTATTTAGAAAATACATAACTCTATTATATAGGTTCTTTTTTTTTTATTATTGTTAGATTTAACAAAATTTTTTATAGCTTATAGATACGAATGATCATTTTACCATATCTGTAATTTAATCTTTCGTCCATTAAGTTCGATTGTTTTTATTTTAAAATCGATACCAATTGTGGAAATAAATGAAGCATTAAATGAATCATCAGAAAATCGAAATAAAATACATGTCTAAAAATACAAAAAAAAAATCAATGAAAATAATTCATGATATTATTTTATTTCTTTAATTACTCACTTTGCCAACACCACTATCACCAATTAATAATAGTTTAAATAGAAGATCATAATTTTTTTTGGCCATTCTCTGGCCAATGTTCTACAAATAGAAATCATTTTAGAATTTTTTTTTAATCTATTTTATCAATAGATATGTATAGAAACATCAATATATACATATATCCTTAATGTCAATCATTCAACTATCAACAATAACAACAAAACTACCTTCTGACTGATATCAGTAGTCGATGAAGTATCACGTTTGAGAGATTGATGTCGACGTGATAAGGATGATGTACGTTCACGAAACCAATGTTGAGCAAATTCACTCGTTCGTTTCAATGAAAAACACCGACGATAATAATAATAATGATGACCAGACATAGTTGATACGACGTAGCTGACGACAGTGACTAACTATCATTACCAACAACCATCAGGTGTTTAAGTGAAAAGAAAGGAAACACCAAATATTACTTTCAACTCCTTACGGCAAAGGCAGGCAACAGAAAGAGATGATCAACATTGATTTTTTCTCTCTCTCTCTCTCTCTCTTCTTGCTTTACTTCTATGTACACTTCTATCAACATGTATCCAGTAGAAACCACAAAAGAAAAAAAAAAAAAGAAAGAGAACGATAGAAAGAAGATGAAATCACATCAATTGTATGTATGCTTTACTGCACGCTTCAAGGCAATCGAATGAATGTCCGCTCAAATGCAAAATCCAATCAATGACCACAAACATTCTATCTATCTCGCATTACACTGTCTTCTCATTTTCTTTTTTTTTTCTTTCTTCTCTCATACACCTTCGATTAACCATTAAAAAGAAAAGCAAAACAAAGACAAAGAAGACTATCCTGTGTAACCTTTTGTTTTCTTGTATAAAAATAAAATCCATAAAAAAAACGAAAAAAGAAAATTAAAACATAGAATGTATCACAATAGACTTGAAAGACTTGACAATAAAACAACAAGATTATGAATAGCATAAAATAAATAGATATGAGACCTTTATAAATCAAGAAAAATAGTACGAGAATCTTCTATATATTGCTTAATTTTTTGAAGAAATAGAACAGCATCACGACTATCTAAAATACGATGATCATATGTAAGTGCTACATACATCATTGGACGAATTTCCATCTAACAGAAAAAAGAAACAAACAATAAAAAAGAAACTCATATAAATGTCACATACTTTGCCATTAACAACGACAGGTCGATCGAATATTCCATGCATACCAAGAATAGCTGACTGTGGTGGATTGATAATTGGTGTACCAAATACTCCTCCATTACTATAACAAAATTTTTATTAAAATAATTTAAATAGTAACTTCTTGGACTTATTTTTTAAATAAATTCTCATATCTATTACTAGTCATTGATGTAACTTAGTGTCCTGCGGGAACAGTTTTTGTTTCCGTTTCCCGCCGGAACACAAGAACGGAAACGATATTAAAAAAAAATTGACATTCTCAAAATTTGTTTTGTTTTATGTGTATATACTTTTCAAATTTTGCTTTTTTAAACAACAAAAAAAATGTCGAAGCCAATCCGAATGTTTTACTATTGAGAAATAAATTTCAACATTCTTTTCAATGACTTTTACATCGCTTATTAACCTTTTACTCCCCATTGACAATTGGAATTGCCATTTTTAGAAACATTGCAGAAAATGTAGAATGCGGGATATTAAAAAATTCCTTGCACATTATGTGTAGAGAATTCTCTCAGTTACTAATTGGCACAAAAAAAAAATTTTGTATCATTGATCTGTCTCCAACTTATACGACTTACAACAGAGACAAGTATGAGATCATTATAAATCAAAAAAAAAAGAACATCTTTTCTTTTAATGACTTATTTATCAACGAAAAAATATATATCTTGATGATATACGATGTGATAAATATCAATGAAAATTGCCTTTGTGTTTCAGAAGTTTCATATGAATTAGTCGAACAAGAGACTGTATGATATAAAATGGCAACTAGAGTTGCCATTGAGGGGTAATAACATGAAAAAAATATTTTTAGACATTCTCATCTAAACATAATACTTGTTAACATTTACGCATAGATAAGTAAGTAGATTGCCCTTATTCATAAATATAAGCACCATTTGTTGTTGGTGCGTGTGTATAGTTGTAAGGTCGAAAGATCTTCACTTCAACACATCCATATTCTATTCACAAATGATAGAAAAAATAGAATCTTTTATGTTATTACTCCCCAACGGCAACTGAAGTTGCCAATTATTTCTTATCCTCTTAAAATAATAATTGATTTATTTTACTAAAATGTACTTCCAAGGATAATTTTATTTTCAATTCAAGGCAATTTCACATTGTGAAAAATAAAATTATAATATGAATTCTGAAAGTGTTACGAGAATAAGAATAGAAAAAAGTCGTTTCTACAGGACACTACCATAACCATTGAGCCATCCGATGTTGTTCGACGATTTCAAAAATTACGTGGAATCAAAAGGTAGATACGAAACTTTTAAATTTACACCTTATGAAAAATTCTTTTCGTCTCTCATTCTTTTCGTATACGATTTCTCTAATCTCAAATGAATATTAGTTACAACGATGATTTAAGTATTTTATTGTAGTACAACATATGATTGATGACAATTTGATTCGATGAAGAATATACGTCTTTCAATACATTTGAACAACACTATAAATGAGTTGACTGACAGAATAGATTATCTCTTTTTTTTGTATCTACTAACTATTTTTATAGTTTGGATTATTAAACTCTCTTTACTGTCGACTCGAAGCTCTTTCGAGAATGTGATATAGACGATTATACAAATTACTACATAGTATTGACTAATTGTATTGAATGATATGTCTGATGATTTAACGGTTCCGATTCCAAGAAATTTTAAAAAAATCGATTCCAGTTTGTTTTGGAAGCTCCAAATTCTAGTCGTTAGTTAGTTGTAAAAATTTTAGAATTGGTAATTAGCAATATGGATCGATCCGCTGAAGAACTAATTCATGTTATTAGGAAGTTATATGTATCTCGAATAGATCTATTGAGGAATTAAAGCTTTAGAAAGAACCAATAAATTCCCGTTAAAAAAAATCAGTCACGATAGCTCCTTAGTTTAAAGGAAGAAAAAAAAATGTTTACCTTATTGTAAATGTTCCACCATTCATATCTTCAATAGTAAGTGAATCATTTTTTGCCTATAGAAATAAAAAAAATATATATATTTCAAAAACTCTATATTTTACTTTTTCACCAAATTCATTGATTGCATGTTCAATATCAGCATAATTCATTTTTTCGACATTTCGAAGAACAGGTACAACTAAACCCTAAAGTAAAGGACTATTTGTTTGTTTTTCTTTTTGCTTTCATTTTAATAAATCACCTTTGGTGTAGCAACAGCAACACTAATATCAACATAATCACGATAGACTATTTCATTTCCATCAATAGCTTTTTAAAAAAAGTGGTTACGAAATAGTTTATAATACATTATTTATTACCTGCATTAACAATAGGATTATCTAAAAGAGCACATGCAGATGCTTTAACAAATGTTGACATAAATTCTAATTTAATGTTATGACGTTTTAGACATTGATCAGCATATTTTTTACGAAATTCAACAATATTACTAAAAAAAAGAAAAAGAATAATCATAGACATCAATTCTAAATAGATCTTTTGTTTAACCTCATATTAATTTCATTAAAAGTCGTTAACATTGCACATGTATTTTGTACTTGTTTAAGACGTTCAGCTATTCTTATACGCATTCTTGACATTTTTACACGTGTTTCTGATCGTGTATTACGAATTTTATTTGTATCAATTGCACTAACTTGTTGTTTAGTTGATGTAGTTAATTTATGTGTTGGTTTAGATGAAATTGAACTCGTAGATAATTGTTCGTTTGTTTGTTCAGTATTGACTTTATCTATCGATTCATCTTTTTTATTTTCTATTAGAAAAATTATAACGAATTATTTTTTATTTATTAAAGAAACAAACCTGATACTAGTTTTACATCATCACTTGTATTAAGTTTGGGTATTTGAGCATCGGATGTAATATCATCATCATTAAAAGTTTTTTTGTCTGTTTCAACTTCAGCTATTATTTCATCAGTAAATACTTTATCTTCAACTTTTTTTAATAATCGAACAGTACCTTCTTTGACTGATTCAGGAACTGATGGTGTCCATACATCAATCAAGTCAACTAATTATAAAAAAAAAAGATACATGATATGATTCAAATTCAATAAAAAAATTATTATATACAATATTCTGGGCTTGTATGAAGATGATGAATAAATGCATAAACTGAAGCATGAGAAGAAGAATTGATAGGCATTGTATGAACAGAGTGAGTCTAGAGAAAAGATAACAATTGGATCAAGATTCTCGCCACTTCTCGAAAAAAAGTTCATTTCTAGCAGATTAATCGAAATTAATATGAATGCATGAAAAGATAGATTGATATTAGATCTTTCACAATTTTATTTGGCACGTCGTTTTTTTAATTGTACATTCCATCATGATATAGAACTGAGAATTTCAAATGATTTGAATGTAAGAAACCGAAGAGCGATTTTTGAGGACGTAAGAGAATTAAGTAGAACATTATTTCTCTATGTTTAAAGTTTATAATAAATATTAGATTTATTCTTACTCGTTTTAAAGATTTATTCTTTTCTACAATTGAAATTTGATTAGATGATGTTGAGAAAGTTGAATATTGACATAGTCGATGTGCAGAACTTGTCCTTCGCAATGCATTAGTAATAGTTGAATTTGGACGTAATGCACGTAATGAGACAATTTGAGACATATCTATCTGAAAAATAAAACAAAACTTTTTTTTTGATATTTTATTTATGATATAAAGTTTAATAATAAATTATTCATTTTTTTTTTCTTATTTGTTTGATTGGTAATAAATGTCAATATCCTGATTAGTTGCTTCCCAATGAAAATAAAAGCAACATTACTCAACAATATTAAGTACTTAAAAAAAATAAATGAATAAAAAAGAATTTCTTTTTAAATAAAATGAATGTCAACGCTTAGTTGTCCATTGAGAGTGACGTTCTTTTTTATTATTCAACGTCATTGTCGATATCTATAGTACGCTTCATTAACTTTCACTGAATTACTTCGTCACTTACAATATATACTCTTTTACACCTATCATCCAAATATAGGACAAGTCGTCATGAAAAAATGATGACCACATTGATCAATATAATAAAATACATACAATGATATTTCCTCATTGAACTGAATTATTCAATAGTTTTATTTGATTCTAGTGTCGAAATAAAAATATTTTATAAATGCAATGAGGTAATAACAATAGATCATATCTATAAAATCTGAACTACATTCTACTAGAAATTTCATTATTCTGTAGAAAATCACAAAAAAAAATGATGAAAAGATTGGTTCATCTAAGACAAAGACTATAGAATGTGTATATATACTTATAAAACATTGCGTACGATTATTTTAACAATCATGTTTGTATAAATTGAATATTTTACACTCCTAGATCTATCATATTATATTGATTGCTTTATTTTAGTAATATCAAAATATATTTTCGATTAAAATAATTATCAATAATTCTAAGCTAATGATTATGTAGATGAAATCACAATCATGAAGTTAAATATAATACTCAGAACATAGCGAATATTTTTTCATAAATCAGATGGATATGTAATTCTTTTTTTAACTTCGAAAGACTTTATTTTCTACTCAATATTGCTTTATTATCTCTCAAATATCAATATAATCTGAATAAGTCAAATTCAAAAAATCAGAAATCCTTACTCTACATATACGTGGAATAAACTTTTTTACAAAAAAAACACTAATACATTATACATCCTTCGCTGTAGTTTTCAATGTTGATTTCCAATATGATTTTCGAATATCAAAATATTTTCTCCTTATTTTGTTCACAGTTAAAAAAAGACAAACAAAGACTTTTATATTATTAAATAGATCAGAGTATATACTGACCGATTTAAATTATTACAAAGTACACTTTTTATTTTTTAGTTAAAGTTCATTTTGATGCTCATACTCAAAGAGTAGGAAAATTTCGTTAGTTTATGAAAAGAATGAATAGAAACAAAGAAAATTGTCCTTAATATGTTATCTTTTTTAAGTAGAAAAATTTCCATAAAAAGTTATTAAAACTTAATTCCAGTATAATATAGTAAGCTAATTTAATCTATCTAATATTTAATAGGGAATAGTTAATGAATCAATTTAATAATTTATTTATTTTCTTTGTATCTCTATCAAATAATACTTGTCTTATATAGTAATGAAATTTAAATGATCTATAGATTTTTTTTGTTATTTGTTGATATTGAGAAAGAAATATTGATTACTTACTAATAAGATCTGAATCATGTAATTATAATTATGAATACATTATCAAATGAATCATAATAATATAATAAATATCATAGGTATTGTTCTCTCAATAAGAGTATCCTTGACACGAATATCTAAACGATAAATTTATAATTATAAAACAAATATATATGTAGTCTACTAACCAAGAATTATTACTTCATTTTCAGCTGAATCATTTACTCATTGATACAGTTTGATATGTCATGATCAACTTCGTATATCATGGCTTAATTATACCATTCTGATCAACATATTCAATACGAGCTTGACACTTTTTTTTTATTAAAGAATATGTCTTTTGAATATATTATGTTACCATTATAAGCCCATCAATTATTAGTTATTAATAAATAATTATATGCTTGAATAAAATAACCTAAACGATATAAGGTAATTTAAATTGTTAAATTAGAAAATATAAAGTACATCAAACGATTTTTTGTTTGATTTTTCGTTTGGAAAAAACTCACTGACACATACGAATAGCTACATGATTGTTTATTGACAGCCAATCGAAGTAATTAATTCTAAAGAGGTCGCTTTTTCTTTTCTTATCATTAGAAATTTCGTTTAGATTTATCAAAGTTATGCTCAAACGATGTGAGCTTTTTTTTTGAAAAAAAAAAAGATAGTCTTTATATATCTGAATACAACGATAGAAGTGCTGGATAATTTGTATAATCTTACAAATTTTAGAATAAAGTGAGAGAGAAACAACTTCTACTTTTTGTTTTCAACAGGAAAATCTGGATCAATATCAAAATGGCTTAGTAAAACTAAATTGATCTCCATGTGCGCTAATTTTAAAGGAAACCGATATGCATTTGAATCATCGTTAGACACTTTTATGTGTATGTTTTTGATTTATAGTTCCAGTTTCAATTGTTTTATCGGACTAAATGTTCTATATTTCATTTTTATATTAAGTATAAATAAAGCATAGAAAACAAAAGTTTCTGAATTTTACTCTTTAATTACATTTACGATGAATAAATCTAATTGTTGATCAGAGTTGTCAGATCTTCTGAAAAGTTTCTGAAATTTGAACATTTTTCTGATTGGAGGTGTAAGCCTTCGATTGAGATGCCACTATAACATGACAAAATAAATATTTGATTTTGAAAAATTTCCAATGTCCCAAACTAAAATCCATCGCCTTACATCTTTATTTCTGATTACTCTCTGACCTTCGGATTGTTTTTCCAAATTCTGAACTTTTTTTATATCACAGCTTCATTAAGGTGTGGATCTTCCCTTCATCCGCATCCATCCTTGATAAAGCATATTAGAAAAAAAAAATGGAAAATATGAACAATAATATCGAATTGATATGATGAAATCTTAATTTTTTTCTTCCGTAGGATGTCTGAACCTATATAGTAATAGTGTGATTTGTTTTTGTATTTTTTTTTTTTTGTGCGAATGAATTTTGCATTTAGCAAACGAGTCCGATACTAAGTGTTTTTATATTATCTAAACAATATATTAACTGTACTGTCTTTTTTTATAGTGAAATACTTTTGAAAATAAAATTTAAGTCAATAAACAGAAATCCAGTAGACCATTCGTTGTCAACATATTAACATAATAGTTATTCGTCTGCAATCAATTGCTCTTTCTAATTTTTAAGCTTTTAATCAGACAGCTCTGCTGTTGATATCTGTTAAAGCAGCGGTGTACCGAGTGGAAGGGGTGACATTCTCAATCTAAAAAAATTTTTCTTTTTTTCGAGCGTTCTATTATTTTTTTTTTGTTCAGCGATTCCCAAAAAGAACGTTCAAACTCCTCTCTCCAAAACCGGTCACCCTTCATAAAATCTTTCAATTGGCTTCCTTGATCATCAATCTTACCCCTCCCAATCCTGGCAATCTCGGAATATTATTTTATTAAAATCAATTCTGTCTGTGGTCCCGCACGTTTCTTCGAGATGCTATGTTCGATCGAGCAGAATTTTTTTTTTTACAGACACTTGACACTGTTTGAAGTAGATATCCTTTTATTTTTTGTCCTTCGAATAAGAAAGCGAAAATATCGAAGGTACTCTAAAAAATGTATGTTTTTTTTTGTAAGAGCTACCATCCAATTTAACAGGCTGGAGAAACTGAGAGCGTTTCTGCACTTTTTTTCATAGAAATAAAAAGTTGGTTTGAGAGGAACGCAATTTACTATTTCTATTACGTAAATTTGATTTCTTCTCGAACCTTTTAGCGTTTAAAGATAATCTTTGAACCTCAAAATATAGTCAATAGATAGAAACTACTTCAGACTATACAATGAACACAAAAATTTTCGATCACAAAAGGTGGGCAAGTTGTCCTTAAGTTTTCATTTTTATTTTCACGTCAATATATTTTTGAACTTCTTCGACATTAAAATTAGTTTAAATTTGTACTGATGAGTACTATTTAGAAAAAAAAAGATAACTAAGATTACATGCTCAATAATGATTTAATACTTGAGTTTAACAATTGTTGACAAAAAGATTATCATGCCAAAAAAGAAAAAGAAAATAGCTATACAAAACTTGACATGCATACTTGTCTGAGTACTTTATCATGATCTTAACTATCAATAGTTTTTATGTTGCATTAAATCATTAAAGGCATTTTTTTTTCAGCAAATATATTCCTATTACTAATTTAAATAAAAAATTTCATATAAAATTTTATTTAGAAAAATATTGATAATTTTATATACATTTTATTTCATCTATATACATTCAAGGTGATTATTTAATCATTAAAAATAGCTTGTTTTTTCTCATAACGGATTTTTCTTTGTATCAATGTCTATAACTAATGATGCATAACAATAAAGACGTTTTTCTTTTTTCTGTTTTGCACTCAGTATAACCATGACAGTTTTACCAACAAATATATCTTTAAATATGACTCATATTGAAGAAATTTCTTCATAGAATATGTGAATGGTTTTTATATTTATATATTGGATATTTTCATATGATACACCATTTGATTTGATTTTATATTTATTGACGATATATTAATCATCAATCAGGTTGTGTTAAATTATATAAATATTTGAGTATTTATCAAATAGTTAATGATTTACATGAATATCACAATCTAGAAATGATTTATTTGTTGAACTAAAAGATAAAAATAGAAGAATGAAATTACGACAAATTTATTATGGTAAACCAAGAAAAAACCAATATCATCCAGTGGCTAAATAAAAAAAAGTCATTGAGTTAATAATGAAACAATTTAATGAACGATATTATTTACTTCGAGATACTGTAAATGAAATAAATATTGATCAATCAAATAAAGAATATAATTATGACTATAGTAATTCTGAAATATTCCATTGTTTTCAAATAATAAATAATAGTAGATCAATTAGACAATTAAAATTTTATTTTAAATAATTTTTATAAATATATACTTACAATTATTATTACGATGAATAATCCGAGTGGTACTTGCATAGTGCGTTATACAAGGAAATTCTCTACACGAGAGAGCGTGTCTATCCTTGCAAGAACGCCTACGCAAAATACGACACAACGGGTTTATTTCATATGGATTTGTGCGTAAGGAACCCTCACAATCTCGAAGTATATATATATATGCCATGTGTATATATGTACAATTCTCTCTCTCTCTTTCCCTACTTGAATTTGCACAGTGAAATATATATATATTTGTTGACAAAGACTCATTCGAGCGATACTAATAATACGCTCACTCGATTTATTTCGCTTGCTCTCTTTACATATTGATCCGATTGCGTTAGTTTGAATAGACAAAGAGAGAGAGGGAGAGAGAGAAAAGAAGAAAAAAAAACGAGATTTGAGACCATACAATGACAACGAATTAAAAATGCTGCCACTTGTAAAATCATTCGACAAGCGTATGCTTAGCAAAAAAAAAATTGTAAGCGGCACTGTTTAGATAAGAATATTAACAATTATAAGTTGCATAGAGAAGGAGAGAGAGAAAAAGAAAGAACACGTTCCCTATGGCGGTTGATGGCCATAGTACCTACTACCTGTCTGCTAGTATGTTTGTTCTAATCGAATAGTAGTTGAAAGCAGTGTTTATTCACTCTTCTCTCTCTCTCTCTCTCTCTCTCTCTCTCCCTCTCGCTTAGTATGAGAGAATCAGAGGAGGGGAAAGAGGAAGCATAGTTTGATCGACTTCATCTATTGATCAACTAGTAAACGAGACACTATTGCCGCAAGAAGAAACCTCAAAGAAGTTTTTTTTTTCTTTTTATTAGTGTAAGCTTACATATATGCTATGTAATGGAAAACTTTCATGTTTTTGAATATCGATCGTAAAGGGAAATGGTTGTAAAATGAACATTTCCTGAAAATTCTTTTCTTTACTTCTTTTCTTTCATCCGTTTTACTGAAAAAATGAATCATCCATATTCGAAAGTGTTTGATTTGAAAATTTATATATTTAATTCAATTAAACCGTTTATATCAAACAAACTGATTCAAATCTAATCAACTAACAGAGCATAAAAATCTTTATTTTTTAATCTAATAATAACAAAAAGATAAATTCGTTTTCGAAAGAAACGAAATCAAACAGATTATAATACAAAAATTTAAATTATTTAGAATTTTTGTGTTATTTGATATAAATCAAGTTTATATTTATTCCGTATTGTATGTATCCATTCATATTTAATATGAAATAGTTCATCAAAGCCATGATCTAAATCTAGATGAGGTTCAAATTGTTTTAAAAGTTGAAAAGAATATTTTTGTTGTTTTAAATTAGTTAGATGAGTTTGAGTAATATTCGGAAGTAATACGAATATTTGAATATTACTCATTGGATATTCATTAAATAAACGTTCAATTGTTAAATCAAGTTCTTCATGCTTTCCACCTTTAAGATCAATTATTATTGTTTGTAGTTTTTGTTCATATTCTGATTTTGACATTGATGTAACTAAATAACCCGGTGGCATATATGTATGATAAGTAATAAGAAATTTTTTATTCATATCATTTACAATAGATATTCCATTAGATGATAATATGGGACAATCATGAATATATTGTAAAGCAGGTAAAAGACCACCTTGATGTAGATGACCATAGATTATTGTTATGAAGATATTAAATGCAAACCATACACGAAACATATATGTATGAAGATTTTGTATGATTAGTAGAGGTACGATAAAAAGTATTAATGGAAAAATAAGTGGAAGAAGAAATCGAGGTTCTTGATGAGGAAATGTTGATAATGGAAAAAATGGTACCAAATAAAGACATAGTAGAAATGGTGAGGTGGATTGTTCTAAAATTAAAAATTTAATGCATTCAATATTTTTGAAATAGATAAAAGAATTTACAAGAGAAATTGCTTTTGAATCGAGACTGTGTGTATTACATAGACTCCAGTGAGCTATTAATATTCTGAAAACAGCTTCTATCATTAGCTTATTGTGGAACTTTGCATAGAAATATTGTTTTTCTTTTATATTTCAGATCTTCTCACTGTTCCTATCCTACGATACAACTATGGTAATAGCGTGTCTTTTATATCGTTCATATAAATCAACAGATCTGATATTCTTATTTCAGGATAGAAACAAATCAAAACATCTGAAACTACTCTTGTTTACACCTGTCTCTATGCGAAGTTTCAAGCTGCAATTCGAAAATCAGTTTTCCTAATGTCCTTGAGGGGGACTATGGCATTCATTTTAAAAATATCATAAAAATGCATTATCTCCACAGCAAATCTGCTAAGGACATGAATTCTTTTCAGGATATTCATAGCTCATTTGAGCCTACATAATTCAACTAGTCTTAACTAGAGATGTGCGGAATAGAGCTCGTTGGATCCAAAATTTTCGAACCCGATCGAACTATGCTTTGATACTTTCAATAAACTTCTCTAATCAGAATATGATAGTCACCACGAAGATACGAAACACTTTTTTCCGGGTTTTTTGTACTCGATGATTAGTGCATCCTACATATTTCTCAGACAAATCGTCTGAGAAATGTGTAGGGTAGAGCCCATCGGGCCCGATCGGTTTGGGGTTCGTGCCCTACCGGATGAGCTCTAGTGGGGAATCAAGTTTTTTTGATCTGCCGGTTCCGGTCTAGAGAAAACTATTTTAGAATTTATTTGTATCACATCTAACATAATTCTTCAATATTCGCTTCCTTTTTTTTTTTTATTCATTTAGTCGACGACTAGAACTTTTCTAGGTCATCTCTCTTGAACTATGTTTTGATCGATGATGTATAAAATAATTTGCTTAAAACTATAGAATATTTTACGATAAGCTTGAGTTTCGGTTCTGAAAATGTTTTTTTGTAGTTTCGCACATCTTTAGTCTCGATCCAAAAATCGATTTATCAGTAGGAAGAGTTTCCTCATTAGTTGATTCTCATCATCAACCATAGATTTTTTTTTATGATACCTGATTGTCTAGTTGTTATAGATTTTTTATGAAAAACTTTTAAAATTCGATCAATCATGGATTGTCCATATTGTTTAATGTTTAATATATGAAATAGACTCCATAAAACAATACATAAATGAAGTGGACCATATAAAATTATTGCATTAACAATAAAATGAAGCCAACATGGGTGTAAACCATGTTGATCTAAATTATTTGAATCAGTATTATATAAAATAAAATTTAATGGACAAATAATAAGATGATTTTTTAAATCCATAATAAATGAAAATCCATTATTATAATAATATGAATCAAAAAATATAAGTAAACATGATGTTATAATAAATGTTCCAATAATAAATCCTATTATACGACTTAATAATAACTGATAACGAAATGAATGATTAAGTAATGGAACTATATTTGTAAACCAATAAATAATTGGAACAATAGCAAAAGCTGGAAATGTTGGACGATTAAAAATACCTAAAGCACAAATTAAACCAATTAATGATGAAGTTAAAATAATATGAAAATTAATATGAATTGATTGATATTTTGATTGTACTATATTTTGATTTGAATCATTATGAGATCTAAGTTCATTTGATGAATCAATAATAATTGATAATAATAATGAAATATTTATATTAACAAAATAAATAAGAGCAAGAAAAAGAAAAGCTTCAAATGAATTTGATAATGTACGTGTAAAAAAAACAAGTGTTACATGTGCTATACCATAATAATTCATTATTATTCCATATTGTTTAGAATTTAAATTTGGATAAGATAATTTAATCATACGATAAAAAAGAATATCTGTACATAATGATAATAAAAGTATTGTAGAGCGTGGAAAAACTAGTTTAAGATGAAATGGTATTGAAGACCAATGAAAAATAGATGATAGCCATGAAAGAATTGATACAGGAAGACCATAGAGTAAATAAAGAATAGCTACTGAACGAAGTGGTGCTTTTGAATTAAATTCATGAGTTCGTGTTAAATTAGTTCGAAATATATCGTCTAATGGAAACAATTAGAAAAGACTTGTTTTTTTTTGTCAATCAAAATAAACTAAATATTAAAAATTTCAATGACAAAATAAAACTTTGAATGCTTCATTGTGATTTTTACCATATGATAATGAAATTTATTAGAGATTAATATGAAAAAAATTTTTAAATCATATTTCATATGAATTTGAAAATCTCATCATTTATTAAAATGTTAACTCAAAGAAAACAATAGACACACTCACACTCTCGATATGGAGAAGATTGTTCTGGTCATGCATCGCACTGTGGGGGCTCTAATGAACATTAGGTGGAAAATTAAAAGTGTACTTTTTAATAGCTTAACTAGAGCAGTCTATACTCTGACGTATGAGTTTTTTAACGACATAAAAGTCTTTGCTCTTCTTGTTAGCATTAATCGAAAAACTCTGCTAGTAAGTATTAGACGCTTTTTTCTATTGTAAACAAAAGAAAAAACAATAAGAAGAAAATATTCTTGAGAAAACTATATATAATCTAATACTGTGTCTTTCATTCTATCGATTCGTATAAAAGACTTTCGGTTTTATCGTTTTGGAATTCGAAAAAAGTTATTCTTCTCTAAGATTGAATGCTTTTACGGAAACATGTATTCAGTATAATGAGCTTGCGTAACTCTAAAATGAACGAAACTTCTAGAGAATGCTCCTCAATCCATAACACCTATATACAGTGAACCTTGCAGGATTGAGCTAAGTGTTTTCTAGGTAAAACTCATTTTTCTCGGTACAGGAAGTTTTTTTTTTTTGTTGAGGACTAAATTCATATTTGGAATCAGCATCAAAAACTACATCGAATGATGTCCAATGTGTTTATCTTCTTATAAAAAATGATTCCACGTATATACGTAGTAAAGATTTCTCTCACAGTGATTTCTCAGTAAAACGAATTTTGTTTTTTTCGAATTTGACTTTTTCTGAATTATATTGATATTTGAGAGATGATAAAGCAATAATTGAATAGAAAATAAGATATTTCTAAGTTAAAAAATCACATCCGTCTGATCTATGGAAGAATGCCCACTGTGTTCCGATTCCAGCGGGATAAAGACCGAGACTAGTTCCACTCATATATAGGAATAAGTGATTTTTAAGAAAAAAGACAATTGATTACGAGTCAAACGATGTCGAACATTGAAAGATGTTTGTTGCTAAGTATTCAAACAAACTCGTATAGACAAAATTGTCTTAATCATCTTTTTCTATTCGAGTAATCACTATCATCAAGTTTAAAGACATATTCATTGACACATACCAAAAACGATTTCTGGACCTTGAAAAAATTCATCCTAGAAGAAAAATTCTGTGAATATTTTATATGAATATAATCTTTCTTACTGGATGAATATAGCCTTTTTGTGAAAAAATTAACGTCCAAAGAATCCGAACAATGACACCAATAGAATACCAGATATATTCTGGTCGATAAATATATTTAACAAGAAATGATCGAATAACAATTGATTTCTTAACTTTTTCTGTATCATTATTATCACCCCCTTGTTGTGATACCGATGTAGTTCTCATATGTTATGATTATTATTTTACAAATATATAGATTAACTAACTGATTTTGTTATTGTTACTAAAACAAATGGCGCCTAAGTACAGATCATCTTAAAATATGAAAAAAGAAAAAAACTCATTTTCAAATATGTTTTTTAGTAAATAGAACAACAACAACAAGGAAAACAAGACACAATATTTTTCTTTTATTTAGTTAAACGTGTCCATCGTTCACTAATCAACCATAAACGTTTAGCTTCTTTTTCATTAGTAGCATTTGGTACAATTGGTTCTTCTTTCATATTACTAAAAAATTTAAAGACAAAAAAAATTCTTTATATATTCATAATCTATTAATTAATACCTAAAATATTTTCCACATTGACCATCAAGTTTTGGATCAAGAGCACATTGTAGTATAGCTTGTGCACCTTGCATTGGCGTTTTCATAAATGCTTTTAATAAAGGACCGATTATAATTCGACTTATAAATGATTTATCGACTGTATGACGTGCTATGTCAGTTCGAGTTATTCCAGGATTAACACAATTAGCTATCACACCAGAACCTAATATAAAACAAAAAAAAAAAAGAAGAAATTTTGAATTCATATGATTTTTATTTTTGATTAAACCTGAATATTGTCGACAAAATTCTTGTGTAGATAAAACAATAGAAAATGAAGCTTGTTCATAAGCTATTTTTGGATTAAATTGTTTTTTTGACATATTTAAATCATCAAAATCAATTTGTCCACGTTTATACATTGATGATGTGACATTAATTATTCGACTTGGTGAACATTTTTTTAATTTTTCTATTAATAAATTAGTTAAAAGAAAATGACCTAAAAATAAAAAAAAAAAAAATTTTTTTATTTCAAAAAAATGTTTTCGATAGTTTTATATTCAACTCACACCGAGATAGTTAACGCCTAAATGTTGTTCAAAACCATCCTTAGTTAATTTTAATGGATGCCACATAACACCAGCATTATTTATTAATAAATGAACATATTTTTCATTTTGATTTATATCATCAGCAAAACGTTTTATTGATTCAATTGATGCTAAATCACATTCACGACAAACAATATTAGTATTAAATGAATCAGCAATAATTTTCTCTCGTGTTTCTTCACATTTTTTCATATCACGACAAGCCATTATGACACGAGCACCTGAATACAATAGAAAAAAAAACCAACAACAATACTTGAATTTTAATTATTTCTTTTTTTTTAATTAGTATTCATACCTCGTCGAGCAAAATCATGTACTACTTCTCTTCCTATACCTGTATTAGCACCTGTAACAATAGCTGTCTTACCAAATAATTGTTCATTGCCTTTATATTGTGCTTTGACAAAATATTCTCTTATAATTAGAAGAAAATTAATGAAGAATTCTAGAACATTAGGTAATAAACGTACCGATAGAGCACTAAACCACCATAGATGCCTGCGGCACCGGTGAGACCAATGGTAATTGTTCGCAAAAGCGACATGATCTGAAACCGAGATCCGAATCTTTTTTTTTATACTACTTTTGTTTGCATTTAATAAAAATGCTTATATTTATAGTTCCATCATCTTTTCGTTTATATAGTTTTTATAAAATTCTTACAAGATTTGTTTTCAATGCATGTAAGCAAAAAATGCGAAAGTAATAGACAGAGAGAGAGAGAGAAAGAGAGAAAGAGAGAAACAAAGATGACAACAACATCAACAACAACAAAAGAAGAAAGTAGAGCCAACAAGTACAACTACATGCAATAAAATAACGACTCGTGTCTTTTTTTTTAGATATCTTTCAATCTGTACACACATAGAAATAGACGTACACGCACGAAAACAAAAAAATGAATCTGAACTCACAAATCTCTTTTGTTTTTTTTCTTCTATCATCCGAGATTGACAGAAACAAAAGAAAAGAAAATCAAACAGAAGTGACGATGATACGTACATATACATAAATAGATAGATTGAATAAAGGGAAAAACAAAAAAAAAAAAGGGGCACAAAACAAAAAAAAACAGAACATGAAGAAGAAACATATCGTGTTCAAGTATACGCACGTACACACAGATATCATCAACTAATGTTTGCTCGGACAATAAGGGACAAAAAATTTTCTTTTTTTTAATTTTATTATATCTCGTTAAGTCTTTTAATTTGTGTGTGTGTATGGGATTTTGAAACGACACCTGAGTTGTGAAGAACAATGAAAATAAATTCACTTTGTTAATTCATCATTACTTCGTTTAAATACTTTGTTTTGTTCAATATTATTATCATTTGATAAAGATGTATTATTATCATTCGATATTGATGAAGGATATTGTTCATTATTATTATTATTATTATCATCATCATCATCATCTTCGTCAATTTTACGTTTACGTGTTGTGGATGTACATGAATCACTGTTACTACTAATTTCATTGGATTGATTTGATTTTATAGATACATCAAATTCAATTTCTTCTTCTTGTTCATTTTCATCATCATTATACTGATCGGCAATACTCGATAAACCAGGACTCTAAAAAAATCGAAAGAATACATTTCACTTTCTCTTTTAGGCGAATTATTAACAAATGATCGGAAAGTTTTTTGACAAGATGTTTGTTTACTTTTAACTCGCTAAAAATACTTTCTAGCGAGTTAAAAGTAAACAAACATCTTGTCGAAAAACTGTCCAATCATTCATTATTATTTTTTTTACCATATTAAATGTAGATGTTGGTTCAATTTGTCGAGGTGATGATGAAGTTGGAGAACCATTTGTTGTAGATGAAGGAATATCAACTCGAAGTGCTGTTGATTCATTTTCAGAACTTACAGAGGATGATGATGATAATGGAGGTAGTTGACCAACAGAAGATATTGGTGAACGTCGAATATGAATACTGATTACTGGTTTATTATACTGGGAACGTGATGATCCTAAAATAGAATAAAGAATTATCGGTTTTTTTGTTTTTAATAATTTCGAAAAAAAAATTTTTTTTTTTGTTTCTTACTTGATTTTTTTTCGGTAGATGCCATTGGCAATCCATCATCGTCATTATCTACGAGAAGATGATGAGATCGAATTGGTTCATTAGTTGAAATTGCACTATTATTTCCACTTATTTCTGGTTGACTGTCTTCATCATCCGAGCCACCATTAAATAATGTACCATGATTAATTAATGATAGTTTATTTTCATCACCATCGTCATTAAACCAATTTTCTTCTTCAGTATCAAGATCTCTTTCATCTTTTCGAAGACGTTGAGATTGATGAAAATGTTGAATTGGTAATAAATGACTATTATTCAGACTATCATGCAAACGTGAAGAACCTATCGGTGAACTAAAATAAAAATAATATTTACAATTTTCTACTATAAATGAATAATGGAAGACATATTAACAAAAAAATTTGATTTAGTAGACGGCTCTTTTAACCCTTTATAGATCATATTAAATAGAAAAACACTTATTTTGGAATATCATTTGAAAGATAAAGGTTATTCAACTTGGAAGTTTTGAAAATATTTTAGAAACTTATGAGCTTTATGAAGGTGTAGGTTAATGTTCTTGTAGACTCGGACTCAGTTGGGTCAAGACCCGAATTTTTCTCCATCAATATCTGACACTCTCTGCGTACACGAACAAGTGAAAGATCAAGGTTTTAGATATCTATTGGCTGCTCTTAGAAAAAAGTCAATGTATAATTATTTCTTGCTGTTTACTTTTCCATCTAGGGAACTGCAAACCCACGAAAATATGAACTTGAACTCGGGTCTGGAAAGACCCGCAGCTCTCCAATTAGCTCAAATATTTTCAATGGATACGAAATTGTTAAATCATAACTCACGAAGGAATGTTCCTAACTGTCCAATCACTTTTGACTTGAGACTGACAATTTAATCGATTATCCATTAGAGTCTTCCAATAAAATGGAACTGAAAATCTTTTACTGCTAACTGAAATTATGTCGGATGTGGGAGAAGAGATTGTCGCCAACTACATCCAAACTCTTTTCACATTCTTTCTCTTTTTGTTTTATCTTTTGAAGAAATTAATTTTTCAATAAAATAATAAATATCAACAAGTTCGAGAAATGAAAGATAAAAATTTCTAAAAAGAACACTTTCATTAGTTATTTGATATACTATAAATAAATCAACGATTCCAAAGATGCTTTTTAGAAATCGAAATTGGAATCGTAGGGCTCTATTGTCTATAGATAGATCTTATTGTCATTCAAAAGCTGGAGTTTGAACAAACGTATCTGTATGGAGATATGAGCTTACTATATAAACATCCTTCTTTTACAACACAGCATAAAACAGGTGTTTCTTTGTTTTAAATTCGATTATTTATGTTCTCTACGACTCTATGCTCATAGGGTGGAGATTCGAATAAAACGCCTACAACTCGACGGGCGAAAAACAGACTTTTTCTTACTACTCATTATGCTCGATTTATTGAACAGTTGGTAACATTTCCTCGTTAGTTGTAAACTAATTTACAAATCATTATGTTTATTATCCTTCTATAGAAGATCTAAAAGAATTTATTCCATAAATACATTCCATTAGATAATCAAGATTTTATAAAAAAAAAATAATCCATTTAATATAACTTACTTATCATTAAGCATTCGTTCTCGTCTATCTCTATGTGCATCATAACGTAATTTTAAATCATGAAATGTTTTAACATAAGTTATTGTTTCAAAATCGGAATAGAAATTTTCAACAAAATAATTTATTAATATTTTTATATCTTCCTAAAATGAAAAGCAAAGTATAAATAAATAAAATAATAAAAATATTCTTTACATGTCGAATAAATTCAAACAATTCAATTAAAGCTGAATTTAATAAATTATATCGTCGTTTATTAGCCTTAAATGCATCAACAATAGGTGCAAAAAGATTATTGCGAGCAATTGTTAAATTGTACTGTTCATCTTTAAGGCCAATAATTTTTCGCAAAAATCGAAGTGCACCTAGAAAAAAAAAAGAATTATATAATTTTTTTCAATCAAAAAAAAACCAAATTCTTCAATAGCTTACTTAATTGAAGAAATTGATGTTTAGATTTTAATAATACAAGTACACGTCGTAATAAATCTTTTTTATTAAGAAAATTTCTCATATGATATGTATGATGTTCAACACAAAATGTAACAAAATCAAGAATTAAATTTTGTAATTGAGCTATATGAAAATCATCTCGACCTAATTTAAGATCAGTTGAATTAGCCATAAGTGGAGCAAGTAATACAGACATTGAACGAAAATAAAAAAATGATAAAAATTCTGTTTTTTCACTTATAGATACGGCCATCATATTTTCAGGATCAATTAATAATTTAAGATAATTCATTAGATTAAGTGCACCACTTAATTCTAAACAAAAAAAAGAAAATTTATTTAAATATGAAACATTTTGTTTTTCGTTTAATAATAATAATTACCTGGATCAGGATCACTTTGAATTTCACTTATAACAAGATTGAGAAGTAATTCATCATCATCTTGTGTTGATTGTGTTTCTTGCAACATATATTCACGAACTGTTGATGGATTACATTCAACTATTGATGCAAATACATCAAGTGCGGCTTGTTTTGTTGTTGTATCATCAAGACTCTAATTTATTTATTTATTTATTTTTTAGATATAAATTTATTCGATTTAAATATTTCGATTATTGACTTACAAGCATTACTTGTATGACATTCAATATACCATGAGTAGCAAGTGCCTAAAAATAATAATAATTGATTGTAAATTTAAAAGAAATATCTTTCTTCGACGTAATTAAAAGTAAACTTTATTGAATCTATTAGAATCTCTATTAGATATGAGTGGGAACAGTCCTTTTTTTTTGGTTCTGATCCTGATCAAAAGCAAAATTTGATAACAGTATTGGAACTGGAATCATCTTCCCCATATCTATTTAGAACACATGAGTCGTGACTAGAGATCTCTCTTGAATTATATTTTGATTGATGATTTATAAGATAATTCGTTTAAAATCATAGAATATTTAACAATAATCTTTGATTTCGGTTGGGACAACCTTTTTCTCGCAGTTTCGACAACTTCTCTTTCCTGTTAGTTTAGATCAGGGTCACCGCGATCGGAACTAAAATTGATGTCGCATATACCTTGTCGTAATAATATGACATTCGGCCCACATTCTACACACCCACAAGAGATGTCACTTCCAATGAAAAAGTATCGATCCTGATTTCGCTCTTTCTCATATCTAATCTATAGACATATACCATCCATTTTAATTGAGTATGATGATAGCCATTATGTAGACAAATCAACCTTGATTTTCTGTATTCGCCGTTGGAATCAATATCAATAGTGATATAAAGAAATATATTCTGAAAATTATTTCTAACAGTGTTTTATATGTAATTCAAGCATATATGATTGACAACACTATTTTTTATCATCATTAGAAAGACAATGAATTATATTTAATTGTAAACAATATATATCTAATTTTTCTTTGAAGATTCATTGAAAAATATTATATCATTCTATGAAATTCAACCAATACGGATAGAATTTATCAAAACTAAGAAAAACATTTGACTGAATTAAAAATGTGAAAATAGTTTGAAAATGTATTTTTTCTTTTACTACGAATGCTATATAATTGATAATAATAATTATTATTGTGACGACATTAATATAACATAGTTTCGTAATATGTTATAACAAATTATTTTTCTTACTTCTTACTGTAATAATATAATAATAATATATTAATTATAACGTTATATAGATACAAAGAACAAATACGATATTAATATATAAATATTATTTTGTAGATCTAGTCAAATAAACTAGAGCATTGAAAGTAATTATACAACAAAAATTTTGAATATCTGCCGTATGGTTCAATCAGATTCCATATTTTATATATAATAAAGTCGTTTTTCGAGTTTCGAAAAACAGTATTATCTTATATTTCTTGAATCTTTTATATTACCCTGGATAGAGAGCACGTTTTTATGAACCCGCACCTGCAGCTTCCTAATCGTCAATCTTCAACTATCTAGCTCTCTTCTTCTTCTTCCTTTATAAATATTCGTTTGACTCTTCAGAGTAATTTGTACATTACTTTAAAACGATTAATGGTAAAAGTTTTTTTCGTATCCTGACTGAGAGAAAGTTTCTAACTCTTATCCTCCCACATCCGGCCATATGCTTACCTAAGAAGAAGCAGCAAAGACTAGAATCTTGAAGTCTTTTGAAATCTCGTGAAGTCTCATGGAATCCTTGAAGTCCGCTATTTTAGCACTTATGCTTATCATACCATATGCCGAAGGATAAGTTAAGGGGATTCTGAAAATCTATGGATAGAAACTTGGAAATGTCCTACATCATCAGTTCATCCGATAAAATCCTCATGAAGATATTTAAATCTACTTTTGTTTTTATATAGTAACTTTCGAAACGTCCTGTACTAATTTTGTTGATGACTTAGCCTACTATCTTAATTATATATTATTTTTTAGTAGTTATTTATTATGAATAATCATCGTAATGTACTATTCTTATTTTTTCTTTTTTTATTGTCAGATTTTAATTATATGTCGTTATGACTTATACTCTATTGTTACGGATCACTAATTTGATGACGCATTCAAATTCAAAGTAAACAAGCGTTTTGTTTTCATCAACGTCATTACGGACAGAGGTCTTATATATGATTAATGAGTAGAAAAAATTTTAATTGAATTATGACTTATAGAATAATATGTTTTTTTTTTATTTTTGTCTTTTAAGATAAAACTTACTTGAAAAAAATTATCTCGATTTTGTTGTTGTAATGTTTGTGAAAAAACACAAAATTCTTTAAGAAATAACATAAGATCTTTACGTTTTTCATCTGATAAATTTTCATCTTTTAATGTTGCAAATAATTGACTAAGAAATTTTGGATCTTCCTAAAATACAAAAAAAAAAACAGATTTGTTTTTTTTATAATTAAATAAGAAAAATTCTTTTATCATACATATAATAATGTAACAATATCAACTTTATTAAAAAATAAAAAACTATTCATTGTTGATAATAAATTTTCTTCAAATAAACTTGGTGCTGGTAAAATAGCATCTTGTATATATTGTACACGAAATGTTTGATGAATTTTTGCTAATAATTCTTGATTAATAATTGGTATAACTTCACGAAATGTTGCTTTTGTATCTAAAAATTCTCTATGATTACGTTTTTCATTATAATTTAATTGTGTATCATATTCTAAACAACCAATAATATCCATTATAAATTCTTCACTAAATAATAATTCAAATAAACTTGATTTATTTAAATAAAATATTGAACGTATTATTTCATATAATTGATGTAATGATTCAATATTTTCTAAATCTTCACATATATGAAATAGATCAATTAATTTTTTAATATAATTTCCAGATTCAATTGCACGTGCTAATAAATCACGACGTGATGCATCACGAACTTTATCTGGACTAAATAAATCACATATATCACGTAAATGAGTTAAATCAACTGGTGGTAATGTTATTGTTGATGGTAAATAATTATCATTTGATTCACCAGCACATTCATCATCGGATTCATATATTGTTGAACCATTTGATTCAGATGTTAAATTAGTATTATTTAAAAATGATGAAGAATCTTTACCTTGAACCTTAATAATAAAATAATTAAATTAAGATTCATATAATTAGTTTCTTCATCTTTATCTCTAAGAGTAAAATTTTTTCAAGCTTGTCGAAGAAAATACAAAAAACGAAATATTTATTTCCTCTTATTGAATTCTATCTAATCGTATTAAAAATATTTTCTCAATATTTTATCTTACATCGCATATATTTTCCCAGATATCATCACAACCAGCTTTTTCTTGAAAGCTTAATGCTAAATCATGTTTATCTCCTTCGGACCAAACGATTAAAGTTTCCTAAAAACAAAATAATAAAAATTAAAAATAAATTTTTTTAATCTTTTTTTTTTTCTCAAACAACTTGTTGTTTTTGATATTTTGTATTTATTAAAATTTTTGAATCCAATAATGTTGAACCATCTACTTCTGATTTAACAATAAGTGCATGACTTGTATTTGGTGCAATTGGTGTTGTACATGTGACAAAACCGGTACCACGATCATCCCATTGACGTTCTTCGTTTAATGTATAAAGTTTAACACGTGATCGATTATTAAGTGGTAATGTTGTTGTCGAAGGACTTATCATCGATTATGAGATTGTCCAAATTTGATGATTATATATTGTCTAAAAAAATTCAATAAAAATTTTCTCTTTGAAATTTAATTAGAGATATAAAAAAAGACAAAATTACTGGCATCTGTCACAAAATATTTCGAAAGAGAGAGAGAGAGAGAGATAGAAAAAGAACGAGAACGAACAAACAATAATAATAATAACAACAAGAGTACTATTATAAATTAACCAATCAAACTAAAATATAAGACCTTTTTTTCATATTTTTACATTGATCTTTTTATTATTACTTAACAATATCGAATTATTATATCATTTTATAAATATTTAAATAAAATAAAATATTCTTTTATATATTATTATATAGATGGCGCTATTAATAATAGCAGTGACATTTTGACATGGATAAAGGTTATGCAGTTGAATTCAAAGTTCGTTTTTTTATTTTATTATCTTATGGGAAAGTAGATCAAAGCATTAAACTGTAAATGATATGATTTTATATAATTACATGATGTAACGAGTGATCGAAACGTTTTTTAGACAAGATATTTGTTTATATTTGATCATCTACTCGAGAATATTTTCGATGAGTCAAAAACTATGAGTTAGGATATTCTTTTCGAATATAAATTTAGAAATTTTGTTCAAAAGTAGTGAAGAACTTTTTCAAAGATTTGAAAAAATATTTTTTATGACGAACCAACAGACCTTATAAATACATTTTCGTACATGCTAAAAATTATCAAAATCGATTGTTTTGTACAGTGGATATTTCTCTATAAATATTTTTATCTAAGTGTTTCTTTCAATTTAAAACAATTGTTGAATATTCGTGAATGAATATTTAAGAAATTGAGATGTCTCATTGAAAGACAAAAGAAACTTCAAATAGTGTATTTTATATGGTAGTTTCTAATCTACAAACTGATATATAAATCAAGATCCTAAGTTTTTAGTTTCGAATTGCAATAGTAAACATACAAGAAATTTCTGTGTAAATTAGTTTTTTTGGATTTTTCAAAAATTATTTCACTATTCTCGAATAAAAACTAAAACAAAATTTCTAAGCTCATGAATTATCGAAATATAAGATCAAAAGTGTCTAAAAACTGTCCAATCACCTGTTATCTCGCAGAACAATACGAATGAATCAAGCAGACTTCGTACAAGAGTTCGAAACCTAGGAGAATGCTGCCACGGGGGAGTGCTACATGCAAAAATGTTATACAGAAGAGTTCTACAAATTTCAGAAAGTTTGACTCATTTCGCCGACTAATTGATGATATATTCCATTGCAGAAGACGAAATGCACATTACGGATAAGGAAAATCATCAAAATTCCATTATAGGAAAATGAAGATCGCAAAAAAACAAACAGGCATCGCTGATAATCGCATTGCTGAAATGAACGATCACTCAAATTTGACATCCTTCATACTAACCAAAATGTATACTGACCGAACTCATATCAACTATAAGGGTATTGCGCTCCACTACACATTCTTACTTGTCTAAGAATTGTAATCAAATACTTTCCATCAAGTACATTGTTTTAATATTTATGGCATATTATTTTGTTGTTTTATACAAACTATTGAAATCTAATCGGAATGGCTCTTTAATTTTGTTTTCTCTGAATGACAGATTAATCAATATGTGTACGCCAAAAATAGACTAATCGTGTCTGATGACTCGGAAAGATTTGCATAAAAATACGCACATAGGATTTTCCAAAAAAGAAAACAAACAATATTTCTCTTTCCTTTATTCATTGTAATGTAAATAGATTTTTTTTCAAATTCATTGTAATGTAAATAGATTTTTTTTCAAATTCATTTTTCTAATATTCCCGAGATTAATTCTTCATGTAAAAAAAATAAATAAATCTTAATGACTCACAAACATTAACTGATCTAGGCTACAAAAGAAGTTAAAAAAAAACAAGCCTCATGTTCGTATTAATTATATATACAAACAGCTGCGAAATTCTTTCTTTCAGACTACATTTTAAATAAAATACTTTTTTTCATTTTTAAATAAACCATGCATAGCGGGAACAAAAATATTATGTATCATAACCTTTACGTTTCTTACAGACATAATGATAACATCCCGTTTTGTCGACAACTTTTTCTCACTTTGACGGACCGCAATCTAATAATTAGGCACATCATGAGTATTCATTTTTTTTTTTAGGGAAGTGAATCACTAATAGTGTTTTACAGGGAGTGATTCAAAAGGACAACAAGAGTGTGGATAGAATTGCATGTGGTGAAAATCGTAGTGATTTTAATGCTTATCAAAAGGGTTCACGTAAAAAATCGTGGTTACTTGTTATTACTTGCGTTGTAACTTATTATTAAAATACGGTTTATCGTAGGACACAAAAAAAAAGTTGTCAACAAAATGAGAAAAAAAATTTCTGTCGACCAACCGGAAAGTTTCTCTAATTGATCTTAATTAGACGATGAGAAAACGGGATTGAATAGACATAATATTCTAAATAGAAACAAATTAATAATGTTTGACGCATTCTTTGTTGATTGATCAAAAAAATAAACCAATCATATTTCTGTCGCTATTACTCATTTTTGTTCTCAGTTGTTTTTTTTTTTGTACAACAAAAAAGCCGACCGACATATAATCATGGGAAATACTGATTCGAAAGTTGATTTTCGCGTAGCTGTTGTTCAATTAACATCTCGTAGTCAGGTAGAAAGAAAACATTTGAAACAAAAAAAATATTTCTTATCTATTTAATAGCAAATTGAACCAAATGATGAATCCTTTTGGGATCAATTTTGGTCGGATAAAATTTCAAGTGTACAAGATATATTTGCTCTAGTACCAGCTGCTGAAATACGTGCATTACGTGAAGAATTACCATCGAATTTAGCTACTTTATGTAATAAACTTGTTGATCGACTACAATTAGCTGCAGAACAATCATGTCAAACTCAACGAGATCAAACAGCTGGTAAGAAAAAACAAATTTGATAAAGAATTTAGAAAAAAAATAAAATAAAAGATAAACGTTTTTTTTCGTATCTATAGCTATTAATTGTGTTCGATTATTAACTCGTTTATTACCATATATATTTGAAGAACCTGAATGGCGAGGTTTTTTTTGGTCGGATATTCCAACAGGTCAACAACAAACAACATCAAATGGAGTTCGTAGATAATAAAAATTTTTAAATGAAAAATATAGTATTTCTATTTATAGGAATATGTTAGTAAACCACCATTAGCTGAGCGACTTCTTCAAACATTAGCAGTACGAAGAATTTCTATTGATTTTATTTTAATTTTTTGTTTTTTTCTATTCTTTAAGGATCTTTTATTTTGTCCGGATTTTACAGTTGCATCAAAGAAAAAAAAAGGACCAGTATGAAAGTTTATATTGAATATTAAAAGAAAATTAAATTAATATATTGTAGGAAAATCCAGAAGATATCCATACAATTGATAGTTGTGAATATATTTGGGAAGCTGGTGTTGGATTTTCTCAATCACCTGTTCATATACCAAGCAACGATAAAAATCGAACGGAAATTCTTAAACTTTTACTAACATGTTTTTCAGAAACAATTTATATGACACCAACGGGTAATTTATTATTTTAATGAAATTTGTTATTCATTATAATTCAGTAAAAAAAAACCATTGTAGATATCTGCGAGAAGGAAAATAATAGCTATCATGTATGTATGAGCTATTTCAAGCAAAACAGGGCATATTAACATTGCATTTGTTATTCGAGAATAATGAGAGAATCTTGGAAAGGTCTGGAAAATTTTTTCATAAATTTTTGTATTGTCACTATTAGGATACGTTTGTGAAGTGAAATGTACTATTTGAGTTCCATTTCGTTTTTCAATAAAGCATATAAACTGTTGTTTTTCTATCATCGTCATTTTTGATGAAACAGTATTTTACATGAATTTATAGTTTCACTTGGTTAAAAGTGATAGTTTTGTTCGATAACACATTTTGTAGAGAAGTGTCGATTCTACAAAATTACCAAGTTTAATAAATTTTAGCGTTTTCGCAAAAGGAATTATGTGATTAGCAAAAATCGGTTTGTTTGCTATCGCGACCAGTTTTTCATGACTTTGAAAAATCCTCTTCCTACTCTTGAAGAATAATGTCCGAGTCCATCTTCGACAAGACAAATCTTTTGTTCAAAAACTTTTGCATCAATCATCACTAGAATTTTGTAGTAAAATCTCTGAAGAATAAGCTATAAAATATGTTGGATAATAATGCATTAATAACCAGCTTAAGGATTTTTTTGGTGAACTCTTATTATTGAAATGCTTGGAATAAAATTATTTTCTAAGTACATAAACTAACGTGGGAATCTCTTCTGGTTTTAATGGTTTTTTTTGCCTATAGATATTATATAGAACCCTAAAAAGATTTAGGTCCTTATTGAGGTTTGACTAAGGTTTCGAATTTTGATCTAAAACTTTGCACATATAGAGAACTTAACTAGACTAGCTTTCAATAAAAAAATTTAGAAGTTTTCAACAACGTCTCTTCGAAATATGAAACTTTCAAAACTTATATGTTATATACACACTATCCATGACAAAAGGGTCTATATCTTAGAAGGCTCATTTCTCGAAAAGACTTTGTTCAAAACTGCTGAATTTTTTTTATGAAAGTTAGTCTAATTATCTTCTCTATATGTACAAAGTTTCAGATCAAAATTCGAAACCTTAGTCAAATCTCAATAGAAACCCAGATCCTTTTAGAGTTCTATGCGGTATCTATAGGCAAAGAAAATCATTGAAATTGAAAGGGAGCAACTGAAGAAGTAAACAATAACGCGTCCTTGAAGTGGTTAAACATCCTTACACTTGACAAATTATTCTTTTGTCACTTAGAAATTGTCGTTTTTTTTGTTTTTTTAAACTTTGTAGTCGAACTACACTCGCATCCAAATAAATGGTTAACTTATTTTACATCTGGTCATAATCGGTAAATAAAAATAATCGAAAAATATTCTCTTTTTTTATTTTTGTTTTGTTTTAGACAAACATTACCTCTATTTACATCATTAATAAATATAGTATTTTCCTATGATCCAGTGGGTTATTTACCATATAATTATCTTTTATTTACTGATACACGTGAACCTCTAGTCGAAGTAGCTGCTCAATTATTATGTATAACATTAGATAATAGTTCATTGTCTTCGAATGATCAAGCATCATCACCAACAAATAAAACAGTTTCATCATTACCAGGAGATGATTGTCCAAATTTATTTATTAATTATTTATCACGTATTCATCGTGATGATGTAAGATTTTATTATTTAATAGCAAGAAAAAAAAGAAAATTAATAAATAAATTGTTCTTTGTTTGGTTTTTTTTAAGGATTTTAATATTTTATTAAAAGGTTTTTGTCGTTTATTAAATAATCCTCTTATTCAAACATATTTACCTGGTTCATGTAAAAAAATTGGTTTTTATCAAGAATTACTTATTTTATTTTGGAAATTTTGTGATCGAAATAAGGTTCAAAGAAATGTTTTTTTTTAACTACTTGATAATCTTTTATTTTTTTTTGTTTTTTGATTAAATAGAAATTTTTATATTATGTTTTAAAATCTAGTGAAGTACTTGATTTACTTGTACCAATACTTTATTTTCTCAATGATGCTCGGTCGGATACATGTAAATATATATACATATATATATAATTATTAATAAAAATAAAAACCTCTTATTATTTTTTTCTAGCAAAAATTGGTTTAATGCATATTGGTGTTTTTATTTTACTTTTATTAAGTGGTGAAAGAAATTTTGGTGTTCGTTTAAATAAACCTTATGTAACACGAGTACCAATGGATATACCTGTATTTACAGGAACTCATGCGGATTTATTAATAATTGTAAAAAAAATAATAATTTTTATTTTATTTGAAAAATAACACAACAAAAAAAATATTTTCTTTTAGGTCTTTCATAAAATAATTGTTTCAGCACATCAACGTTTACAACCATTATATGATTGTTTATTAACAATAATTGTGAATATTTCACCTTATCTTAAAACACTATCAATGGTTTCAAGCAACAAGTTACTTCATTTACTTGAGGTATTTATTTTAATTTTTCCATGGTAAAAATAGTGTCATGCTCAGAGATGACTTTTCGCAACCGAACTCAGATAGCTGCGGATCCGAGCTCACACAAAAGCGTGGATCGGCTGCTCTCTATATTGATTACATAGGACATATTTTTGCTTGATATCGTTTACATAAATACGACTAAAACTATTCTATACAGCTGAAGATTGTTGGTTTGACGAATTTTGTTCATCAATTCACTGCTCAATTTAATTTTTGTTGTTACCATATAATGCTCTGTTCAACTAGACGGGGACTTTCAATTGATTGAGCATCGAGTGATGGAAAAGTAAGCAACAAACAATAACTGCACATTGACTGTTTTTTCTGAGATTAGACGAATAAAAAGGTAAAACCTTGATCTATCACTTTTTCATGTATACAGATGTTGATGGAAAAAACAGCTCGGGTCTAGATCCGGATCGGAATTAATCCACATCTGTTAGATACTTTCACAGTCACAATACGATTTTCAAACTTTTATTTTATATGAGAAAAAAAAATACTATTTGATTTCTTCTATAAACAGCAACAAAAGAAAGAGATCATCTCAAATTCCACAAAAAACCAAATGATTCAGGATTCACTTGGTGTCTTTAAACTCGTCAAGATCTCATAAATTACCAATTCGAATCCGAGTATGATCTTATACTCGGACTTGGCGACTTTGCATTCGGATCTATGCTCCGAACCAAGTTACAGGACACTAGTTAAAAATTCAAATATAATAAAAAGTATTGTTTTTTATGCATATTTCTATTAATAGTAAACTTTTAAATGAAAGAAACAAATGATAGATAAGAATTTCAGTCATACCTAATGAATGTTCGATTTCATTTATTTAGGCATTTAGTTCACCATGGTTTTTATTAGCTGCACCGGATAATCACCATCTTGTTTTCTTTCTTCTCGAAGCTTTTAATAATCTTATTCAATATCAATTTGATGGTAATACATTTTCTTGTTTTTTTTTTAATTAATACTCTATGAAACCATTTTAGGCAATGCAAATCTTGTTTATACGATAATACGTAAAAGACAAGTCTTTTTTTCTTTAAGTAATTTATCTACCGATACTCAAACAATAGCAAAATTAAGTACAAAAAATTCAAATCTACCATCAACATCATCAAAAAAACCCATTGATCAGTCTACAAATAAACAAACTATTTTTCAAACACAATCAAAATCAACTATTGATGGTGAACCACAACTTAACAAAGAATTTTCACAACTATCAAATACGAATGCAGCTGGAATTATATCCAGTGCTGTGACAACAACACTTGCTGAAACACCATGTAAATAAAAATTTTATTGTATAAGATAAATTAATAAATCAAATTTCGATCTCTCGAGATTTTTATGAAATGAAAATTCCGAATGATATACAACTCGATTTTTTTTCGTCATACATGGATTGTACTTCATGAATACGAGAACTATTTTTTTTTATCATAGATAATCTATCCTTAGTGTTTTTCAAAACTGAAAGCAAGAATATATCTCACTATCACTCTAATATTAACTAGAAAATTCTATATTAAATATTTTTATTTCTCATAGCTATCCACAAAATGACTGAACCTACATTAGCTGCTTCACCTAATATGGACGGTAATCAACATCCACGTTCTGGTACCAATAATGAAACATCATCATCAAATCAAGTCTATATATTTTTTTAAATATAACTATGAAATTTTCATTATTTATTTAATTATTTATTTATTTAGTCTACTTCACCATCATCACCGACTACGATGCCTTCAAATCATTTTCAACAAACAGATAATAGCCTTTGGTCACCAACATCTGAATGGGTACAATCATGGAAAGGCAAATTACCATTACAAACAATAATGCGTCTTCTTCAAGTTCTTGTACCACAAGTTGAAAAAATTTGTATGGATCGTGGTTTAACTGATGAAAGTGAAATAATTAAATTTTTACAACATGGTACACTTGTTGGTTTATTACCAGTACCTCATCCAATATTAATACGAAAATATCAACCAAATTCTGGTACAATTATGTGGTTTCGTACATATATGTGGGGTGTTATTTATCTCAGGTAAAACAAAAAAAAAAAAACGAAATGTAAAAATCAATAGATTAGAATTTCTTTTATGCTTATCTTTTAGGAATGTTGATCCACCTATTTGGTATGATACGGACGTTAAATTATTTGAAATTCAACGTGTTTAAGAATACCAATAAATGACAAGAACATTTTCTTCTATTATTGTTGTTATTGTCGGTTTTTGTTTTCTTTTGTTTTTCTTCCTCGCATAATCATTTATTTTATTCTTTAGTTCTCGTATATTTATTTAAATTTCTGATAAGCACATATATAGAAAGAGAATTTATTTATTACTTGGATAATGTCTAAAAAGAAATAAAAAAGAAAGAGTAGAAGATATTATGTATTTTACGTCGGTTTTTTCTTTTTGTTCGTATTAAAGAAAGGTAGTTATTGCATTCGTTATTTGTTGTTGTTGTTTTCTTTTTGTTGTCTTTTTCTTTGGTGGATGCTTAAAAGAAAGAATAAATATCTATATATATCTATATATATATATGCTATTGATCTCCAATTAGACTAATTTCTTTTCGATATTTCAAGGATAGTAACAAAAATAACAAGCGAAAAAAAAAACAATTCTTTTTATGGGCATGTTGGTTATCAAAAAATATAATTTACCACAGAAAGAATAATTATTTGTCATTCTTGACATTACTATGTTTTCATTTATTATCAAAAAAATAATTTTAGTCAGTTGTTTTGGTTTTTTGCTCATTAATTTTCTTTCGTTTGAATATGTATGATGAAACAAAAATCATATCCCGCCGAACGCAACGTCATATATTTGATTTTTACTCATTATAAAAATAGGAAGAAGTAATCATATTCGACAGGCTAATTATCGCGTGCATTCAACTGTCTGCCTCTTTGTCTAGCAACAAAACAGGAGGTGAGAAGAAAAAACACAAAAAAAAAAGAACAGCCATGTTCATCATAGTTTTGACTGTCGACGAAAACGTACGGTGTCAATATTCTTTTTCTTAATGATCGATTGTACAATTTTTTTCTTACACAATAAACGTATGTAGATTAATGATTAGATTGAATGAACTTTTCTTCGTATTACAAAAATAACATTTGTTTATAAATTTTTTTTTTGTTTTGATTTTTTCTTAATTTTTTTTCATATAATTTTTAATATTTTCTTTTACAACAGATTTTTTTTTTGTTTCATTGAGAAATCTATTCGTATGATACATAGTTCTGGATGTATTTATTATTTTTGTTGCTCATTGTGATACTCTTTTGGTATGTTGAATGAACATTATTGTGTAATCTCCTCAACAACGAAAAACAAAAAAAAACAAAAAAACGAAAGAAAATCGAGTGAACTTCAACTATGTAGGTAAGCTCATGAGGATTGTCAATCATCATCATTCATCAACACTTTAATATCAATGAAGACAAAAGAGAACAATTGTTTCTATTGAAATACCTAGATCAAGAATAAAACATTCAAGAATGATTCTTTTTTTTTTCTTCTTCTTCTTACACTATTTTATGATTAATAGTAAGAAATTACTAATGCAAACGTTCGTTTTTTTTTCACATGAGCCACTTGATATATGTATACAACGTTATTCATGCATGTGCATATTGTATGGTTTGTATAAGTGCTTGAATTTTGAGATTGAATTTCCATTTGAAGAACGTTCAATCTTACGTGAATATAATATCGTATGTTTATTATGGCCTACAAACGAAAAAAATCGGATCGGATATGAATAGAAAAAAGGATGCATACAAAATTTCGAAAGGTTATAAATGTTCATTTGAATTATAACAGTTGAAATAACAACAATTTTCATATGATATATATATATATATTATTAGATGAAAATTGATCACTGGTTTTCTTTTCTTTTTTCTTGATTAAAGCCTTGTCAATTTTTAATTTCATTTTAATCAAAGTGTTTTTGATGACCTTCTTTTTCTCTATGTCTCTCTCTCTCTCTCTTTCTCTATTGTCAATTTGATCTTTTCAACTTGTATACCATTCATTTAATATCCATCTATACACTCAAAATGTGTTTGTATTGAACACAAATACATATGCACACATAGTCGGGTAAATATCATGGAGAAAAAAAAAGGAATGTTGTTATGTTTTGTACAGGGAACAAGAGAATAGAGAGGATTGTATGTGTTTGCGCCTACACTCGTGCACTAGTCTAATGACCGAACGAAACGAACGAGAAAGTTAATACGATTTTTTTTTTCTTCTTGTCTATCTGTCTGTACGTGCTTACTCTCGTCCGAACAACATCAGCAGTTTAAACTTAAATTTCCCTCCTTCTCGATGAAGAAAAAAAGAGAAGAAAATTGATCATTCATCCAGATCGATAACGTATGTACAATGTCCTTCAGTTTCAATAGACATTTTGTCAAATTTTTCTTTCTTTTTTAATCAATAGAAAGAAAAGAAGAATTGACCTTGTCCTGAATACAACTCTCTTTAATTGAATGTCTCTTTTTTTTTTCTTTTTCTAGTATTTCTTTTTTTATATTTTTTTGGTAAATGACTTGGTGTGCAAAAATTTATGATATATTTAATGGATGGAATGATGATGATGATGATGAACATAATTTACCATCTACACCAGCTGCCAAATCAATAAATGGTCTACCAGAATCATCAATAACATCAAAAGTTACTCGTCTTAGTTCAATAAATGATAGTCCATATCTCGAAAGATCTCAATCAATATTAAGTATAAACAATCCATCAAATTATAATAAACAAAAGTATGTTAAAACTTCATCAAAATAAAACAAAAACGTTTCTGTTTTTTTTTTATCATTAGTCATGATCGATATTTTTCATCATATGGAGGCAGGGATGATAATTATCACCGTCAAGAACAAACATCTTATGGTATTGCAACAATGTAAATTAATTGAATTTTTATTCCTCACTTTTTCATTGATTAAATTCATATTTTTTTTTTTTATTTTTAGTTCGAACATGTCGCTCAATCTTCCATCTTATTCAAAGTATGTTGAAATTCTTCACATCTGTTCACAATCAATCCTTATCTTAATTGAAGGAGTGAATGTGAGATTGATTTAGGATTTTCTTCTTTTTTTTTATCATATATCGATTCTGTCAATATTTTCAAAGATTTACATATCACTCTTCGCATCACAATTGGCATCTTTTTCTTTTTTTTTTCTCTTTCTTTTTTTCCCTTCTCTTAAAGATATAATCGTATCAATACTCTTGATGTTTCTTTTTTATTTTTTATTTTTTTCTAATGTCTGTTTATCTATAGGTATATAGAAAGCCAAAACGAACATAGTCAAGAACAACAATTGTCAAGAAGTTATTCATTTGAATTACAACGAAATAATTTTTTATTACCATCACCAGATATTAATTATCCAACATTACAACAAATGAATCGACAACGAAATAATTTTGATAAATCATTACGATCTTCATCGATAAATGCACTTGTGAATACTGCTATGATTGGTAGTCAAGTTTCATTATCAAATAGAAAGGTAAGATTGATATATTCTATGCTTCTTTTGATAAAGATTTTTAATTCAAAAAAATTGATTAGACACGAGTGTGATCATTTTATTTTACAGTTATGGTTAATTTTTTTCTTTTTTTTTTTTTGAAAGTCATGGCCATGACTAAAGTCTTTTGATCATTATTTATTCAATGTACTTACTTTTTTTCACTTTTAATTATTCATAAGTGATTGTCTCCGGCACGACCATTAGTAAATGAAAATAGAAAAAAACATCGACAGTTTTGTTTTTAAACTTATTAAATTACACTTTGGTTGCAAAAAAAAGAATTTCTATATTTTATTCATATTTCAAATCAATATGTTTCATTTCTCTTTTCTCAAATACATCTTAAAAAGTATGTATAAAATGATGATTTTATCATTATTAGATTACTTAAATATGTAAGAGTACCATATGTTGATCGATGGAAAGGTCAAGTATTTATTGTACGACATTTACTATAGGTTGATGTGAACAATCAACATATATTAAAATAAATAAGTTAATAGTCATCGATCAAACCTCTAATTTACATTCATTTAAAATGAAAATATTTATTTTTAATATGAATATAAAATACATTTTGTCACTTAATCATATAGATACTTTTCATTACATAGTAGCGTGCAGACAATTGAACTTAAATTTTTTTCTTTTTTGTCATGGTTGAATAGAGCTCATCAAATTACAACTAAAAACAAATTTAATTTTTGACATATTCAAACGATATTTTTATAAAGAAAAATAGGTTTAAAACAAAATGATAAAATCTATAAAAAGTTAAAATACACTAAAAGCATCAAGTCTCAATATTTTTATCCGAATGTTTTGTGGATTTAGCCGGATCGATAGAAAGTGTTTGAGTGTTAAATTTAATCTCGAGTGTATTGTAATTAACAAAGATGAATTTGCTCTAATTCATGTGTGTATTAACTAAAATACGACTGGCTTTTTTTTTGTTGCCTTATAGGAATCATTAGATCCAAGGTTATCAACGCGTTTTTCATATTCAGTTCCTGAATATGAAACAAATGATTTATCATGTAGAAATAATGAAGAAGTTGCACAAGCAATTCAATATCATATAAAACAGGTATATTGGATTATTTTCTTTTTTCTAGTTTTGTTCATTTGTCACCTTACTCTTGTCTGATAGAAATGAAGAAAACAACATTTACATCCTAAAAATCTCATGAGATTCTAAGCAATATATATAAATATATATTGGTTCTTTTTCCTATTATATTTATTAGATGTTGACATCAGCACCCAATAGTATATTTTCAATGATCTATCGTTTTCCATCAAATGAAATGTTAAATTATAAAGATCCTTATCGTATTGAAGGCGGATACGATGAACCATCACAATGGATAATTCAAACGAAAATAGCTCCTGTTGAATGTCGAATTATATCTGATAATGTTGCTTCAATTTATTCAAATTATTTTTATGATCAAGTAAAAAAAAATAAAAATAGAAACAAACTTTTGTTGTTTTTTTTTTAAACATAATTTATTATAATTTAGTATCATTATAATTTATTTGCAATTGATGATAATTTTAATCCAATAATTATGTCAATTAAACCACATGATAATTGTTTAACAATAATTGTTCGCACAAAAGAAAGTTCAAAATGTTTAGATTTAATTGAAAACGATTCAAATCCAATTGATTATGTTTATTTAGCAAGACAACTTTATCCCGATTTACAAGTTGATCATTTTGAAAATTGTACAAATTTCAAAGTAATTAGAAAAATAAAAAATATATTTTTACAAGAGATTTAAATAATCGGACGAACTGATCTAAATGTAAATGGATTTAATTCATATAAAATACTGATTCATATACTAAAAGATAGCAAATTTCAAGGTTGACAAAACGAAGCACTTCACTTTCAAAAAGAACAGTTTACCTTTGCTCCGACAATCTAAATGCTTTACAAAAGTATGAAGGGTTTCAAAAGTAAAAAAATTTGTCTTGTATTTGGTCGATCCAACCTTTAGTGAAGAGTTGAACATATTCTTTAATGTGATTTTTTAAACAATCGAATTTTTTTAAGTTAAAGCTCCGTTGCAAAGTCCATATTTAGATACCGAACAAAATGCACAAGTTCATTCTGTCCAAGACTACCTTCATGAAAAATTGATTTTTTTAAATTTATTGTATCCTAAATTTTTACATGAAAATGTTGTTTACAATTTTGAAATCTAGACGATTTCATTAAGTACTTTTTCGTTTGTTTTCAGTTCCGCAGTAGATTTATATAGTGTACCTCAGTGTGCTGATTGCCTTCGAAGTTAAGAAAAAAAAAGGTTCTTTGTAAAAGTGAATATTTTATATAAATAGTAAATGATTGAAAAATTACATTTACAATGTCATGACTCGCCTATTATTAGCAATTGTTCTTATATGAGGATTTACTTTCTATTGATGATTAGAAAGATGAGATGGTGTGGGTGTAGAAAACATTCAGACTCCCCTACACATCCTTTCTTCTTCCAAGTAATCAACAGAAAGTAAATTATGTAAATCATATGTTTAATTTTCTGATTGTTATTTTTTTCGCTTTTCAGGCACAACAATTTATAAAAGCATATGATGAAAAATTAGAAACACATAAATTTAAATTTGGTGTTATTTATCAAAGACGTGGACAAGTAAAATTTTATTGTTTAATAAGAAAAAAAAAATTATGCAAATTTTTCTTTTAGACAACGGAAGAAGAATTTTTTAATAATGAACGTCATGGACGATCATTAGATGAATTTTTAGATATAATTGCAACAAGAGTTTCATTAAAAAATTTTAAAGGGTATGTTAAATTCTATTTTAATTACATTATCATGTTATTTCTTTTTTTTTTTTTTTGCTTTCTGTAATTTAGTTATCGAGCTGGTCTTGATGTAAGTGAGCAAACAGATTGTCCAATATCTTATTATGAATTATATGATCAAAAAGAAATTATGTTTCATGTTAGTACATTATTACCATTTACACATACAGATACAACACAAATTCAACGTAAACGTCATATTGGAAATGATATTGTTACAATTGTTTTTCAAGAAGAAAATACACCATTTCATCCAAGTATGATTAAATCAAATTTTTTACATGCTTTTCTTGTTGTACAACCTGTTCAAGTACTTTCAAGAACATGTTATAAAGTAAGATTATTGGCTTTATTATTATTTTTTAATAACTAAAACAGAGAGATCGGTGAAAAATTTTATTTCTCGAATGTGAAGTTTAACTAGTCAAAATATTCTTTATATGGTTAATGTCTGTAGTGGATGTAATCTCAATAATCGTAAAAGATATCGGTCTGTAGTTTTTGAGTAATAGAAAGAGAAAAAACTCGAGATGTAGTTTTTTTGTGGTTTAAAATTCATCATCTTGGCAAAACATTGTATAAAATGCATTGTTTCGTTTCAAGGATATTTTGATAAAAAGTCAAAAAATTTGCGATAAATTCAATAGAATTCTATTTAATTTGACTAGATAGATACGCGATTTTGTTTTTTGTGAAACATTGAGATAATCGTTTGAATCTTGTCTTAAACTATAAATATGAAATCTTTCCATCTGAAGTATCGAAACGGAACACTATTTTGATGAAATGATAAGTTCCTATTTTCAGGAAATTCAAATGAAATAACTTTGAGAAATAATCGCAGAAAATTGATTTTAATATAAAAAGGATATAGAACTGAAGTCTATATTTTTTGGAATTAAGTTGAATCAGGAAATACGTTTTATTACTATTAACTATTTGCAAATGCTTTATTACGTAACTTGAATATTAACATTGATGACTAGCGCTAAAAGTTTAATGGCGGATAAAAGTTTAGAGCAGTTGTATTTTTAAGTTTTCTTCTCAATGTTAATAGTTAACAAGAATTCCTAAAATCAGATTTCTGGCATATATTTGAACCTTTTTGGGAAAAGATTATTTTTGATAACACAAGATGAGACATCTTAGATCTCTCCATCACCTTCTTTCATCAAACTACATTGAATTTATAGAAGATTTCAAAGCGATAAACATTGAAATTTTTGAATAAAAAAACAAAAAAATGCTTCTTTGAGCTTTTTGTAAATTGCATGCACTTTGGTGACGAAAGATTGTGGAGAGATCGAAGATATTTCATTTTCCCCAAAATTATTTACTCTATTCAATAAAGTCCTTTAATAAAGGCTTCGAAAGTTGTTTTAATTTTTCTTTAACTTCTGAAATACATTTAAAATAAAACGTTACCCAGTTGACACTTATTCAAGTGTAGAAAAACCGATGAAATTAATATAAAGATATGGTGTGAGTGATAATATTCGTATAGATCATGACCTTGTCTTCACTCACATACACTTCAGTCTAACACCTTCGACAACAATCATACTCACACTCGATATACTTTATCATGATATAATGAATTTCTTAACCCAAGGACAATCTAACATTTGTATTCCTTCAATTGAATATGTAAAAAATGAGCTTTAGGTTTACATCATCGACATTCAATCTGAACTTTTTCAGCAGTAATCTTTAACTTGTATAATGATATACAGAAATTTGAATTTCCTGTATCCTCCTTCGTAAATTTATATAAAAACTGATGAATCAATTCATAAAAGTATTTGATATCTGAATCTTCAAATTTGATTGAAAGTCATAGTAAAATGTTCCTATTCTTAATATTTAACTTCAAAGTACTACTAGTTCAAACATTAGATATACAGTTAACAATGCATCTCTTTGCTCTTCGAGATAATTAAAATTGCAAATCTCTAACTACTTACATTCTGAAAACGGAGCACATTATATTTCTAAATCAATAGTAATCTATTAGCAATTAAATATGTACAAAACATATTGTAGCATTGATAGACCAAAAAAAAAAACAGTTTTAATTAACAATATCATTTTTAATTTTGTTGAAGATCTAATATTAATAAAATATATTTTTAGATGGCATTAGTTACTCGTGATGATATTGAAATATTTCCTCCAATACTTCAACGTAATGTTGTCTATGTTCGTGGAGCTGAACAATTAAAACCATTTATATTATCAAAATTAATTAATGCTGAATATGCAGCATATCGGTGTCGAACATTTTCATTATTACAAGAACGTACACGTTGTTCATATTTAAAAACTTTATGTGAAAATTTAACAGAAAAATCTTATGATTTATTATGTGATGAACAAAAACGTGCTAGTCATCAACGTTTACCTTTATTATCAAATCCAACTAAAAAACGTTATTTTTCAAATATGAAAAAAATGTTTACACGAAGTAATAGTACACCCGATGGTCCTCAACAATCTAGTAAATCTGAACAACCAATGAGTGATAAAGTATTAAATTTTAAAGAATCCAAATATATTGAAAAATGAAAAAATTGTTTTATTTTTTGCTTTCTTCAAGGAACGACGTAAAAATGGAAAGAAATTAATACGATTAGGAAAATTGGATAGTGTTGATAGTCATCAACGTTCATCACTATCAATGTCATTACCTGAGTATAATGAATATAATTTATTAAAAACTTTAATAAAAAAAATAATCTTTTTTTTTTTTTATTATTTCATTTTAGTCAAGAATTTACACATGACAATGATGTGATTAATCGGTAAGAAATTTTTTTCTTAAAATGATAATTGAAATAAATAATTTTTTTTTTAATATCTAGACATATAAATGTTCGAAGTGATGAAAGTTTAGATAGTAGTGGTGATATACCAACATCAGAACAACGTTCAACAATACATCATTACCCTACACGTTCAATACACGCATATTTTGGAGACGAATCTGATGAAGGATTGGTAAAAATATTTATTTAAATTATAAGAAAAACAAAATATATATGTATTTCATTTATAGGATAGTATGTCATCAGCTGATACAGCTTTTTCTCATAATCATAATCGTGTGCCATATGACAGTGACGATCAAGATGGTAATTCTTTGGAAAAAAAAAATTATTTTTTTATTGTTCAATACGATCTAAAAGGAATTTTGAAGTGTATCGAGTAGAAATTTATGCCCCCCACACACACAACATAATACATTTCTAAGAAAACATCACAGACTTTGACAGATACCGTAGCAACACCCTCTACACTTACAGTGTGCATCTAGGTGGACATTTGGCTAAAAATGAAAATCCCACTCTTTCAAGATTTAACTGTAGGAAAATTATATTTCGAAATATAGTCTATTTAATGGTATAAAAAACTTAGTATCTGAAGAACTTAAGCTCTTCGACAGATAAATCAAGTACATTTTCTGAATTTCCAAACCAAGCTCGACTTGATTGTACAAAATATTTTTTCTAGTATTGTTCGAACGGATCGTTCCATAAAATGAGTAATCCATCCACATCCAACCTTCAAATATTGCCAAGATGTTCTATCTATTATCTCTAATTCCTATTAGTGCAAACATTCCTGGACTGTACAATGCGTTTCCAAAAAACTACGTTTTTTCAGTTTTTCTGACTTCAGAAAAAAATTTAATCGACAAAAACAATATATTCAGAATAAGCGCATTAAGCTGCATCGAATGATATATAACACAAAACAATGTTGAAGAAGAAAATCTTCTCGAAAAAAAACGAGGGTAAGGGTCCCCTCAGGCGTTTTTCGTCGAAAAACTGTTTTTTACGCCATATCCAATCATTTCTAAGCAAAAAAGCTCGTTTCCGAGCAAGAAAGTCACATGTTCGACTGGCATGCGAAAAATGCGTACTGTGCCCCCGTTTCCATGGGAATCAGCAGAGGCTTTAGTCTTGAAGTCCTTCTCTCGCGTCATAGACTGCGACAGACGTTGTTGATATATGATCACAGATCGTATATCAATACTGTCTCGTTTCAATATATAAACTACTTCCTTATTGTGTGAAGAAATGTGTTCCAAAATAGATTGAATAAAACAATCTTCCTGTGATTAGCAGCAACAGCAGCAGCTACATTGTGTTTTACATTTTAATCCTACACAAGTTGTGTCTACATGTTTTTGTTTTATTTTTAGCTTATCGACAACAACTTCGTGAAAAATCTCAACCATCTCATGTTGTATGTAAACGAAATATATATATATATAATTATTCAAATAAAAAATTTTCGAATATTTTAGTCACATCCATGGCATCGTATAACCGGACAACGTCAAGCTAATATACAAATCTATACACCACAAGTAGCTGGTATTCATATAAGTGAAGCAGCAACTGTTTAAATACGAATATCATAATTTCATCTGGTTTTCCATATATTGTCATTTTTATGAAAAATGTAGTCTATACATATATATATATATATTTGTTTTATCTCGTTTTCGTTTTCTTTTTCTTTCATTTCTTGTTGTTGTCGTTATACTACATGCGTTAGTCTGGAAAAGATTATTTTTTTTGCATGCATTAACATAAAGACCTTTGATTTTTTTTTCAAAATAGACGATTGTATAAATATATGGAAGTGATTTCAATAGAAGAATAATTTATATTGAAGTACTAGGTGAATCTTTACATGTTTATTTTTATTATATGTTGCTTAAAATAGTTTATCATAGAAGCGATATTAACGAGTAACAGTACATTTAAATATTATTATAGTATGTTGTTTACAAAATCAACATGAAGAGAATTCATTGCATGAATTATATATAGATTCAATTTGCTATCGAAAAATATATATATATAGTTAATCTCTATTAGGTCTACAGATGTAAAATGACTGTATGTAATTCATTTTTAAAAAACAAAGTAAGACTAATCTCTAAGATTAGTGATTATAAAACATAAACATTGCACTTTACTCAAACGAAATTGATAAGTTCAATACTTAAGACGTAATTGTTTAAAATAAAATCTAGTACAACTCATATAGGATTAAAATATAAAGTACGATAGAATTATTTTTATCAGGTACATGTCATGATGTATTAAAAAAGATAGAATGTACAAATAAATGGTCGCAATCCATACATTCCATTGACTATTTTACAAAACTTTTTTTCTTTTGATCAAAAGACTTCTATGCAAAAATATACTAAAAATAGCTTCTTTTGTTTTCAATAACTGTAATCAAATATTAGATATAATCGCCTACTTGTATTGACTATAGTATTTTATCTTGAGTCATATAATGTATGATATTTAAACCGTTGCATGTGCACCTGAATCGTCATTGTCAATCATTTATTTATCATACTCAATAATATATATATTTTTTTTACGTTATAGAAATGACATAAATCAAACTGATTAAAATCTTATCATTAATAATATTATTCTTTTCAATTGGTTATTTTTAGATGAAAAAAAATAAATTGCTATCGGTCTTTTGAAATGTGTTATTTTTAGAAACTTAAAAGTAGTTCGATAAACTTATAAATAATTGGAAAGTTAAAAATAAATAAAAACCAATCAAGTATTAATATGAGATTAATTAAGATATATCTTATACATATATGTATATATCGAATGTCTTTCTTATTTAATAAAAAGCTTAGATTGATAATAAAATAAAATCTTCACCATGCACGTTTTGTATATATTTATATTTTTTTTGATCCTGTCGTGAAAAAATGCATTTGTATGTTAGTGGAATGGGCCTCGTTTGACTTGACTATTTTTATTTGTCATTGCTTTACGTTATGTCAAATAAAATCATTGAGAGAAAAAAGAAAACCTTCACGTACAAGGTTAATGTCTTTCTGATATGGATATTATAAGCCAGAACAAACTATTGTTTTACATTATGTATTGTGTTTAGTGTACGTCATATGCTCTTCAGACAAGAAGGTCACATATTTATATCTATATGAACTACTACTCGATAGGACAGTGTAAAAAAACTAAAAAAAAAACGATATGTCAAAGCAAGAAAATATAAAACAAGCAAGTGTTAGAATATTAATCGTGCCGGTTACTGTTGTCTACATACTAATCCAGACGCATTAACCTTTGATCGAAATAAACACGTTTGAACAATGAACATTTTCGAAATATGATGAAAAGAAAATCGATTATATTATATGCATCAAATTTCTATATAGACAAACAACCTTCATTTATTCTTCAGCTGGATCAAAAAAATAAGCGAAACATTAAACGATATCGTTTATATTGTCCTTGATTTTGTTGATGCCATCAGACGCGACTATTGTGCATTACGAACTAAACAGGTGGGTTACATCATAAAATAGCTTTTTTTTTTTTAATATGCGAGGATGTGTGTTCTACGTATTCCGTTATTCTTTTTCTTACCGACAAGCAAATATTGTGCACACATGTCTATTCTCTCGAATGTCCTGTCATCGTCGTTAGTCATATATGTTTTTGTCAAACCACTGAAGTAGCAAAAAAAATATGAAACTACATAAATGCGAGTAGCAATATTTTAGATTAGTTTATTCTACTTTTCGATTATATTAACTTAAATAATCATTAGTATCCGTAAATAATTATTTGTCTTATCAAGAAGAAAGAAAACAACGTTTAAGGTAAGCATGACAAAAGTAAAGATAAAATTAAAAAGAAAATAATGCATAAAATAGATACGTGATGAAATATAAACGATATAACAAACATTTATCATTGTTCTCTTTTTTTTTCTTCACACCAATATATCAGGTAATATAAAAAATGTTTTATTTTATTTTATTTTGTAAATATAAAACAATAACGAATAATATTAAAATTCGACCCTAGTGTAGATAGACATTCTAATTAAGTATGACATAAATAAGAAAATAATAATAAAGAAATAAATGAACAAACTATATATCTATAAGTATGATCGTCCATCTAAAACTAAAGTCAATCAAATCTCTGATATATGTAACCAAAAATATGAATGTACGATTGAGAATAATTGTAATCATTTTGATATTAATTAAAACAAGGGACAAATGAACATAAGCACTTTTTGATTGTTATGATTTTCGAGTATTCAATAATTAATTTAGATAAAAAGAGACAGGAATAAATTAATAAAAGAAAAAAACCAATTGAATAATATATACTTACGAGAGAACATATTCAATTGTCGGACGCCCTTCGACTTCATATTATTATCATGGGTAAGACTAAGAAAAGATTAAAATCATTAATATCTATGGTCTACTCGAGCTGAAATTATGTCTGTAGGTGCGTTTGATAGTTCTCAAAGTTTCAACGAAAACGAATATGTCTTTTTCGACATATTCAATATCTAAAAATACAGCGGTTTACCATAAGAGGAAACAGTAATTGTGTCTACTTGAAAATTGAATATCTCGAGAAAGACATGTTCGTTGTCATTGAAACTTTTAGAACTATCAAACATACTTACACACATAATTTCAGTCCGAAACGAATTATCCAGAATTTTCCGAAAACGATTTGCTCTCTCGGTAAAAATTTCATTAAAATAGTCATAACTCTATAATAGTATACCATGAGCATGAATGGTTTTAAGGTTTTCTTATTCTTCCTGAGACTTACCCGTAGCTATAATAAGAAGTTGAAGAGTATTTGATAGTTGGATATGTTCTCTTGTTAGTTCGAATATTTGTAAATACCAATTAAATAGTTGATAATTATGACATAGAAAACAAATCTGAGAATTAAATCATCTACGTGGTATCTCTTAGATAAATATTCTTCATCTTCTTGTTTGGTCTATGTATAAGCTGAACATATGTGTCCAATTTATTTTGGCATTTCTTCTCTCTCGTTTTTATTTTTTGTGCCTTATTTGATCTTCATCTGTTTGTATATGTTGAGATAGAGAAAAAAAAAGGTTTGTGATTTATATCAGGAGGAGAGAAAAGATCATCGTTGAGATGTAATCATACATTTGTATGCTGACCAACATTAATATTGATTCGACGTTGAAGTGTTATACCTATTTTACTTTATAACAATGATCAGTTTTATGGCAATAATTGCTGAATACTGTTGGAGAACGAAAGTGAATGAACAACAAGACTATCGTATGTATTGAGACATCATTTTAAATGATGCATACATCGAAACTATTATCGATTTGAATAGAATGTGTGAGAGTGGGGGTGTGATGGTATAGGTGTCCACTTTTGTTCTTTAATTTTCTATCAATATATACTTTTTGTTACATCACGTCGATCTTTCATTTGAGCGCACTGTAATTATATAGTATATGATGTGATGTACTGTACCATTGTATATATATATCTGTCTTCCTTCTTTGTTCATACTAATTTGTCCTACAGTTTTAAATTACACACACTCACGCAAATGAATATGGTTATTCAGACACCTCCTGTCCATCAAATGATTAGAGATAGGTAGAGATAAATACTCTAATCTACCCCTTTATTTTGATGTGATCAGGTCGTTGAATGTGAGCGATGCTGATGGTTCACATAAAAGAAGCTGAAATAAATTTTGAATTGATGAGAAAGAAGAAGAAAAAAAAGGACGAGATCGAACATAGTATAGAGAAAGAGAAAGAGAAGCGAGAACGAAAGACAATGACCGAAAGAGTGCAATGTGTTCTATAAAAAAAAAAATAAAGCCATTCATTCATACATTCTCACCAGTAATAAAGTCTCAAAGTTGAACGAGAGCAAAAAAAAATATAGCTACTCATTCCAACTAATCATAATTATGCAGAAGTTATAGAGTCAGAAACAGAAAGTCTATGGGCTGTAAGTAAATAATTGAACAATTGAATGAGGTAAATTTTTTCTGTATGACTTTTTTGTTTTAGTAAAATATATTCAAAGGATGGCTACTGCTGTCGAACAATTAGTAGTTGATCCACAATCCCGTTTTCTTGAAATGAAATCTGTTCAACCATATTCAACTACAGATGAATATTTATATGCTATGAAAGAAGATCTTGCAGATTGGCTTTCAAATATGTATCCAGAATGGCGTCCAATTACAGCGGATAACTTCATTCAATGTTTAGGTAAAAAGTTCAATATATATATATATATTGTTTTTTATTATTATCTATGAATGCTAGTAGATAATAACGAATTAGTTTAGAAATCAAAATAATCATTTATTATTTTAACATTATTTTTTCTTGTTATTGCTCTATTGACTGTTGTTGTTTGCCTTTAGCATAAAACGATAAGATGAAGTTGAAGTATTTGATTGAAAAAAAAAGAACAACATGTTCAACTAGTCTATTTGATGAGATGCATCAAATTTTATGTTATAGTAATTTTTTTCAATATTTGAATAGAATTCTAATTTCAATGTTTGGTTTATGTTTATGTTTAATATAAGAGTCTGTCCTTTTATGCTTGTTAGAAAGATTCAAAGAACAATAAATCTTAACGATGATTAAGAGTAAATGATGCGAATAAAAGAAAAAACATTGGCAGACAGACAGACCTATAGTTGAATAGTTATTGCCGGAAGCCATTCAAACTAACCGGATTATTCTTAGACAATATACACATAAAAAAATGTTAATTTTAACTTTTTATCAAAGACGAGCAAACATTACACAGATATGCAGAGTTGACCGATCATTAAATATTCATAGTTCCCATTTTTATGAAGTTGAAGAATAAATAAAGAAAAGCAATGTCGAGTTTAACCTGACTTCAATTAGAGAATATTCATTTAGCAAATGCTCTATAATGAATATGTGAAAACATTAAAGTTGTTGTTCCATTCTTTTGATATTACTAATATCAGAAGGTGAAACACTAACGTTAATGTTATCATACTAAACAATGCAACATAATAATAGAAATCAATCAAATCAAATTTTGCAGATGTTTACAAAGCTTTTATTTTTAATACTTAGAAAATGGTGTTCTTCTTTGTCAACATGCTAATAATGTAAATGATGCTGCACGTAAAGCATATTCTTTAAAATTAGCACCTCGACCATTAACATCGACACTTGAAAATTGTAAATATCGTCCCGATGCCCGCCCACAAACATTTAATGCTCGTGATAATGTATCACAATTTATCAAATGGGCACGTCGTGTTGTTGGTGTACGTGAAGTTTTAATGTTTGAATCTGATGATTTAATATTACGAAAAAATGAAAAAAATTTTCTTCTTTGTTTACTTGAAATTGCTCGTTATGGTTCACAATTTGGTGTTAGTGTTCCAGCTATAATAAAATTAGAAGATGAAATTGAACAAGAAATTCAACGTGATAAACAAACAGAAATAATGTCATTTACTGAATTAAGACGTTTACAACGAGAAGAAAATCTTAAAAATATTTCAAATTCATCAAATTATGGAAAATATAGTCGATTATTAAAATTTGTTCGACATGAAAATATTGATTCAAATAATAATAATAATAATAGTCATAATAATAGTCAAAATGAAACAACAAAAAATTCGTATAATACATTTTCTTTATCACATTCAAATGGTGCTAATTGGTTAAGACAACGTATATCACGTATACCAAAATTTACACATAATAATAGTAAAAAACGACAAAATAGCGAAGAAAGTAATGATAATTCAACATGGAGTGATGGAACAATAACAACAATCATGTCAAACAAAGAACAGACAATACCACAAATCAGTCGAACTTTAGGAGAAGGTGAAACTAGAGTTGAAACACCAACAACATCATCACAATTACATAAAACTGTAAGTTTTACATAAAAGTTAATAAATGCATGTTTTGTTTTTGGTTTATTTAGGTTGTACAAATGACAAATTCATGTTGTTGTGCACAACGTTTTCCTGTTATACGTATTGGTGAAGGAAAATATCGAATTGGAGAAAGTGGAACAATTATTTTTATTCGAGTATAATATTTATTTTAACTGTAATAATAAAAGGTTAATTAGTTTCTTTCTTATTCTTATATAGATTCTTAGATATCATGTCATGGTTCGTGTTGGTGGGGGTTGGGATACTCTGGAGAATTATCTAAATAAACATGATCCATGTCGTCGTACAGGTGGTAAGTCAAATGTAATGTCAATACTTGTTTTTTATTAATTTTATATCTATGCAAAGGTCATCGTCGATTAGAACCAAATGAACATCATACAGACATACCAATTCTAGCTATACCAACTAATAACATATCATCTAATTTTCAAAAAACGACTCCATATGGTAAATCAGTAACAATAAAAACTGAAGAATATCCACTTTCAAAATCAACAATGCATGATACAAATTTAACTGATGCACAACTTATTATAACACGTGATGCTGATGGACGTCATCATATTGGACAAATAACATATAAAAGTGAAGATGATCTTAATCAATTACATTCATGTCCTCATCATCATCATAGTAATAAACAATTATCTCCAATACCAAAAGTAAAAAGTGCTCGTGGTACAGGGCATTTAATAACACCATCTATTTATGATAAACAATCATCACCAAGTACTGATCAAGATTATTCATCCTATACACCAACATTATCAATTGAAACTAATCTAAGTAATATATCAATAAATGAAAGTCATAGACAATATAAAACTAAATCAATTTGTAAACAATCTTCACAATCAAAAATTTTCAAGGATAGTTATAAAGAAAATCAACAAAAAATAACATCAATGAATAAAAAATCACAATTTGGTTTTACAGAATCATTTATTGATAATATTGATGATTTTATAACACCAACATTAGATGAATGTGAACATGATTTTGATATAAGTGATATTGATGATATTATACGAATAAATAATCATGATGAAAATCGAACAAATATAGATGAAGATAGTTTAGAAAGTTGTGAAGGTACTTTAGAAATTAATAAAAAATCTATATTATCATCTCGTCAAATTAATTCCGATATAAAACCAATTTTAGCAAATGTAAAACCAGGTGGAATATGTACAGCACTTTATTTAGCTCATAAACAAAAACAAGCATCAAATAATAAAAAATTATCATCAACATTTTTATATACACGTTCAAATACATTACCAAATGTAATTGAAGCTGTAAAAAAAGAAGCACAAATAAATAAAACACATCGTAAAACAACAACAACAACAACTAATAAACAACGTTCACAATCAGCAGAATTATTTAATAAAAATTTTTTAAATGATACATCAAAACTTGATCGAGATTCAGGTTTTGATGAACAAGATTTTCGTTGTGAACGTTCACATTCAAGTTATGATGATAATTCAAGTCTATCATCTATGAAAAGTGTACGAAGTTCAATTACTCGTTCATTATCATCTGATCTTAATGGACAAACATATCGTGAAAATAAAGCTTATGAATTACGTTTAAAAGCACTTGATTATACAAAAATTTTAAATGAACAATATGTACAAGATCCAAGACTAAATAGACGAAGAAATTTTAATTATACATCAACACGAACAAATAATACAAATCAGTTAACAACACATAAATATAAAAAAAATAGTCAAACAAATTCTTATCTTAAACGTTAACAATTATAATAAATTTATGAATTATAATTCTTTTCGTTTTTGTTGTTTGTTTATTTGTTTGTTATTGTTCACAGTGACTTAATTAGAATTTTCTTTTTTGTTTTCTGTAAAATCATTCCTTGAAATTAATATATGTTGTATAGGTTTTCTTTGTGTGCTTTATGCAGTGACTATTGTTAATTCATTATATTTACGGCAATGTTAATTAAAGTTATTTTCGAACTTAAAAATTGATATATTCATGAATATGAAAACTCAATTTAAGATTAATCATAAAACGATTGCCTTTAGAACTACTATTTGTTGTCTGTGTAAATCTCAATTGATAAAATAAATATAATACACGAAATTATTACTAGTTTATCATGGACATGTGAAGACTTGATTATAAGAAGAATAAACAAAAAAAAAAACAGTTAGTTCGAACTTATCGAAGTCTTTTTTTCATGATCTTATCATTCTCAATTTCAAGGTATTCGAAATCGTGTGTATCACTATTCATTATTCACATATTCATTGAGCAACTCTATTTAAGAAGAACAATTGCATATGAATGATTGATGTTTCCAATGTATACCTAAAAGGACATGGTTCGAAGAAATGTTATAAATAGAAGTGTAAGCCGATGAGTTGATCGACGTCGGTGGCTGAAAAAGGAAAATGTTTTTTGCTCACAACAGTGGCGATTGGACGTTTTTCGATGACATTTTTATAAAAATTTTCTTGATTTCGAGATATTTTGAAATAAAAAAGATAGAAAATGGTAGTAGAGAATTAGCTGATAAAAAACTGGACAAGCCATGTAAAACAAAATCTAATTTTGAGCCTAATTTAAATCAGATTATTCAATATCTGATCGATTTTGATCCTGAGGGTTGTAAAATGCGCTTTTCTCGAATTTTAATTTAGAAATTCAAATTTCTAAAGTTTCTCAGACTCCTCAGTTCAACAAATCGTAAATATAACGTTAGACTATCCTTTGATGCACATGCCATACTCTGGGTTACTATACCCAAAAACACTTCTTCATACAGAAAAAATGACGAATAATTGCGTCAAAATCGGTCATTTCTCGATTGAATTGATTAAATTTTGGTTTTCAGCTTCAAAGATAGTTAATTAATTTTAAATCATAAAAAGTCAGTTAAAAGTAGATTTTTTTTCGCTTTTTTTATAAGAAGAATATGCCCGAAAAAAGATTCTGAGTGTCGAAAGTTTTCAAAAATTGACTATCTTTTTTGGTGTGTCACGGCGGCGGCGGCGATGGCTGAGAATGTTTCCAAAAAATCAATGGCAGCTCAGTCGCTCGGCATACACCTCTAGTTACGAGCGCATAATATAAAAATTATCTTCATTGAAGCCTAGTTGAATCCTAGTGGTCAGCAAGCGTTCATATGTACTTCGAGATAGTTTGTCTACTCACATTGATAATAATTGGGCGTAACTGACAGATATTATCAGTATACCCTATGAGTTCTCATTAAAATCTATCTAGAAGATGGACAGTAGAACCTGCCGGGTTAGTCTCGGATTCTGACCTGACGGATACTAATGAGTGGTTTCGTCTAATATTGTATACTTATAAAAGTGTGATGATATTGGCTTGAGTTCGCATGGATCCCAGGTGGCCGTCTCAACGTTGAAATTTGTATTTGATATTATAGCTTGAAAATCGCTTTTAAGTTTGAACTCTGTGCATAAGGTAGATCCTCATGAAGTATTAAAAGCCATAAAATGATATACACCTTCCGCCCTCCCCGAGTTATAAACGTTTTACTGAAACTTTAGCCCATAGATAGATCTGTGGGTAATTAGAATGTCCTGAAAATTTCAGCTCAAAAGGCTGTTCTCTTCAAAAGATATTGAACTCTCAAAAACCACTCATATTCCATGAAAAATTCGAGAATCTTCTGCTTTTTTTTGGGATTTCAATAAAACGTCTATAATTCTGTAGGGAAGGTCTAGATATCCTTTGGAGGTTTTGATACTTCATTGGGATCTATCTTATTCACAGAGTCCAAACTCAAAAACTGATTTTCAAGTTGGAAAGATTTTTTCGTCAGTCATTGAATATTAAAACAACAAACTTTTTGATTATTATTAACTTCATTATAACTGGTGTTTTTTTTTTTGGTTTTGAAAATAATAAACAAAATAAATTATTTTCTTATTTTAATTAAACAATGTTAACAAAACAAATATTTTAACAATGATCATTCATTGATCTGTTCTATTTCGAATGCCTGCCCATTTTCCCCAACGGCCTGATTCATTTCTACCTAAATGTGGTTGATTAAAACGCTCAACAACTTTTCGATCCCTTTGAAAAACAAAAATCAAAAAATTTTCATTCAATTAAAATAATTCTAATTTTATCTTACGGAATAGCTTGAAATGCTTCAGCCCAAGACTGTCCATGTTTCAATGCCATTAAAATAAAATAAATTTTATCCAATGATAATGCACGACTAGTACTACTACCAAATCTAAAACAAAGCAGCAAATCTCTTTTCATATTCTTTAAATATATTCATCATACTTTAAATATCGTTCTAATGGTAATCTTTGATGTTTTATATTATCTCTTTTAGCTTTTGCTAATGTTAAAGGTCGCCCACCAACACCTAAATAAAATGATGTTAATAAAAAAAACAAAGAAATTTCATAAAAATTTTTACTTACTAACATCAATAATAGCACCAATAATATATACAGCATCATGATCATATTCTGACATTTCATATGGACTATGTGGTGTTAAATAAATTAATTTTTGTCTATCAAATAAATCTAAATAATTTTCTTCAGTTGTTTCAAAACATGATACACCACGATTTTGATTAATACGTTTAGATAATTCTTTTTGAATTTGTCCATCAATTGCAACATTACATAATGTTACAAATGATGGTGAATGATATCGATATATATTAGAAAAAAAATATTCAATTTGATCAACTAATTTTGATATATATTTTGAACGAACATGTTCAATTTCAAAACCACAATCAACAAGTATACATTCACCAAGACGTGCTTGTGTTATTAATTTATTATCACGTATCCAACGTTCTGTATGACCACCAGTTATTTGACGAAACATTGATGTATAACCAGGATAATTTGTTAATGGTAGACCAGCTGCAGCTAAATCAATATGATGTGCAGCTGATTTAATACGTCGTTCTTGTACAGCTGCTTTTTCAATTGCACGTTTTCGTTTACTTATTTCACGTAGAAAAAGATAATTATATATTGATTTACGATTATTTAATAAAGGAGATGAGATTAATTCTGGCCAATACTCATCAGGAATATTATCAGGTACACGTTCACCACTTTCACGTAATGTTTGAATTCTAAAAATTAAATTTATTTTTTTGGGTTTTTAATTTATATTTAAATAGAATATTTATAATGACTTACTCAAGTAAAATTACTTGACGTTTTTGTTCATCATTTAATGATTGATATGATTGACGATGCCGTAAATATTCCCAAAGCCATTCATTTGTGTCTACTGTTGATGATGATGTTTGATTTGTTTTATCAGATAATTTTGAAGAAATGAAATCAACAAAATATCTATGATGATATAATAATTTATTACGATGAAAAATTAAATTATTCACGAAAGATAATGATCGGAACATTATATATCTTAAATAACAAACTGTTCAAAAGATATTTTATTGGTATAAATCCATTGATTATCAAACTTGTCTAATATTAACCTTTAAAATATTTAAATCATAGATGTCTTACTAAATCAATACGAATTATAAAAAAAAAGAATTGTTGATGAATAATGATCATTATTTTGAGTCCGAGTTAACTAAGAAAAATTAATAGTATTGAAAATCAGTTTAATTCAATAGATTTCATCTTTCATATACACTATAAAGGATGTTCCATTAGTTCCAAATCTCAACAAAATTTAGTTTTTATTCAACCAAAAAAGTGATTCCAACCTAACAATATATGTATGAGCTTCGAGTATATGATAATAAAAAATCTCGAAATCGAATAGTATTTTTTAAAGAAGCTTTAATGAATTATTAATTCATCGTATGTAATGTAACACAACTACACGAAGTAATACATAGTATCTAGAACGTGAGTGTGGCTATTCTCTTTATCCACATCAGAGGTGCCAGTCTGGCCTATCAAGTCAAAGTTGTTAGTCTGGCTCTTAAATTTTGGAAATTAAATATTGATGCATCGTCTTACTATTCGAGAGTACTTTTAGAAATTCATTCGAATCCTCTAATAAATCCTTGAACTGAATGTATTTGAAAAATTTTTCTATAGTTTCTTTGTTTTAATTTGTTATTCTTTTATCTTTATGGACATAAATTAAATGTACAACTGAAGCTAGTTTAATATATTAATGTAGAATTCTAGAATTAAACGTATTCGTAATATCAGAAACAGCAATCGGTCCAATTTGGCCTGCAGGTACTCCGAACCATATCAGAAAAAGGTGGCCTAGTGACAGTTCTGACTGACACTCTAATTATCACGTTTCTTCTATTTGTATCAATATTATTAAAAGAGATAATTTTTGCTGAGATTCAGAACTTATCGGATACCCTTTATATCATCTAGTTTATTTCAAATATTGGAAAAAAGAATAACTAATTCAAAAATAGGAAAAAAGTTTATAGCGGATGCCGCAATTTAAAAGAGATAATATCATTTTCTGTCTTTTTTTTATGTACTAACGAGGGAATCGCTCGAGGTGTCCAACATCGATTCCCTTCATTCATAGATCATTTGATAGAGGGTATCGAGGTAGTAAAAAACCTAAAAGGATTTGTACTGATGGTTCTTTCTTGAAAAGTTATGCCGCCTAAAAATAAAATGCTTGAATTCATTCATTAATCTCACATCAATTAATAAATTATTTACATATGATGTTTTATTTTCATTGATGAACTTCACATTATTGATGAAGATAGCTGGTTCTTCTGTTCTTCGCAATTTATTATCGATGCTTTCCAATCAATGTTTATATTCATTTGATGTTAAATGGCTTACGAGAACTGAAGTGTCAATACTGAATACAAACAAAATCTTATCCAATATATTTCAAAATCTCAACGGAACAGTGCCAATTGAATTAAAACTATCGTTACAAGAAAACGTGTATTCTATTAGAAAATAGACAATTATTTTTTTTGTATAACAAACATGTCCTTTGAATTTAGACAAAGTCGATGGCCATATAATAGATATCTTCAACAGTCAATTATTCCGTTGCAATGAGATTGTTATGAATAAGGATTATTGGATCCAACGATGAATTTCTTTCTTTATCACCACCTATCGTTCCTTGGCATCAAGTTACATCGCTTAGTATTCCTCATCCATTCAATTCAACTCATCTTCATCTTATCTTTTCGTCAATGACTAATCTACGTACTTTAAAACTAAATTACAGAATAGAATTTGAATATATATGTGATTCGAAAAGGGAAAGTTTAATGCATTTCTTTAACGATGTTTCTTTGTGTAATATGCTCATGTCAAATGACTTACAACAATTTAATCTTTTTCTTGCTATGTATCAATCGAATTTGATGAGAATTGCCTATTTAATCGTCGAACGGCTACCTCATTTGCAAATCATAAAACTAGATGGTGTTACCGATCGATTGATTGAAATGTCACATATATTTATGAATGGTCTCGAGAAATTCAATTTTCTCACTATTAATGGTGGTATTGAAGATGGTGAATATTTTGAAGAAAGATTGCGTGATCTGCAAAATTTAAATACTCGTTCTTTTCGAGTGGAAGTTCCTAAGACGATATATAAAGATATACTTTTCGTATGGCTATAATAAAATGAAATTGCGAATATTTCTTTGTTTTTTCCTAGTTAAAAATTTTGTTTTTTTTTGGTAAAAGAATTGTAAAAACATTTTCATACAAATAAAACGAAACTTTGAATTTTGTTCTGTTTATTACATCAAATAAAAAGATCTTTTGTTTTGATATAAAGTTAGAAATAAAAATCTTTTTTTTTGTTTTATATATATAAAAGAAATGAAATCACTCAGATAGATTTGTTTTCGCTTATTTCAGTCATTTTTCTAAATCTTAGAGTTTCTCTGAATTTGATATGGTATAATAACCAAAGTAGTATGTTTACAAACATACGTCTGTAAATTTATTTATTTTACACATACATATGATAGGTATCGTAAGGAGTCGAGTAACTTATAATGAAATTGCAAATTCATGAAATGATATTCATGTAATAATTGATATGCTTGTATTTCGTCGTTAGGATCAATATATGAAGATTCAAACTAATAAAATATTGAATTCTTTTCAAACTGATTTCTATTAATATTACTTTAGTATTTTTTTTTTATTGGACGGAGCCGAATACAGCAAAAACTTTTTTTTGAGCTAGATCCAGGCTTCAATCAAGGTAACTGGGTTCAGAAAAATATTCGTCCTTGAATAAATACATTTTCTACAGTAATTACATTTTACCGTTGATTACTTTATCATAAATGATCATCTCATAAATCTCATATTCATCTTGTTCTATTATATTGTCTTAATGCAAAATTCCGGTTTCGATAGAATCGATGCACTTGTGTACTGTTATTGCCAAATTATGTTTATGTAATAGCTAAATAAATACGCCATCCTCATTCTTTCGTTGTCACGCTTGTATGACTTTCTATTTTAACCTAACTGTCATCGTCGTATGTACGTATGTTGTTTATCAGTTGTAAAAAAACAAAGTAATAACAATGGAGCAAAAACAAGTTATTCAATCCTATCGAGAAGAAGTAAATACATTGCGTTCGAAATTATCTCAACTAGAAGTTAATTCAATAGAAGAAGAAGCTGTTGATGAAATACATAAATGGCGACAAAGTTTTGATACATCTTCATCACGTCAAATTGAACCAGTACTTAATGAAATGGAGAAACGTAAACAAGCAGAAGTCAAAAATTTAGCTAATGAATTACGTATTTCTCTCCAACAATTCAAAGAAACAAATTTCAAACGTCTTGCTGAACTTGATGCATTCATTTCAATGATAAGCCTCAATGATGAAATTCAACTAGATTATGTTAAACATGAATTAGATTCGATCACCAAGAAAATCGATTCATTTCATTTCAATATTATTGTACAAGTGGTTGATAAGTCACATCGACGACATTTATCAACTGCACTTACTCGAAACACGCTTGAACTGGTTAAAGTATTAGAGTTTGAAAATCCACGATCGACTTCTATTCGATCGTCTAATTTTTCTGACTCATTTCGAAATTTTATCCGTCGTGTATCATCGATTGGAGCACGTCATTACGATGTGGATGTGCTTGAACCACAGAAACATTTATAAATTGAACAATATCTAATAACTTTATTTATAACTGAATAAATTTTTATTAATATCAAAAATAATCGATATATATCCCTCAGTTAATAAATCAAAAGTAAACAATAAATTGAAATTTCTTTCTTAGTTGAGAATATATGAATAATTCATATAAATACAAATAAATATTCATTGATCTTGTCCTGTATTGTTGTTTAATGGATATTAAATATAGCTTTGTAATCTATAATTTTGAACAAAATCTGAATCGAATATTCTTTGTTTCAATTTCATTTATGTACATTGATTTGAAAAAAGAAGATAAAGATTATTCGCAATGAATAACTTCAAACTACATAGAATGAATATCTGATTTTTTTTTTGTGAAACATAATCGCAAAAAGTATTGAAATTCTACGAATCAAAGTTTATTTCATTCGTATTATGACACATACATAGCAATGTTATTATGATCTTTGTATAGGTCACGACAAATGTCATCAAAGATTTGTCTTACGGTAAAGTTAATAAAGATTTTTCTTACACAGAGAAAGCACTGTCATATTGTAAATTTTGAGTTATTAGTCTTGACATTAAAAATTTTATTTAATCAATCATAAAACCAAAATAATAATCTCTATTAATTTTGTGTAATCTAAAATCAACATATATTTCAATGAGCAAGGAATTCAATTTGTGTATTGAGCTATATAAAAGACAATAATATATGTTTTTATATACAGAAACATAATTGCAATTTTATGTAACTTAAATAGATCTATATTTCAGTTAAAACAATCTTTTAAAAATAATGGCGAATGACAAATAAAAAGAATGAAAACAAAATAAATTATTTAAAATTAATTCAACTATATCATTACGAATAATATGTTTATACTGTACTGTCTACTAAATATCATTGATATACATACTGAAAATATCATCGATGTTACTTAAAACATACAATTTCAAATCTTGCTTAATTTTGTTTTTTCTCCTCAAATCTCATATTAATTATATCTGTCATTCTTATTCAAACATATTCAATCATTTTAATACCTGAAAAAGAACACTCGATATTAGTGAAAATGACATTGAAACAACTAATGTAATCTATATATTTAAAAGTACATGATGATTATGTTAAATAGTATTAAATCATACGAAAACTTGATATCAATAAAATTCAATACACTTTTAAATTGATAAAAATAATTCATATAATAGACAACAACATAACAGATGATGAAATCAATTCACTCATTGTAAGATTTATGTCTTTAAGAACACTTCAATATGGATATGTCTGTTAAAATGACTGGTCATCTCATGCATAATCAAAATCGTCTAAGCATCCAGCTGTTGTCTTCTATTGAATTTCCTTGATATTGTCGTTGTTTTTTTCTTCTTCATATTCTATTTGTAAAGATTTTATTCTTTATGAAAATTTCTATAAGATATGTATCAAATGATTGGCGGAAGATAAAAACTACCCACTCAATCAAAAGATCATGATTGACATACGATTATGGACAAGGTATCTTCAGGGCATTGTCAAAAAGTATTTTTCACATTAATGTATACTCCATTTCTTTTTCACTATTGATTGACCTTTTACATTATTATGTGAAGAGAATATTTTTTTTTTTGTTCATCGAAGGACTACAAGTGACTTTTTATGCAAAAATTGATAGGAAAAAAAAAGATTGTGTCAGATGGGTAATGGCCATTTTTTTTTCTTTATGTTAATTATATAGATAAATGAAGAATACTGATTGTTCGAGGCATCAGCTGAATATACAGTCGATACTTCGTAACAAAAAAATTTAAACAGCATAAAAATAATAATCATTGGGTTGCAACACTTTGTTCCTTTTAAGCATTTACATAACATTTCTACATATGAATGTATGTATATGACATTCATGTCGAACCATTATCGCTCATTGAACTAATTTTACATTGTGAACAAGCCGACGTATCCCCATCATGAACAATTGAAATACATTAACATTCTTTTTTTTCTTCATCTTCTTTCTTTCTTTCTTTCTTTCTTTTTTTCTTCTATAAATTCACTTCAAATAATCTTTTTTTAAAGAATATTTCAGATTTACATTCTCTCCTCTTGTGAATATACATGTTAATAATTGACAAAAAAGGCACACAAAAGATAAAACATATTATTATGCTTATATAGTAAGTATGATGACGATGACATCTTTCTTATTCTATAAGAAAGATTAGTAATTATTATATATACTGTTTGACTTCCTACATGTCCATGAATGAATTTATGTTTCGATTGTTCATTTAGTTAAGTGTAGTTTAAACAAACACATCACTATCTTTCTAAATCCTTTCTTTTTTTTTCCTTAGTGAACATTAAAATACAACGTATACTACTAGATGGGCGATGTGTATAAGGGCTTCACACTATTTCTATACATATATAACATATGTAATCGTGTGCGTAAGCAAAAACAATTCAAATTCGCTTGATTAAGATAAACTTGATTGATTGAATTGAGGACGAAGACAACAGGTGTACTGTATTATATTGACTCTCATCTATATCACTTATAATTTTCTTGTCACACAGATATCGTATGCATATACGATTTGATTATTGAAAACAACAAATGAAGCACTTGAGATGTTAACGAATAAGAAACATTGATTTTTGTTTTCTCTGTATTGTTTTTTCTTTTTTCTTTATAATAGATGTTTTGACAGTTCAATCAACTCATCAGTTTCGTATAAATCTATAATTAACCTTAAACAAAAAAAAAATATTGTAGATAAGTAGGTATATGTCATTAGTTATTTTTAATTCAAAAATTATTTTTCTAGATAAATTCATAGAGAGAAATGTTGATATTATTGATATATGTTGAACTATTTATCAATTGACTTTTTATATCAAATCTATTTGATGATTTTTTCGTAGTATATTGAATCTTACTATTTTTTTGTTTTTATCATTTTCTATGACATTTTTGACAGACAGTTCTTCTATACAATTGTCGGTATGATTGATCATTTTAATCCATTATTCAAACGATTAATGCTAAAATCCCGGAAAAAAAAAGAACTAAATTGATTTTTTTTTTTTGTTTTTACGCAATCATTTTTATTTCAAACGAACATATTTGCATTATAAAAGAAAACATTGAATCTACATGGTGTTAAGCTTGACAGAATTGTTTGTTTGTTCATTGCCGATAGTTTAGACTTGTTTTTTTTTTTCGGTGTGAAATAAATTTATTTTCTTCTAATCATAAATTTGATGATGTAGTCTCAATTAATTAGTAGAAAAGAAAAAGAAATGAAATATATTTAATGTATTCATTCAACCATAGAGAGAATGAATAGAAAAAAAAAAAAATCTTACATTTCTAATAATTTAAGTACATATAATGTATCGAGTGAACAAATATCGTGATATATCTTAATTGAGTATGATATTAAAAATGAAGTTATAAGTTTATAGAAAATTTGAATAGATGAAAAGTAGAAAGAAAAAAAGAGCTCATCTCGATTGTTGATGAATATAAGAAAAGAACAAAAAAGAAAAAAAAAAAAGAACAATACATTTGAATATGTACATACTTTGTTATAGGTCGTGAACTCATCATCGATAACATGAAAAGATTCATACTAGTAATTTTACTTATAATACATCCTTCAAATGGTAAGTAATCAGTAAAAAAAAGAAATTTTTTTTATTTATTTATTTTTTTTTATTAAAAGGTCGATGTCCAAAAGCAACATTTGAATTTAAAAATCAAACAAAATTGGCATCATATAATTTTATTGATTCATCTATTGGAAATATTGGATCATTAGAAACATGTCCTTGTAAGTTATAATTAATTCTTTAATGTATCAATTCAATTTTAATTAATAGATACGGGTCGTCCTTATGTCTATTTACCTTGTTATCCAAATTCATCTTGGGGACATGAACCATATTTTAGTAATTGTTTTAATCCAGCAAATATGAAAGAACAAACAAAAATAATAATATTTGATGATAATCCATATCAGAATTTAACAATTGAACAACTAGCTAAAGTAAAAACAAACGTCAATTCTATTCTATAGATTATTTCAAATTGTTTTTTGTTTTGTTTTGTTTAGTTACCTATAATTACTTCTCATGAAATATCTAATGTCTTATCATATTTAAATGATGAAACAACAAACTTTAAATCTTCGTATGATATAGCATTAGTTGTTAATATAATAAATCGTATAATAATGAATAATCAAAATACGGATGATATTCAATCTACTTTATATTCAATTGCAAATAAACTTTTATCTCTTGAATCAACATTACAAATACAAGAAGCTCAAAAGATGAATAGAAGTATTGTTAAGTAAGAATTCGAAATTTTTCTTTTTTTTTGATTCGAATAAAACAAAACAAAAAAAAATCAAATTTTAATCATAGATTATTATCATTACTTGAAACATATTCTCAAAATTTTATATTTGATGAATTAGAAAAATCTTTTATTAAAACTAATCTTGCTGTATCAATTGTTAATAGACCAAATAGTTGGATGAAGCCTATCATTGGTTTTTCATTTGGTATGTATTATTGTCAATGAAAGTCTTTTAGATGATTTTTGTTTTGAGCTTTAATTCTGTCAGAAGAAACATTTTTTTTTCTGTCAGACACACAATATTTCAAATTAAGCTGAAAAATGGTTGCAGTAATGATCGCGTTTTTTTTCTTATAAAGATTAAAAAAAAAAAAAGATCAAACTCTTAATAATACCCTAAGAAGCTTATAATAGTTTCCTTTGAAATAATATAGATCTCTTATGATTAGTAACTAATTTTTTTCTCCAATGTAACAAATGAGAAAGTCGTTTTTATTTGTGAAAATTTGTCTAAAAAAGTGCGCATATATCTTCATAGATAATAGGTCTTGAAATCGAGTCGCTGTTAAATAATCTGGACTGATATTGATGATCAGTATAATTCTTTTACAAAAAAAAAAAAGATTTTTATACAATGGAACTCAACACTCATTTCGGTGAGTTATCTTCATTGGAATCACAAATTTGTAAAGGTCAGATACTTTTAATGCTTTAAAAAATAACCTGATCAGTGACAAGATGCATCAACCTCCTTGAAGGAAGAAGTTAAGTTCAAGTCGAACGGTAGAACCCATCGGGTCCGGGTCCGAAGTTTTTGGACCCGACGGTCAATATCGAGGCATGATCAGTAATTAGTTTTTGAAGCATTCTATATAGATTCGATTTTTCTTGAAACTTCAATACTAGAATTATTCGCCTATATTCTATAGATTCACAATATATTTTTAATGAATCTTTTTTTTTTTTTCAAAAACTTAGATCCAATAAAAAATGAAACACAATCAATTAGTTTCGAACCTAATCATGAAAATTCAACGTTTATTATTCTTGATTCTCAAATAATAATGAAACAAAATCGTTTAATATTTTCTGTATATAATCAAAAAATGATTTTATTTGATGATAAACAATATCGTTTATTAACACGAATTATTTCATTAACTATTGATAAACCTGAATTAATAAAAACTATGGGATCATTTGTTAAAATTCATTTTTTTATAGAAAATAATTTTAATGAAAAAAATCTTAGATTAATTTGTGCTTATTGGAATATATTTAATAATATGACAATACAATGGTCAACACAAGGATGTAATTTGAGTAATGTAACAGAACGAAGTGTGACTTGTATATGTAATCATTTGACACATTTTGCTGTTTTAATGGTTTGTAAAGGAAATTTTTAATTTTTTTAATAACTAAAACAAAATAATTTTTAAGGATATTGAACAAAAACCAATACCAGAATATATTGAACAAATTCTTTCAATAATAACATTGACTGGTTTATTATTATCATCAATTGGTTTATGTTTAACAATTTTAACATTTATATTTTTTAAGTAAATCAAATATCTTTTTTCTTTTTCTTATTAATAATAATAATAATAATAATTTATTTTTGAAGGAAATTACGTCGTCATTTTAGTCAAAAATCTCTTTTATTTCTATCAATAAATCTTCTTTGTGTTAACATATTATTTTCAATTATTTGTTTATATAAATTAAATCAATTAAAACATTTATTATGTATTATTATTGCTAGTTTATTACATTATTTTATATTATCATCATATAGTTGGATGTTTATTATAGCTTTAATACAATATTTATTATTTGTTAAAGCTTTTCCAAATTCATTTTCAGCATTTACAAGAAAAGCAGCAGCATTTTCTCAAAGTAAGTCATAAAAACAACTGTAGAAAAATTTCTTTCAAAATATTATTTTAAAAAAGTCCTTTCCATCTTCAAACAAAAAGTCAATTTTCGAAATTAAGATACATGCATAGGAGTGTAGTCCGAGACATGATTTTTTATTCAGCACGTTCTTTTCTGCGAAAATTCTTTGATAATTTCTGCTATCATCTGATTTAAAAATATACATTGTTAAGAAAAAGCGGATAATGTTTTCTCTGTTTATGCTTTTTTTTGATCAAGCATGCTAAAATTCTCGAAGGAACTACATTATAGTCAATTGCTCTTTTTCTTCTATTGGAAAGAGCATGTCAAGATGTAGAACGTGACAGAGTATCTTTTTAGAACTAAGCTTTATTACTATTACGTAAAAGAGTATTTTTATTAGAGCGTCATTTTTTCGTGACATTGAACTTTGCTCCACTTGACAGGTAAGAAAAAAAGAAACGCTTTGTCATGGCCTTTCAAACAAAAAAGAAATTAAGTGCATAGAATGAAGGCACACAGAATTTCGATTTGTCAAATGAGCTATTTTTGAATCTTGTTTATTGGATATCTCTCAAAACTATCATGATATATAGCTGAAAAGTTTATAATAGCCTCTCCGTTATAGATCCAACATATCCGAAAAATTTCATGCAAATTAAATGTATCTGGCTCAAGATCGGATTTTGAGTAGGAGCCCTTAAGAAGATCTTCTTTTCGGAATTTCTTCAAAAACGACTCCACGCAAAGTTTATGAAACTTTCAAGGCAGATAGGTCTCAATGAGTAGAATAAAAGTTGTCGTAGACTCAAAATTTTCAGATGCTTTCTTCAAGCAGATAAGATGTTCTCAAAGGCCAAAAATAACCATAAATTCTCCCTTACCCCGCAAAACTCTATATTTCGCTTTTTCGAACAACTATTTCTTTATTAAAACTAGGATCGAATCGAGGTGTGTGTTCAAAAATATCATTCCTAGATCTCAGGAGAACCAGAATACTGGAAACACTCTCGAAAAATGTGTTTTTTTCTTCAATACTCCGAATTTTTCAAAGTCCATCGAATTTCGTAGGGACAACATTTTGAAGAAGAAAAAAACATGAAAGTACTCATAAAAAATTTTTGAGCTCAGTTGGACGTATCATGTAGGAGAAAAAAGGGAAAAAATTTGATTTTTTGTGTTCAAAAATTAATTTTGAGAGAAACGCAAAGTAAACTTTTCTGAATGTATTAGAACTTTTCTCTCCAAATAAAATGATCAAAAACTGGTGGTGTTAGAGATCTATGACTCATGCTTTCAGCACTTTTAGAAATTAACATTAGAAGAATTTTACATACAAAGAATAATCGTAGCGCAAGTTTTTCTACTACGGATTTCGAGAGTTGGGTTTAATAAAAGTGCTAACTGGCAACGAAGAGGTCTCACTTATATAGCATTTGATAGAGAATACTTCGAAGCTATACTAAAGATCAAAAAAGTTTTAATTTTAACATCCGAAAAGGGAGATCCCCTTGCGACTAGAGTTGTAACCGGTTTGATGTCGGACCAGTCGGTTTTTATTGGCTGAAAAGAAATATTTTATAGATGTGCCATGTGTTTTTGGTAAAACTTGTTGAGAGCAAGTTTGCGTACACTTTTCATAATAATCAATATGTTGTTTTAAAAACTATCCATTTTATTTTCTTCTGTTTGTCCACTCTTCAATTTTTTTAAAAAGTACAATCAAAACTATATTGCTTAAGCTAAACTTATCTCATACATGTTTTGTTAAAGCTCAAAGTTTAAGTTTGAATCATCGTTCAAAGAGACACGTTAGGTTTGTCTGTAATGGTTGCGTGAGAAAAATTCATAATGTGAAGTTCAACAATCCGTCGATGGGTAAATGACTCTTTTCTTTCTCGTTACATATCGGTATGTCACATATTCATCTTTGAGAAACCAAATAGATATAAAGGACTATAACGTGATATTTCTTTCTGAATCTATCCGTCAATTTCACTAATCTTTGGTTCTTGATTGAGTTTTATCGAGTAGGCGCCGCTGTAGCCCGTACGATCCAAAATTTTCGAACCCGAATCCGAAGCCAACTCGACGGGTTCTGGACGGTGCCTTTCTCGGTATTTGTAGTGATTGTACTACGTACTATGTGTCTGTGCTTCTAAAAATAGGTATTCACACGTCGGAAGATAAAACATGGGTTTTAGAAAAATCTTAGTCTTTCTATTCAATATATTATAAAGATTCGACTTTAATTTTTCTGAAAACATTAAAAAAATGATAATTTCGAACTTGATTTTGATTGTTATAGTTATTCCATTGATTCCTGTTGTTATCATACTTGTTCTTGATCCATTGAATTATACACAACGAACTGATCAAATGTAAGAATATTTTCTTTTCTTTCTAAAATAATAATCGTTTAGATTTTTTTTTCTAGTTGTTGGTTGTCAAGTTTACCTTTTTATTTATCATTTGTTTTACCGATTATTTTATATATTCTTATTAATAGTATTCTTTATTCAATAGTTGCTTATGCATTATTATGTAACAAAAAAGGACAAAATATGCGTAGTACACAAATAATTGAATCTCAACGTTTATCACGATTTTCTTGTGCATTATGTTGTTTTATTGTTCTTAGTCTAACTTGGACATTTGGTTTATTTACTATTGGATCAATACGTATATTATATCAAATATTTTTTTGTATATCTGCTTCTCTAACAGGTTTTTCTATATTTCTTCTTCATATATTAACATCAAAAACAAGACGAACTTCTTGGAATAGTAAGTTAATTTATTTTATTTTAATTATTTAATTAATTAAAACAAAAAAATAATATAGATACTTTTAAAACACTTGGTATATCAACAATTTATTCTCCATCGTCATCATCATCATCGGGTTTTCTTGGTAATAAAGAATTTTCTACAACATCAAGAAGTGATCAACAAAAAGTTTCATCACGTCATATACAATATTCATCTAAACCTCAACATTTTATTGATGCATATATGCCATCATCACCACCACCACCAGCTCCACCAGTATTACCTCCACCTCCACCACCATTATTAATTGAAGGTGATGATTCATTATGTACAACAAATATGACAAATCTTTGTTATGAACCAAGACATGTTTGGGCACCAGAAACAAATTATATTTATGAAACAAATCAATTAACAACATCGCTTGATGATTATTCTCTATTCTATGCATCGAATCATGATGCTACAAAACTTTAAAAAAAAAAAAACTTCACTTCGGTTTGTTTTTTCTTTCTGTTTTATACAGTCAGATTTATGTATACTCAATAATCCGGTTGTTTGTCTAATTCATTTTCCTGATTACATATAGATATCTATAGTGTTTTGTGTTCTTTTGTTTTTTCATTTTTCTTTGTATTGGTATCTTCTTATATACGTTTTTATGTATGATTATTCGTCTTTTATTAATAAATATAGAAGAAATACTCTAGCAGCAGAGAGTATTGTAGATAAAAAATTAAGAAGAATCTATGTGAAGACCATCCTCAAAAACAAAAAGTCAATTTTCGTGAAAAACATAAAAATTTAGATGAATGCATGAGAAAATAGCTCTAGGTCTGATGTTTCATAAATGACATGATTTTTTTATTTGACACCTTGTTTTTGCCAAAAATTTCCGTCGTTTTCTACTTAAAAAATCTTTTTTTTTTCAGATAAACTCGAAAATTTTTGTCACTTTGTCTCTGTTTATATTTTTTTTGATAGTGCATCCTAGAATTCTTGAAGGAACTTCATTGTAGCCAACTGTTCCTTTTTTTGTTTAAAAGAGCACATCGTGATATGCTCTTTCAAACAAAAAAAAATTAAGTCTATAGAATGAAACCGTACATAGAATTATGAGTTAGTAAATGAGCTACTTTTTATTCTTGTTAGTTGAATACCTCCCGAAAATATCATGATATAGAGCTGAAAATTTTATCATAACCTCTTCACAACAGCCTCAACATATTCTGAAAACTTCATGCCATTTGAATGTACTTGATCCAAGATCGGATTTTAAGGGAGAAGGGAACTCAATTGAAGTGATACTTTATTTCGTTTCTTGAATTGAATCCACTTTGATAGCTCTATTAGCTATTGGGCCAAGAAGCATTAAAAGATCATCACTTTTTTATTATTTGCATGACTATCATTGATTCTATGAAATCCGTTGAAGAGGAAATAACGTTCTTTTTAGTACCCTGCAACCCGATCAGATAGCCAACACCCAATGCACCCTGGGTGTGAGATCATACCTAGATCCGACCGTGCCATTGATGAGATCTGGACTCTTCAAAATATTTTTACTTTTTTAAACTGCTATTTATATAAAACAGACCGCCACAGAGTACTTTTTTCGCCCTGCCCGATCTCAGGACATATAAACTGTGATCGACTCTGGAATGCGTTGATAACCTAACGAAAAATTTTGATCATGTTTATATTCAGTACTCATATGTATTTTATATCATTTTAAAAGAATGTTATCCATGTATAAAACAATCATACAGCTGTACAAAAATTGATTAAAATTGTGCTATTTCGACTCAATTATAATCTGATTTTAAAATTACATTTTGGATTTTTCTAATTGCAAGCATTTTTTCCAAATTTCTTTTTATCGATGATAATTTCATCGATTAATTTTAATTAATAAATATTGACAAATCTTTTTAATCGATTGAAAAAAAATTCAAGTTATAATCGAGTGAAAATAATATCCTTTTTTTAATTCTTGACGAAGAAATAATTCTTTTTAGTTAAATATCTGGTCTTTTTTTTAGCATGGTTGCATGATATTAGTAGCATACTCATACAAAAACAAGATATCCATCAATGAAAACAAGGGTGCTCTATGACTGAATATAATCATTTAATTGATTCGACGTCTTTCATCACCATATAGCAGTAGGTGAAGATTCATTTTTTCTTTATTTGCTAGACCTGATTACAATTTGTTAAGAGATGTTGAATCTCCTCAAAATCAAAAGAGTTCGTACTTAACAGTGATCAATTAGAATAAGTATCATATATATATAATATCTAACGAGATCGACCGAAAATATATATATATCACATATGTGCTGAGAGATTTATGTTTTCATTTAGTAAACGATTTCAAATGACTTTTTATGAAACAAACATTACCAGGGCAAACTATTTTGACCTGCTCTGATGGCAGTCTCCGTAACAGACTTGGCCTTTTTTTTACAATCTGAAAGCATTGTCACGTGATTTACTATAAAACTAAAACTTAAAACATTTTATTTTTGGTAAACATACTACTCTTGTTTTCAATGCTTATTACATTAACCAAGAACACATTTATTATCAAAAATAGTTTACAACATTATTATAGAATAACGATTTGTTTCATCTTGTGTATGTTAATCATTTCAAATATATGAAATTTAATCATAAAATATAACTTTTACTTGCTTCTACTTATTTATTGTAAATAAAAACAAGTGACATCTGCATACTGTTATCATAGGATTACAGAGAAATGAAAATTAAAATAATAGAAAAACAAAACGTAAGCATGAAACGAAATATAAATAAAATGTTTAAAGATGAAAAATAGATCACCGTCATATAATTTTATATAATAAAAAAATAAAAATCTCTTCAAGAGGCTCGTCGAAATGTTTTTAATATTGGATAAATACGTTCAAATGCTTCATGAATTTCACGACGTTCTTTTGCACCTAAATAAAATTATCTTGTTCAAAAAAAACATCTAAGTATTTCTGGTTTTTATTTTTACCTGTAAGTACAACTTTACCAGAATTAAAAATAAGTAAAACAATTTTTGGTTGAATGACTCGATAAATTAAACCGGGAAATAATTCAGGTTCATAACTTAATAAAAAGAAAAAGAAAATTTTCAAAAAAAAAAAAACAATCACTTAAATATATAATTTCTAACCTGCAATATGTAGCATGTTTTAATGCAAGTGCTTCAAGTCGTATTTTAAAACTAACATCAGCACTTCCAACCATATTTTGAATTTTAAAATCGAGAAATTTAGCCTAAAAATGAGAATTTTTTTGAATTTTGAATAGAAGAAAAACCTAAATATTTAGATTTAAAATTTACTGGAAAACCAAGTTTTTGAATAACACGAGCATAACGTCGTGCTGCTTGAACAGAATCTTCTTCACTTTTAGCACCAGTACAAACCATTTTTCCTGAAGTAAATATTAGAGCTGTTGTTCGTGGACTACGAATACGCATAATAACGGCAGCAAAACGTTTCGGATTATATTCTGCATTACGAGCTTGAAGTGCAATACGTTTTAAATCTAATGGACAACCAAGACTGACAGTTGAGACAATATTTCTATGAAACAAAATAATTTTAATAAAATAGAAAAAAAATAATAATTTTTTTTAGTACTGTAAACTTGGTTGAACACGTAAAGGATCAGCTGTTCGTGGTGTATATGGTGTTGCTGCTGCAGAGAAAGGTGTTGATGGTGCTACTGAACTAAGATGATAGGAAGTAACTGTTGATGGTGGACCCATATCTGGTATATTTTTTTTTGAAGCAATTGACGGACGATGCTGAAACCTATTATCATTTGACGCATTCGCGTGTGTATCTTCTCTAGAAGCAACACTTCTTGGTGTTAATGATGGAGGTAAAGACATAGGGGATGCATATTGATCATTCTGAATATCAGATTTAGGATTTCAAGATAAATAAAATAACAAACCTGATGGGAATGTGGATCACTAAAACCAGGTGAATAATCCATATTGAGCAATAAAAAAAATTATTATAGTAACAATTAATATTAATTTAAATTGTACGTAAATTTTTCAAGTATATACGCAACACTCAAGGAAAATTTACACTTGAGAATAACAACGCTATTGATTTGTCAGCTATGAGAAATATCCAGAAATTACATTTTGCACTATAAATAATAGATGCCGCTGGAAATAGAATGATTAACAACTTATCAAATGATTTGTGTTATATGCACATTAATCAGGTCGCGTTGTTCTGTCAAAGTCTATTTCATTCTTTACCTTTTCATTGTATCAATAGTTTGTCACATAATACAAAAATCAGTTTTTCAAGCTTTATTATAGTAAACATATTGGGAAAATTTACTTTTGCGATGAACAACAGGTAATATTCTTCTATAAAAAGCAGTAATTTATTCTTTGTTGTAATATATAAAAATGATTTATAAAATTAAAAGAAATACAAAAATCAAATTCAACTTTTGAAATACACTAAAACTTCTTTATTGTGAATACCATTGAAAAAAAAACCTGTTCGTTCAATTTAGATAGTTGATTTATCTAAATGTCTTAAATTGAAAAAATTTTTCAACTTAAATACAAAATTTTGTTTTTTTTTTCAATACCTTTGATTCTAACTCATTAATCAATTCAATTTTTTCTTCCAAACTAAGCTTGTGACATAATGTCTTTGTTTTTCTTTACACCTAGAGCAGGCGTATCATGCATAAAATGTGCATACTTGTAATTCATAAGAAACAGATGGTAGGCAATGGAAAGAAGTCAGAAGAAAAACAATATACATTATAACAGTAAGAGGAATGGCAAAGAAGTGTTCATATTAGAGAGCGGCATTTTCAGCTAAAGGTGCTCCGTTGGGCTTGAGATCGTTTATAATTAGAAGATGTTGACTTTAGAGAAGTGTTTACTAGTAATGGTTTTATTGTGTTTTCAATACATCTTTTGATAAAAAATGTCATGATGTATGGGACAGAATTTATATTCAATATGCAAATAAAAGTAAAACAATAATTCTAATGTGTAGTAAGTTAAAGATCGTCTTTCACTGAATTATCAAATTTTGTTCTCAAATTCTTTGATTTAGTCAAAATGTTTCATGATTAGAGATGTGCAAAATCAAGTTTCTTTTTGTCTCAGTCCTAATAAATCTAATATGTAATATTCTTTGATTGCTCAATCTATAGAAAAATTTCTGACAACAATATTTAAAACATTAGTTTTTCGTATTCTTATTATAAAGATTTGAATTAAAACTTGAGAATTTTACATCTTTTAACTGGTTTTTTTCTACGCTTGTCTTCTCAAGGCATTCAATATCCAATAATTGATGATAGAGTACACTAGTTTACAGTGCATAAATTATTTATCTTTCTACTGGTCAAAACTTCACCATTAATATGAAAATACTTGATTATAACTATGACTCATAAGAAAAAAAAAAGAATGAATGAATGAATGCCCTATAACGTGATAAAATATCTACTTTCCTCTTAAACTTGCTTGATTGATTGATCGATCATATCTGAAGGTCGATAAAAAGAAGTGCCATCAATCTATATTGTTCTTTTTGTCTTATAACAATCTATTCAGTTTTTTTCTCCTATTTACAGATATACTAGATAAAGAATATTAACAGGTGTTGTTGTGTCTTTCTAGATATAGGAAACACCACATGGATCGACATTAACATATTATCACATAATATCATATCTAAGAAAAATAATGGCTAAAGCCTATGATTATTTATTTAAATTACTTTTGATTGGTATGTTTAATATTGTTTAACAATAACTATTTACATATGTTGTTTTTTTGTTTATTAAGGTGATAGTGGTGTTGGAAAGGTCAGTATGATATTTTTTTTTTTTTTTGAAATATATTTACATTTAGAAGTGTTTCTTTTTTATAGACATGTGTACTTTTGCGCTTTTGTGATTCAGCATTTAGCACAACTTTTATTTCAACTATAGGTAATTTATTTATTTTGTATTTTGTCTAAGATAATTGGAATATTTAATTAGGAATTGATTTTAAAATACGAACAATTGATCTTGATGGACGAAAAATTAAATTACAAATTTGGTATGTTAGATTTTTAGAAAATGAATTCCATTTTTCATTTATTTTCTTATTTGTCTAGGGATACAGCGGGTCAAGTAAGAATTTATAATCTTGTGTTGAGTTAAATTTTAAAATTTATATGTATATATATATAATAGGAACGATTTAAAACAATAACAACAGCTTATTATCGTGGTGCAATGGTAAATAATAAAAAAAAAAAGGAAAATTTTTATTTTTAAAAAGTTATAATTTTTCAGGGAATTATGTTGGTATATGATATCACAAGTGAAAAAAGTTTTGATAATATTAAAAATTGGATTCGTAATATTGAAGAAGTATAGAAATAAAATTTTCATTAAGAAAAAAAAGAATAAATTTCGATATTGGTTTGTTTTTTATTTTTAGCATGCATCAGCCGAAGTTGAACGAATGCTTATAGGAAATAAATGTGACATGCAAGATAAAAGACAAGTCAGTCGAGAAAAGGGTGAACATGTATGTAACATTTTATATAATAAATAAAAGAATTCATTTTCAATGAAAATTCATCTGTAGATCAGAGGTGTCTATAGGGTAGTTTTTACCATCCTGTCCTGCCTTATTCGATCCTCAGGGTAAGGCAGTATACCCTGCAGAGTTGACATACTGGCTCTATTGTAATTTCCAACATAGTTCAAAAGAAAAAAATGTTTTCTAATTGTATCATAGAACATTGTTTTATTTAAACCCATTTAATCAAAATGGTAACTCATAATTCAACTAATAAAATATATGAGTATCAAGAAAAAAGGAAAGGAAATGATATAATATACATAACTTAGATTCATAAGCTTTACTATAGAACCTTATTTGAAAAAATATTCAAGAAAAAGAAAGTAAGATAACTAATATGAGTTAGAACAAAAGCAATCAAATAAATAAACAATTTTTTCCTATATTAATTTTTTTTCTGCTGATCTTACTAATGAAATGTTTTCTAAATTCTCTGGTTGAAGATTTTTTCTTCATATTTTGAAAGAAATGAAAATTTTTTTATGATGATTTTTATAAAATCTAAAGGTTCTATTGTAGAGATTTCGACTTAGTATTAGCATTACATTAACTTCATACTAACAGCAATACTTCTGTATAACGATCCTAAGACAAAAGTATCGTAATTTGTATTGATTGATGTAATACTAAAGCGAAGTTAGTATTTCTGACTACTTTTAATAATTTTTGTTTATAGTTTTAATACAAAAGTATTGTAACTATTACGAAATTAATACAATATTGCATCGACTTAAGAGTAGCTACAATACTTTTGTCTAAGGATCGTTATACGAACGTATTGCTGTTAGCATTAAGTTAATGCAGTGATAATGCTAAGTCGACGTTCCTGTTCTATTGCCTTCTTTTTGCTTATCAAATTTAAACAAGAAACATTGACCAAGATATTATTTTTATTGTTTAGCACTATAAAAATTTGAAAATAAAGTGAAATGACTGGCAAGACAAGATGAAGACGTATTTGATTTAGAAGTAAAATCATGAGTAGATATTTGGCAAATATCATCATCCGAATCAGATGATATAGAACTCATAACTTAAATTTTTGTTTTAATCTGCTAAAAACATAAGAATAAGAAATAAAAACACAATGCTTCAATAGTCATTCCACTTATTTTTTAATTCTATCTTGTTCATTTGGACGTAGGTCTAAAGACGAACACTCTGAATACGTGTTGACACCGCTCTCGATAGTATATTTCTGATTTTTGACTCTCAAAAACCGAACAAATGGTTCTTTTCACGATCAAAATTCGAAAACCTGATTTTCCACTTTGCAAGGTATAAGACTTTATTTCATCCTATTGACACCTCTGCTACAGATGATGATAAAATCATGTATGTATCCACAATTACGACGTTTGACATCAATACTACGTTCTATTCTAGCATCATCAGCAACAAACAAACATATATTGATCGAAACTGTTCGAATTTTAGAAGTAGAAAAACATCAAGTGAATCCTGAATCATTTGTGTTTTTTTGTTGAGTTTGAGTTGATCTCTTTTTTTTTTGTCGCTGTTTATGGAAGCAACTAAATAGTATATTTTTTCATACAAAATAAAAATTTGAAAACCGTACGATGACTGTGAAAGTATCTGCCGGATGTCGCCTAGGTCTGATCGGGTATTGAGTACAACTGTCGGGGCCTGACTATAAGATGGTTGAGTTCAGTGATGGTTCCGATATTAAAAAAGTGGCCGATTTAGGTTCAGTTGCGAAAACTTAGTTTAGATGAATCGAAAAATTCTTTGATTTGATTTTCTTCTTATTAAACAGGTGTTTAATGATTGTAATATGGATAGTTTTTAGTTTAAAAAAAAACAACCAATAGTAATATCATGCTATTTCTATAACAATTTTTTATTTCAATATATATTGTTATGAAGAAAAAAAATTCCGAATTGTTCTGTAGATATGAATGTTATTAATATTTTGTTTTTCTTTAGCTTGCTATGGAATATGGTATTAAGTTTATGGAGACTAGTGCTAAAGGAAATATTGTAAGTATGATAATGATTATCATTGATATGTTGAATATGTGATGATTAATCTAGAATGTGGATGAAGCCTTTCTTTCTCTCGCTAAAGATATCAAAGCAAAAATTGACAAGAAAGCTGTATGAATTATTTTTTTGGTATTTTTCTTTTATGTATATGAAAATTTCATATTTTTATTCTAGGGTACTGATCAAACTGGTAATCGAGTAATCTCTGGTGGTATTAGGCCAAAACAAGATTCAAATAAAAAACCTGGTACATCATTTTGGTCACGTTGCTCATTCTTCTAAACAAAAATCAAACAAATAACTTGTCATATTATTGATCATGTATTTTCTTATTCTAAAAGTCATTCAATGACATAGTTAATAGCATGAACATCAATGACAAGTTTTCTTCTTTTTTTTTTCTTTTTTTCGTTTTTTTATTGAATGCCGATCAATCATTACATCCACTTTGTATATCGTACTGTCGTTTGTTTTTCTTTTTTTTTTTCTCTTTCATTATTTCATTTGTTATTATTCTTGGGTATCTAACATTTTTTCTTATTGTGGAATAAAATAAAACATATATGCTTCTATTAATTATGATTGTTGACTTTCGAAATGACAACGACAACGATGGACAAATATATCGATTAACTAGTTCACCAGTCTATTAATCGCTTCAATATGACATCTTATGATTTTTGTCGTCTTCTTTACTATATATCCGAATGAATATTTTGTTCCTCCGCCTGCTTCTCCTCCTCCTCCTTCTCCTCCTCCTTCTTCTTCTTCTTCTTTTCCGATTGTCGACATCGAAACGAAATCTTTTGATCAAATATATTGAATGAATGTGTCCTCATTCGAAATCTTGCGTGTGCGTTTGTTCACAATGTACACAAAAGAAAAGACAAAAAAATAAGAATGTCCGTACGATGAACTAGTTAAAATCATACGCAACAATTGTTTGTTGGATTTAGTTTACGATAAAAGAGAAAATTTTTCACAAGGAAAAGAAAAAAAGAACGTTAAGGAAGGACATTGACGTAAACAAAGTTTAAAAATACCATTGAATAATGAATTGAACAGGAAAAACTTCGTACATCGTCAAAAACAAGTATGTATAAATGAAATTTTTCAAGGTTTGAACGAAATTAAACCAATTTATTCAAATAGATATGTGCTTTTGTAGTCATTTACATAAGAGACAACAAATTTGACAAGATTTTAAGAAGGATACATAAGGAAAAGAGCTGGTAAGATCAATATTCCCAAGCTATGTGAAATTCAATGTTAGATTATTTTTGGTAGCTATTGTTTCGATCTAATCTAGATATTTGAACAAAAAAAAAAAGATTCACCTTCATATTCAAACAGACTATTTTATTATAAACAATAGTTGGAAAATCAAGAAGTATGATTAATATTCGATACATCAAGAAAATATTCTTCTTTTGAAGTTGTTCGAATTTTTCATTTGACGAAAGAAGTCATCTAATTGATTAAGTGCTTTCGAATCGGGACTATATGCATTATGTAAACCCAAATAAGTGTTGAATATTCTGAAAAGAGTTCAGGTCCTTAGCTTATTGCTACCAAGTTACTACACTTTTACGGTAGTAATTAAATAAATGGTGTCATCCTTCAGGGAGACTGATTTTCGAATTTTGATTGAAAACTTTGTATAAAGACAGGCCTTAATGAGAGTAGTTTATTATAAAAATTTCAGATATTTTGATTTGCTTCTATCCTGAAATCAGAACATCGAATTTGTCGGTGCATATGAGCAATGTGAAAGACACACTTTTATTATAGCTGTATCTTAAAATAGGAACAATGACAATAGTTGAAATATTGATGGAAAAATTTTACTATGCAAAATTTTAAGTCAAAATTTGAAAATTAGTTTTCCTCAGAAGGATCACGATATTCATTTTACATTATAATTTGCCAATCAATTCTCAATCATACTAAATAGTTAAGGATATTGTCGGTTTGAATAAGAATCAAAGTAAATACTTCTTCAGATCAGCGACACTCACACTCTTTTGTTTGCTCTACCAGTTAGACCGATTTATATAAAAGAGTGTCGTCAATCTGGGGTAGAACCATATTTTTAAATCTATATGTAGTAGTTTTTCTACAGATACACGTACTCCATTCACTAATTGCTTTGATCCCTGAAAACAATGTGGTGAATGTGAATCGTGTAGAAGTATTCAAGAAGATATAAGGAAAAATCACTACTCAACGAGCCTGAACTTTTTTTGTAGCATAATTATAGCTTATTTGGGTCTATATAATACTTTCATTTATGAATGTAAAGAATAGAGATGATTTTATTTAGATTTATCAGATTGTAAAATTTTCCTTAGGATAATAATTTAATAAATAAATAAAAAAATCTTTACAATAAATGTTGTTAAGACTTATGTAAACAATAATTATTATTTTCATTTATTTAGCATCAAACAATGGTACTTAAAGTTGGTTTAGGTGATATTGATGATTTATCAACATTAAATGTTCTTGATGAAGAAAGTCTTTTACGTGAATTACGTGCTAGATATAAAAAAGGAGTAATCTATGTAAGTTTTCGTATTCTTATTTAAAAAAAAATTTTTTTTGTCTTGTTTTTAATCCATGAATAGACATACATAGGAGATGTACTTATTGCAATTAATCCATTTAAACAGTTAAATATTTATGAAAAACAAGTTTGTGTTTTTTATTTATTTTTAAAGATTAAAATCAAATAGAATATTGATATTTTAGCAACATGATCTTTATAAATATGTTCAATGTCGACATCAATTAACACCACATATTTTTTGGATTGCTGATCAAGCATATCGAAAACTTTGTTTAGCAAAAAGATCACAATGTATTGCAGTTTCAGGAGAAAGTGGAGCTGGTAGAATCGATTAAATTGTTTTATTTTGTGAATTTATTTTATATATAATAGGAAAAACTGAATCGACGAAACTTATGGTTTCACATATAATTCATTGTTCAGGTGATGCTGGTGATCGTGAATTACAAAATCGAATAATTGAAGTTTGTATTTAAATAAACTCAGAGAAGAATTATGAGACCATCGAGTATACGAAACACTCGATAAGAAAATTTTTTGTACATTCGATGCATCAATTTCTGAAACCACTAACCTTAAAATTTTAGCTTCCGATAATCTTTCTATCAAAAGTTAATCAATACCAACTTTTTACCATCATTATATCCCTATACAAAATGGTAAAAAACTATTCCAAAAAATAAATGGTGTCTTCATGGCGAAATCATGTTTGTGTCTCTCTTTCTTCCATAATAATTTTTCGATAGAGAAGAAAAAAAAACATTTTTAGTGATTTTCATTGCCATAACACGTTGTTGCGTAAAATAAATGTGACACTCAGAATTAGCATCAAAAAGATACATGGAATCAAGTGTATGTTAGAGAACATTTTTTTCTTGCGAAAAGGTAACTCTTGGGAAATCACAGATGATTTTTCATAAGAAAAAATTTTCTCTAAGATGTATTTAATTCCAGGTAGCTTTTGATGCTAATTCTGAATGTCACATTTATTTTGCTTTATAATCGTGTCATGGCAATGAAAATGGCTAAAAATATTTTTTTTTCCATTGAAAAATCATTATGGAAGAGAGATATGTGAACCGCGTTCCATCCCGAACATACCATTTTATAGACAATAAAAAGTTGCATAACATGTATAAAATTCAGCTTGAAGCTCTCTTATTCTGAATGCTGACAGAATATAGATTGTTATCAAGTGAACATTTTAGACACATGAAAAAAACTATTCTTCAACCATGTTGGTCTTATAAATCTTCAGTCTGTCAACACTATGTTATTTTATAAACAAAAATAAGCACAACTTTTAAAGGATGTTTTTTTCTCATAAGAACATGACGATGGTAAAAGATAGATATTGACTAACTTATGAAAGAGAGGTTATCGGAAGCTAAAATATTGAGGTTAATGATTTCAAACATTGATGCATTGAATGCACAAAAAGAAATTTTTTTTTTATCGAGTGCTTTGTATATTCGATGGTTTCACAATTTCTTTCTTAACATTTTTAAAATGATTAGACATCACCATTACTTGAAGCATTTGGAAATGCTCAAACATGTATGAATCAAAATTCAAGTCGTTTTGGAAAATATCTTCAATTAAATTTTACCGATGCAGGTCGCATTATTGGTGGTATGTTATTAATTGAATAAATGATAAATTATTATTTGTGATTCTTCTTTTTTTTTTTTTGTCAGCAAAAGTTTATCATTATTTACTTGAAAAATCTCGTGTTGTTCAACATGGTCCTGGTGAACGAACATTTCATTTTTTTTATTATTTATTTGCTGGTCTTGAAAAAGAAACTTTAGAATATTTTTATTTGGATGATCCCGAAACTTATCGGTATGCAAAATTTCTTTATATTGAATTAATATTTTATGGAAATTTATGTAGAGTTTTAAAAGATCCATGTGGTGGAAAAGTATTTCCAAGTCGATCGGATTTTAAACATTGTCGACAAATGTTTAATACACAAAAAGAAATAATGCGCAGAGTGGGATTTACTGATGATGTAAAATACAATGTTTTTTTTTTTGTTAGTGTGATGAGGAAAATTTTTTATTTTGTATTATTTAGGATATAAATATGGTATTTACTATTCTTTCGGCAATTCTTCATTTAACAAATATTCAATTTTCACATGATGATGAAACTGATGGAGTTTATATTGAAGATGAATATCCATTAGAAGTTGGTAGGTGATTTTTTAAAAATTTTTTCGATGATATAATTTTGTTACTTAATGGAATTTTATAAATTTGAATTTCTAATTATTGCTTTTATTACGAGAAAAAATACACACAAAAGAAATGTGACGATCATATCTGACTTGAACATGTCTGACAAGGAGTTATAACAGACGTATCCTTGCTAAGATATTTACATTTTAAATAAACGACTATTTTGGATCGCATCTTAAAAGAAGGACATTTTTTATGATAAGCTTATGTCTCAATACAAAAATATTTGTTCTACCGCAAGCTTAAAAGTATTTCTATTGACTACAAGGCTCATCTATGATTCTTGGGACTCGTTTCTTTTGTTGAACTTTCATTTCATTGAATTCTTCAGATTGATTCCTATTTCATAAATTTAAGAAGTATTATTCTATCTTGAAACTTCACAATCATGTATGTATTGAGACGGAGATATTATTGAAAGTGATGAAGATTTTTCTCTAAGAAAAACCTACGAGACTTTTATTGAGAACTATTCAGCTAGATTTCATCCAACTGAGTAACTCGAGATAAAAGTCTCGTAGATAGAGCCTATCGAGCCTAAAATTTTTGAACCCGGTCGAACCTTACTTTGATACTCCCAATGAAAGTTTCTAATCGGAATTCGATAATCGTTCCGAATATATGATAATGATGATTACAGATTCCGATAGAAAGATTTGTTTTTCATATTTAATCTACATCTGTAAATATTATTGATGAGACTAGATAAACAGAAGATAAAAGCCAAAGAATGATGGGAATAATTCAGATTTCAGCAACAATTTATGTACAACTTTTCTATGAAATTTTGTAGTTGAAAGACATAACGATTATTAAATTTTCGTATTTTCACTATAAACCGATTTGAATGAATTTGATAATTGATAACTATTTCTATGTTTATAGTTTGCACCTTACTTGCACTTGATCAAGAAATTCTTACAATGGCTCTTATTTCAACATTTAGTATAACTAAAGGTATATCATAAAATTTTACATTACATTTTATTTATTAAAAAAAATAATATTTCTAGGTGAACGTGTAATAAGTTTAAAAAATTTTGACCAAGCTAATGATTGTCGTGATGCACTTGCTAAAGCATTATATGAACGTTTATTTTCATGGATTGTTAAACAAACAAATACACTTTTACAACCAAATCGACGGTAATATTATTTTCTTAAAAAACAGAATTTTATAAATTGTTTTTGTTTGATATTAAATAGACGTAATCAAACAGATAATAATATTTATCGTACATGTTCAATCTTAGATATGTCAGGTTTTGAAAATTTTCAAGTTAATAGTTTTGAACAATTATGTATCAATGTTGCAAATGAACATCTACAGTATTATTTTAATGAACATATTTTTTTACAAGAAGAACAAGATTATGGAACAGAAGGTGTATCATGGGAAAAAGTTGAATTTCAAAATAATGAAGATTTAATTGAATTATTTATGGGAGTATGTTAAAATTCTTTATTTCTTTTTTTTTTGTCTTTGTTTTAATTTTAAAAATAAAATTCTTTGTAGCCATTAGGTATATTTGCATTACTTGATGAAGAAACTCGTTTTCCAAAAGCAAATGATGAATCATTGGTACAAAAATTTCATAGTCATTGTAAAAATCATCCAAGATATATAAGACCAAGAGGCAATGAAACAGCTTTTGGAATTCATCATTATGCTGGAAAAGTACAAAATAAGAATATATATATATATATTAAATTTTATATTTATTTGTTTCATTTCTCTTCGTTAATTTAGGTTGTTTATGATGCTCGTGGATTTTTAGAAAAAAATCGAGATAATCTTAGTGCAAATTTAATGGAATGTATGGAAAAAAGTGGAATTGAATTAATTGGTTATTTGTTTACTATTAGTGATGATACAACTAGCATATCAGATACTCTTCTATCATCTACGTATGTTAATCTTATACTGCATTAGATATATCCAAAGGACACAGAAGTTTATAGATCTAAGCATTTTAAATAGGAACGTTTTATGTTTTGAACGAGAATATGAAGAATTTGAGTCAGTTTAGTGTTTAACAATCATCGAACATATCAAAGTTGATATGCTGGTAACGCTGTACTCACGTTTTTAAACTTTAACTTTCATCACATAAAATACTTGATACAATGAGCCTTTCTACATTATATTGTAGACTAAGTTATGCAACTCCATACTTTGTTTTATAATAAAATCATTCAAAAAATAACCCATGCGATTATTTTTGCCTACAATTATTTTTACGTACATAGAATTAGAAATTCAAAGAATTTTCACTCTCTGTACTGAAAGCTATTTTAAAATCAAGTTAATCATGAATAAATAAGACAAATAGAAATGTCTTTGATAGTGATTATTTTATACTATTTTTCTTCATATCAATATAAAAAAAACACTATTGATTACTTCTAATTAATAAATAAAAATAAACAAAATTAGAATTTTGAAAATCTTCATACATACTATGATGCATTCGAGATATCTGAGTTCAAGATATACGTAGATATAAACGATTTGCATTTTGATAATTGTTATCAAATCTCAAACTATTTATATTATTTTTACTCACGAGCAAATTCATATAGCAAGACTTTAATCCCAAAATCTTTTTCTGGTTGTGTCGTATCGACAGTAAAGTACAGTGTTATTAATGATACCTTATCTTATCAAATCTAATCGCAAATTCCAAGGTTTTTGAGTTTATTGCGTTCGTAATTCAGTTTCAATGATTTTTGAAATTTAAAGTATTTTAAAAATAAGAACACGAAATCCGAAATTTTCGTTTTTAAATCCTTGAAAACTTACTCATATCAATTTTGAGAATGCAAATATATTCACTTATCCTTTTAATGAGCTGTAATTTATAGAAGTCGCTAAAAATCCATGTGTCAATATCTCGAATCGATAATCTATTCAAACACGGCGATGACCTATGCTAAAAATTTTGTAACTTCTATCCTTGACTTCGATTAACATTCTTGTTATCTATGTTCAAATTGATGAACTTTGATCATGCATTCTATGTATTAGATTTATCACTAATAAAAACAAACAAATAATTTAGTTAAGATCTGTCAATAATATTTAATTCTCTTTCAGAAAACTAATTCTAAGTGCATCTGATAGCAATATCCAAGTCAAGAAATACAGGCCGCAAAAAATGATAGGAACTTGAAAGCAGTAATCCAGTAGCTGTCTCTGTCCGGTCACGAATGGAGCTAGTAAGAGTCCAGTCACAGAATTCTTGATTCCAAGTTTTACCATTGTCTCGAGTTTTTCGGCAGGGACTTGCCGAAATCCTTGACTTGAATAGTATTTTTCTGCAGATCATTGTAAATTCTGTTTAAATCAATAACTTTTTTCGATTAAAAATCCACATCGTGTAGTAAATTTTATTTTCTATATGTGCTCTTATTAATTAAATCTTTCAAAAAATACTTTTCAAAAACGTAATTGTTTTATTTAAAGCTTGTGAGCGGAGGTTCCCAACTGTGACTCATCAATTGAACTAATATTTTCGTCATAATTAAACTTCGACGAGACTAGTAGAAGCCTATAAAACTTAGTTTTTACACGCTGTCCTTCGAAATTTATCAAAAGTTTACTGAGTTTTTTTTTATCTCTGACAATATATTTGTGAAAAAATCGAATTACGAAATTTCAAACTACATCTTGTCTATATGCAGGTCTCCTTACCATTCTCCTTGTGACATACGATTGTTTTTAGATATTCAGTATCTGAAGAAGAACACATCCCTTTAGATTGAAACTTTCAGAACATTCTAATATCTATGAGACCTGCCTATAGGAGAGATTTCAGGTTGAAATTTCGTAATTCGATTTTATTCACAAATATCTTGTTAGCGATTAAAAATTCAGTAAAATTATAATAACTTGAAAAGAACACCGCATGGAGACCAATTCTTATAGGTTTCTACTAGTCTCGCCGGAGACTCCCTATGGACAAAATATCAGTTTAATTGACCGTTTCACACTTGGAGACTGATCCTCATTAGAAATTTGTCAAGTTTGTAATTAATCTAAAAATTCAAAACGTGTCCATATGAAACTGTTGTTTTTTTTTTGTCAACATATGCTGATTCAGATCTAATCCAATACAAAACTATTATTATTATGTACAAAGAAAAGATGAAATATTTCATATAATCTTTGTGTAATTTTGATTATTTTAAGTTCACCATTTGGAATGATAAGTAAACCTAAAACAATATCAGTTTATCCAACTCGTCGTCCAAAATCTTTTGATGCTGACTATACAAAAGAAAATTTAAGTCAAAAAGCTGCTAAATCTCTTCGACAAGAATCGTATGTTGATCATTTTTTTCATCAAAATTGTTTTCTTTTTCTATGATACTTTATATAGACGACCATATAAACCTAATACAATTCAAAAAGAACGTTTTAGTCAACATACAGTTGCTGTTCATTTTAAAGTAAATATTTCTAAAATTCGAATGCACACTTTTTTTTTCAAAATATTTTCGTTCGTAGAATTCTCTTGCTGAATTACTCGATAAAATGAAAGATGCTGAGCCATCTTTTGTCAGGTATGTAGATCACTATGTAAATATCATTTGTATATGGGTGGTAGTAGAAGAGGATGTTTCTTTTTTTTTTTCTCTTCTTTTCTATTACTACTGCCCAGTCGGTTAGATTATTCAACATTCTCTTAAATTCTATTGTATTTGTTCTCTTGTTACCTTCGTGTTCGTGACAATGATACAAATTGTTTAAATGTATTGTGTACATCGACAATGAGAAACTAATAAAGAAATTTGTGTGAAGTTTATATGAAGGTAGACGTATTCATTTATATATTGTATAGAATAACAAAGGATAGATTTATCTTTCAGTCTTGAGTTTATATTCATTATTCAATGTATTTGATTAAATAAAAACATTTTTATTCGAGTGTGTAAAATTAAACATGAGAAAAATTTTAAAGATCTATCGAAGAGTTTGAATTCGAAGATTTACTATTCGTTACTGATGTGATTAATTGACACGATTTATATATTTTTTTTTATTGATCGTCGAAAGGCTTATTTCGCTTGTGTCTTTTCATTTTTGTCCCCATTGCGTGCTTGGATTTTAGTTATTTTCTTCTCTTCAAACGAACATTTGTTTGTTTCACTAAAGATAAAAAGTAAGGTATAGTAATTTCTTTTTTATGTTTATCTATTGATTAGTCTTAAATGTTGAGCAAGTAACCTAACTAACTATACTAAATTTTATTAACATTTTGTATTTTATTCGATTCGTTTCTAATCGTATATCGAATGTCAGATTTGAATTTATTTTCAACAAAATCTGATTTAAAAAAAAATTTATTATCAATTAATAAATTTTCTATTGATCAACAACAATATTTAAATGATGTACGACAAGATTTATCGGATGTAACATCAATATTTATATTTGATGATCAAAATCTTGAAATATCATCATTATCAAATGAAAAAACTACGAATAGTTGGCAAACAATTCATAATTATAAGACTATATCAAAATCATATGATTTCGATAGTGAACGAGCTGATTATTGTCGACTTGATCGACATGGTCATTGGCTTTTATTATCATCTCCACGTCCTTTTCATGATGATACAAATAAAACTATTACATATGATAATAATAAATATTTATCAAAAGATTCAATTTCACAACAAATTGAACATACATTTCCTGATTCATGTGAAAGTTTAACCGTTTCTATTGATTTTCATGTACCAACCGATGATTTAATAACAGATAATGATGATATAAATGGACAAAATATGGTTGTTGGGAAAAATAAAATACATCAATATGATAATATAACATCAGATAAGATATACAAAGTTTCAAGGTAGACAAAAAAAGAAGATAGATATATCTTAAATTTATCGCGTAAATATTTTTTTCATATTTTCATTGTCCGCCAAATTTCGTGTTAGGAAATATAAATATAGTCATTATTGCGATGTGTAAGTCATCGGAAATTTAAAATCACTTCTTCGATAGAGAAAATCTGAATAAAACATCGTAGAAGAAAATATTTATTTTGATAAAATATTCTATTTAAATATTTATTCATAGATGTATTAAACCAAATCACGGTAAAGTAGCTAATCAATTTGATGAAGAATTAGTTCAAGAACAATTACGTTATAACGGTATACTTGAAATATCTTATATACGAAATCAAGGTTGGCCAGTTCGATTTATATTTGAAGAATTTTTTTATCGGTTTGTTTTTATTTGATTTTTTTTTTCTAAAAGAAATTTTCTTTTTTCATTTTTATTTTAAACAATTAGATATAAATTTATCGCGTATCCTCAAAGTAGTCCAACAAGACCTAATGCAATAACATGCGAAAAAATTCTCAAAGATTTAAAAATAACTGATTATGTTATTGGAAAATCAAAAGTAAAAAGAAAAAACTTATTTTGTTTTTCTATTTAAAATTTTAAAAAATTTTCTTTTTTTAAGGTTTTTATAAAATTCGAACATTTAGAAAAATTAAATCAACAATATGAACAGTATATATCAAATATAATTAAATGTCAAAAAGTAGTTAAAGGTTTTCTTGTACGAAAAAGTCTTCTACGTAGAGCTAAACATTATGCTAATGAACGTCATAGTTTATTAACACAAATAAATTCAAGTGGAAAACGAACATTAGAAAAACTTGTATCATTACCAAAAGTAAATATTTTTTTGTGTTTGGCAAGTGATGCATAATAAAACGAGACAACACGTTGCTCTCTTTTTAAGGGCACTTTCCAATACACCAGAGAATTTACTATTCTACAAAACTATTGTCTTTGTTTTCTTTTGTCAGTACAAAGTTTAAAATATGAGCACTTACTCAATCGTCTAACTACGATTTCTGATTTTGCGCAAGTTTTCACTTATCAGAACTGATGCTAAAATTATAGTGTTTAGCATCAATAGATATAGGATTTCGTGCTCTCTACTTCCACGACATTCTCGGAGTTTCTGTTGGTATTGTTCAGAACAAAAAGGCTTTGAACCAACACCTAATGATATTTTGAGACGTATTCTGGAAAACCATGTTTCACAAAGCGAGACATGTTGTAAGACAGGTTCAGTGTTTTATGCAAATTTTCTTCTCCGGAAGGACAATTTAAAACTCTGGGAGGGTAAACGCGATCTTCGAAGGGCGATATCCTCAAACTCGATAAAATAATGCATATGTGTATTCTCCTGCAGTCGGGTGTAGAATTTAATTGTGAACAAAATGGTATCATTGTTAAATTGAAGAACAGAATTCTTCAGAGAAAGACTTTTTTGTACCCTTCTCCTACTCTGCCGAACTCTGTTGAAAAGTAGAAATATTAGGAAAAGAACAATGATGTAATTCTGCCACAGAAGAGTTTTTCTCATTGTTTACTCCAAAGACTTTTCTCGCATGTATGCCTTCTGTCATCTTGAGACATATATCAAAATATAGAAAATTTTATGGAGAACTTTATAGTATATTTGAAATTTCAGTAAAATCTTTATACAAAATTCTTTTTGAAAGTCGCAGTTAGACGATTAAGTAGGCGTTCATCTTTTAAATTTTGTACCGACGAAAAAAAAAGAAGACAACGTTTTGTCCAGTTTATTATGCACCATTCGTTAGTTTTAAAAAAGTAATATGAAATTATTTAGGTTTCGACAAAAAATATAAAACAATTAACATTAAAAATGGATAATAAAACAGGCCGACGTTCCGGTCATTTTATAAAGAAAAAATCAAAAGATAAAAAAAGACTTTCGTCTGATGCCCCTACACCACTAAATGAACAAGAACATGATGATATGTTAAAAGTAGCAAAAGTAATATTTTTTGAATTTTCAAAAAAATATCAATTAAAAATTTTTTTGTTTTTTGTAAATTATTTTTATAGAAATTACAATTACTTGATAATGATGAAATCGATGAATTAAATGGTATTGAACATGGAATAACTTCCCCAACACATCCATCTCTTAAAATATCAACATCTGATGAATTAAAATCATCTTTAGAAGGTTTATCTGAACGTGAAACTCGTATTCTTGTTCAAGATGAATTTACACCAATGGTTAATAAACACGGTCAACAGAAGAATTTTCCCATTGAAACAAATATACAATCAGCTTCAGGATTACCATATGCAACAACATTAATATCAGAAGGTCCATTAAAAAGTCATGATGGTGTTATGGCACCAACAATGAGTTTAACAACAGCTGAACAAATAATGAGACAAAAAAAAGCTGCTGCAACAAGTGGCGATTTATTTATGACCGGTAGAAAATATTTATGATTGTGAAAAAATAAAACAATGTTTGTTTTTTGTATTTCTTAGATTGGGCTATTGGACAAGAAGAAAAACAACAAATAAAACCTGCACGCTCTAAATCAGAACCAAGAAATGTTTTAGGTGAATTACATGATGAAAATATTTTATCAGAACAAAAACGTTTAATGATTAGAAAAATTCTTATGGTACAAAAACAAAAATTTAAAGATAATCAAGCACGTAAAGCACGTCAAAGTAATGAATTTGAAAATTCCATATATAGTTTTTCTCATGGAAATCAAACATCAAAACGTGATGATGAAAAAACATTATTCGACGAGTAAATTTATTTATTTTAATGAAAATATTTCAATTTTTAGTTTTTTTTAAAATTTAGTGATAGTTTAGATTGTTGGGATGCAGCTAGAGAAATGAATGTTCCAGAAGCATATGAGAAAACAATTCATTGTTATCGTTTATCAATGCGTCTGTTAAAAATTGCTACATACGTTGTACTTAATATTGGTATACTAATAACGGCACTTGTTAGTAAAGGAGCTTTATTACTTATGACAAATTCAGTTGCTAAAGTACAAGAGGTAAGAAAAGTAAAAAATCTAGAAGAGTGAATCTTTTTCGTAAGAGCATACTTTCTCCGGACAATTAAAATAACAAACTAACAAGGGAACATTCCTAAGTGATCCGTTCCGTTTGCCTCTGTATTTTATCAATATGTAGGAGATCATTAGAGTAACGTATCCACCAAAGATTTTCTGCTTGTGCTTATATTTGGTCAAGATAGCGACTTTTTAGTAGATTCCTTCCGTAGGAATCCAATTTTCGAAAAAAAAAAACATAATTTCGACTTGAACCTTTGTGCATATGAAGATCTTGATTAGATTATCTCATGCAAAAAGTTTCATCAGTTTTGGATACCGCTTTATAGATGAGGAAATCTCTCCAGATGTGGAACCGCTTTTCGATACTCATTATATGAACATTGTTACGGTCGAAAAATAATTTGACACCTGAAGAGATTTCCTCATTAGCAATTTTATATCCCAAACTGATGAAACTTTACATATGAAATAGTCTAATAGAGACCTTCATACGTACAAAGTTTTAGATCGAAGTTTTTTTTTGTTACGAAAACTGTACTCCTACCGGAGGAATCTCTTAAAAAGTCGTTATCTCGATCAAATCTAAACGTGAACAGAAAAACTTTTGGAGGTTACGCTACTCTAGTGATCTTCTAGATATTGATAAAATATGGAGGCAAATGGAGGGAGTCACTTGGGGATGTTCCCGCATAAGATTTCCAGTGTTTGCATAGTCCTCCTAAAAGAATTTTCTATTGGAAATTCTAGAGAACATAAAGTAGTGGGGAAAAGTTTAACAACAACGTATCGTTTTTCTATAAGATTAACTATTTAGCTCAAATTTCGATAGTAATTTGAATAGTCAATAGAGTTTTCTATCTAATGCATTATTATACCAAAACTTCATAGATGAACTATGATGACGAGGTTTCTAAAAAGTCTTGACACGTTAGTTTTCAGATCGAAGAAGACTTTGTCGGAACTACTTTCAAGAATACCATTTTAAAGAAAATAAAATAAGGAGTTGCCGCATTTTCTACGAGCTTCCTTCGAAAAATTACAAGTGTCACGAAAACCATTAAAAAGCGGTTTTTAGTGATTTTTTTTGATAAATTTCGTTTTCTTACAGTTTTTTGTGGTATTTTTTAACGTTTTAAGGGAAGATCATAAAAAAATGCGACGACTCCTCATTTTATTCTCTTTAAAATGGCATTGTTAAAAAAACAGCACCGACAAAATCTTCTAGGATCTGAAAATTACTGTGTACTATCTGGATATGAGCTAATTGCTTAACATTATATAAAAAATCAAAAATACGTTGTCCTTAAACTTTTTTCCACCACCTAATATTCTCTAGAATTTATCGAGCTTTATGTCTTAATGGAAAATTGTTAAAATCTAATTATGCTCTCATAATCTGTAACATATAATCAATGTATTCATTATTCTATTTCAGACACCTTATCAAGAACGTTGGGTATGGATGTTATTGATAGCGGTATGTGCTCCATATTTATTTACATTTTTCGACAGTCTTTGTAAATGTTTATTTGGTAATAAACCATGGCCAACAGTGAAAATTTTTACAATCGTATGCTTTTTTTTGTTTGTTTCTTTTTCGGCTTTTAATTTTTATAAATTACAAAATAGGTTCTTTTCATCGAAACTCTTCACAGTTTTGGTATAGCAATATTTGTTTTTCATATATTACCAAAATTAGATGCAGCAAGAAGTTTATTAATAATGAATGCTGTATGTCTTGTACCTGCTTTTTTAAAATTATTTTTAACAAAATCAAATTCATCAATTGTTCAACGAAGTCTTTTATTTCTAATGGATTTTTTTGCATTTGCTATGCAATGTTCATGTGTTGGAATTGCATTAGCATCGAAATTTTTAAAAAATGATGGACCAATTACAATTCAAACAACATCATCATCTTTATTTTTTCCAACAAGTACACATTCTATATCATTATTAAATCGACATAAACGTCAAGATGATTTTATGAGTGGTAATGGTGATTTATTAGGTTCTGGTATTAGTGGAAATAATGAAAATTTTTTGTTTACAACACCTGCAAGTAATATGAGCTCAATTGATCAAAATCTACAAACAATTTTAGCTGGATTTCATATTGAATGGGAATTACCTGTGGCTTTAATACTTGTTTCACTTAGTTGGTAAGATATTCATGAATGGATAAGAAAGTATAAAGAAACAGGAAAGAATTTTGATTGAAATAACTCGACAATACTAGTAGATAGCGACCTGCGGTTTCAGCAATTGAAAGAAGAAGAATAATTTCGGATGTCTTTTTATTTTATGACCCATCATATTCACAAAACATTATATGAAAACGATGTTCCATTTCAAGAATATTTGTGATAAAAAGAAGTCCGAAAATTTGCTAAATTTTAATAGAATTATATATAATCTGATCGAATAGATACACGATTTTGTTTGCTCAATATTGAAATATGCGAAGTTAACCATTTGAATCATACCTTGAACTATAAATCTGAAGTTCCTCTACTTGAAGCATTGACACAGAGCACTATTGTCATGCAATATATTTGCGAAGATGATGAATTTTAAAATAAAAAGTTGTCAGAAGTTCCCCTCTTTCAATTGATGAAAAATTGCAGATCGCTAGTTGTTGTCGTTATCGAGTTATTGAACTTACACTCACTTATATATAATTCTGGCACAGACATGATTCAAAATTCGAGTTCATAAACCATTTCTTCAAAATAATATTAAATACTTTATATTATTAGATATCATTGTACAAGAATACTCGTTCTATTTTTCTACGACACCTAAAATAAGTAAACCACCATTTGAGCTCATATTGAATCTACAGGCAGATCTCAGTGAGAATATCAAAAGTCTAAAAGAGTTCACCCCTATTGGCCTTTAGCGTCAAGTTATGATTAGTTTACTGAATTTTTGACTCATTTTTCTAAATACTCCCCGGAAGACCGAATAACAGAATTTCGATTTCAAAATTTTGCCTATAGATCGGTCTAATGACTCTTAGAAGATTTGAAAAGTTTCAGCCGAAAAGAATATTCCTTCATTAAGATATTGAATTGCTAAAAATAGTCCTATGTCGTAAAAGTCAAAGAACGATCTACAGACAAAATTTTAGATCGAAATTCCGTCATTTGATTTTTTTGGGTACTCCTTACAAATGAATCGAAGATCCAACAAATCAATCATAACCACCTGAGGTATTTCTTTCGTGAGTCAGAATTACTTTCGCTAGTCATTAGGTGCTTTCTAACCCGATTAATCACATATAGACTATCTCCAAAATACGATTAAAACCACCAATTCATAACATTACATATTTTGCTGTACAAAGAATAAACCAATGTGACTCTATGTATAATTATTGAACTATAACTCATCAAACTTCTAATGTTGTATTTTTACATATCAACGTTTGTTTTTTTCTAGGTGGGAAAATTTTGTTGATCGAGATATAAAAATTGGTGGTCGTACATTAGTACATATGAAATTATTAAAAGAAAATATTCTTGCAACACGACCCAAAACATCAATAATAATAACATGTTGGAAAATTCTTGTTACTGTTTTATTTGCATATATATTTCATCATGGAATATTTAATACATCAGTTGTTTTTCCAATTAGTAATAATAATGAACAATTAGAAGATCCATTACCAAAATTATCTTTAGGACAAAATTCATGGGCAGCATTAGGCTTTGATCAACAACCATCACAAGGAATGTTTCCTATGTTACCACCACGTGAACGTCGTTCTATTGTTAATACATCAGAATATATAAAACGAATAAAAAGACAATTTGATAATGATTTACCAAGTAATTTTGTTTATGATGACGAAGGATTAAATTCAATTGCTGGAGTAGGAGGAGGAATAGATGGAGGAATTAATAATCCTGGAAGTGAAAAAACAAATCCAAAAGATCGTTGGATTATTTATTTAACACCAATGATATTAAAAATTTTATCAGATATGTTATGTTTTTATATGGGTCGTTTAGCATGTAAACTTTGTATGCAACGTATATGTTTTGCATTACCAATAACATTAGTTACACCATTAGCATTAACAATATTACTTGTTATGTGTTCAGTTGCACCACAATCAACAGTTTTTATTGAAAATTTTCTTTTTTGGAGTTGTTATGCTGATTATGCAAAAGAATCATTTAAATGGCAAGTTATTTGTGGTTTATTTTTATGGTGGTTATCAGAATTATGGATTGGTGGACATATTTGGTTTGGTAAACGACAACGTTTAGCATTTACAGAACGGTAAATAAATAATTGTATGAAATTTATTTGTAATATATTTATTTTTTGTTTTTTTTTATTATATAGTTTATTTGTTTCACCACGTTATTGTGCAACATTACTTGAACAATCATTAATGATGAATAGACGTCGTAATGAACGTGATGAACTATTAACTGGTATATATGATGAAATGAGTACAACAAATGGTGAATCAGAATTTGATGAACAAAGTATGGAAGAATTATCAATGGAAAAAAAATTAAGTGCTGATGTACATACAAAAATATATTCATGTGCAACAATGTGGCATGAAACTGAAACAGAAATGTTACAATTATTAAAATCAATTATGAGGTTTGTTTAATAATTTAAATAATTTTCATTTTGTTCAGATAAGATTTCTTAAAACATCTTTATTTTAAGATGAAATTTAAATATTAATAATAAATATCATATGATAGTCTTATCTATTGCTTCTAAGCATCTCTGGTGTATGCTGTCAGAATTTGGACTATACTGTTATTAAGTATTCAAATGGGTGCCTTAATAGTGTTTTAAGTGTTCGTCCAATATTCGTAGTGCGACACTTCTGAACGTAGTTTTCCCAGCTGATTAATTGCTTTGGAGTCAGAACTATGCGTATCATGTAGATTCCAGTTAATTATGAATATCCTAAAAAGAGTTTGGATTCTTAGCTTATAGCTGCTGAAATACTCCATTTTTTACAGGTTTTTTAGTCAATACCGTGGTCTCCCTCAGGAACTTTCGGAGAACTCGTTTTCGAATTTCAATTTGAAACTTTGCACAGAGACAAATCTTAACCAAAATAGTTTATTATGAGAGCTTCCGAATCTTTTGATTTTGTCCTTTCCTGAAATTAGAATATTGAGTCTATCGGAGCAGTGTAAAAGACAAGTTTTTATTATAACTGTATCTTAGGATAGGAACAACGAAAATACCTGAAATTTTCACAATCAACTATTCTTAGTGAGACCAGTCTCTATAGAAAGTTCCAAGTCGAAATTCGAAAATGAGCTTTTTTAGTGTTCCTGTGGGAGGTCACGGTGTCACCTAAAAACAACCATCGAGATGCAGTATCTCAGCAGAGATAACCTTAGGGTCTACATGCAGCATATAGTCTCGACTCAAAAGCGATTAATCAGTTGGAGAACTCCTCTCGTTAGTCTTTTGACCTCAATACAGTTTCTTTACTAGAGCTTTGTTTTTTATATTTACATCCTTGATCTATTGTGTAGTAGTCTATTGTCAAATTGTATGATGAGAGAGTTAGATCGGTGTGACTAGAGTCAATCCGATGGACTCTATTAGTGATATATCATAGTAATACCTTTTCTTTAACAGCAAACTTAGTATTCATAAATAACTAATATGAATTTGTCTAAAAAATTTTCATTGATACCCGCCGTCTAATCCTACAGGAGTTTCTTATGAAAATCATTTCAAATCGAAAAAAAATTTCGTAACATTTATGAAAGTATGAAGTCAAGTAAACTTTATAATACAAAATTTTAAATTTCATATTTAGATCGTTTATGAATATGAAATCTATTATCGGTATTTGAAAATTTTGTATTATATATCTTATATTTTAGATTGGATAGTGATCAATGTGCACGTCGAACAGCTCGAAACTATTTACATCTTAAAGATCTTGATTATTATGAATATGAAGGACATATATTTTTTGATGATGCTATGGAAGAAGATGACAATAATGAACAAGTACCAAATAAATTTGTTCAACAATTACTTGGAGTTGTTGATCGTGCTGCTACGTATGTCTTTTTAATTTTTTTGTTTTTTGTTTTTTGTTTTGTTTTTATTTGAAAATATTTATTAGAGCTATTCATCAATGTCCAATGAAAATTCCTCCACCATTTAAAACACCAACACCATATGGTGGTCGATTAACATGGATATTACCAGGTGGAAATTTTCTTATTGCACATATAAAAGATAAAACAAAAATTCGACATAAAAAACGATGGAGTCAAGTAATTGAAAAAATTCTTTTCTTTTTTTGTTTCATTCTTTAAATAAATTTTCAGGTGATGTATATGTACTATTTGCTTGGTTATCGTCTATTTGGTGATTTAAATATAATAGAAAAATTATATAAACGAAAACGAAAAAAGAATTCTTCAAAAAATAAATCGAAATTATTTAAAGGTTTTGGAAATTTACTTAATAATATGGATAATAAAAAACGTATACAAGTAAAGAATTTTCAAAAAGAAAAAAAACCAAAGCATATATAAAATTTTTTTTTGATATAGATGGAAAATACATATTTATTAGCACTTGATGGTGATGTTGATTTTCATCCTGAAGCTGTACGTTTACTTGTGGATCGAATGAAAAAAAATAAAAAAGTCGGAGCTGCTTGTGGACGTATTCATCCAATTGGAAGTGGTAAAAACAACTTTTTTAACTTTTAATTGTCTATTAATTATAAAACTCTAAGGTCCTGTTGTTTGGTATCAAAAATTTGAATATGCTATTGGTCATTGGCTTCAAAAAGCTGCTGAACATATATTAGGTTGTGTGGTAAGAAATTTATTTATTTATTTATTTATTTTCGTATGAAATAAAAATAAATCTTTTCGTTTTTTTATTTCTTGAAGATGTGTAGTCCAGGTTGTTTTAGTCTTTTTCGTGGTTCAGCATTAATGGATGATCATGTTCTTCGTACATATTGTACAAAATCAACCGAAGCTCGACATTATGTACAATATGATCAAGGTTTGTCAAAATAAATCTTTTAATTATTATTATAATTTCTATTGAAATTTTTTTTTTGTATAGGTGAAGATCGTTGGTTATGTACACTTCTATTACAAGAAGGTTATCGTGTTGAATATTGTGCTGCATCGGATGCACTTACTTATGCACCAGAATCATTTCATGTTTGTTTTAGTTTATTTAGAAAAGAGTTGAATTTTTTATTTTTTTGAAATCATAGGAATTTTTTAATCAACGTCGTCGATGGGTACCATCAACTATTGCAAATATTATTGATTTTCTTGCTGAATATAAAAGAATTGTAATTGTTAATGATAGTATATCATATTTATATATAATCTATCAACTTTTTTTAATGGTTTCAACTGTTCTTGGTCCAGCAACAGTACTTTTAATGATTATTGGTGCATTCAATGCATGTTTTGGTATGTTTTTAGATTTGAATGAGAATTTATTCGATTTTGATCTTTAATTGATAATAAAAGAATAAGAAATATTTCATAGATTAAGTAAAAATTATTTAGTCACAATTTCACTTGACTTATACAATATAGTATAAACATTTTCTGATAAAGTTATCGCATAAGAATGATTATTCCTATAGTAGTTTCTTCTACCTTATTTGCTTCATAGTTTTCAACTACGTTTTAGAAGGAAGTCAAAGATCATTAAATGCATTTCCAGAGTAACCAAGGACAACAGACGTTAGACATAGTGGTGTAACTAAAGATGGGCTAGGCCTAGGGCTATATCGAAGAAATAAAACTGTAATAATTACCATCATTGAGACTATATTACATGAACTTCTCCAGAAATCGTTGGGCACTGTTCTACTATTAAGGAGAAAAACGCAAATCAAAATGCGTTATGAGCATATTAGTTGTAGTTCATTTTATACAAGTCTGCCTGGCGCGAATACAATGAAATATTTGGGCTTTATTATCAGACAGGCTCATATAAAATGAACTCAAACTAATATGCTTGTGATACACATGTTGATAGTAGACTTGAAATGACTTTAAAATCCTGGAGGATAGTTTTGACATACTCTTGGGGTACGAAACTTTCGCTGCCTACCATCAATGACCTTCGGGTTACGCCACTAGGCAGATACCTTTCCCAGAAGTTCTTATCAATGGAAAATGTGCTAAACGTCGTTAACAACAACGACTTACATATTCCAAAGCCATCCTCAATATTTGAATGGCTAGAATACATTCGTGAATGTTCTAAATAGTGCAATTGTTAATTTTTGCACAGATAAAAATTTATATTCAACATGTTAAGAATAATGGATAATGATGTATTGATTTGTCACAACTGTCATATTGATCAACATGAAAAGCGTGAATTGATCAAGATATAACTTTATCAAATAATCAACATCAGTATTTTCAAGCTTATCGAGATATATGATAATTCATTGAGATCTACTGTAGATATAATGGGTATGAACAATAGGCTTGTTTGGTAGTTAAATCAATGGTTAAAATATTTATATGTGTTAAATTAAGAAAAAATAGAATATGAAGATGAATAGCAACAAGACAAACAAAGGATAGAGTCACAGTGAGAAAAGGAAATACGTAAATCCGAAAAATTATTTTGCATAGAACTTTAATTTCGTTTCAATTCAACTTAAAAATATTTTATTCTTTAAGTCTTGATATAAGACTTAATATGATATAAAGATTTATCTTCAATTTATAGGTACAAGTCTTTGGCAATCGATGTATATGTCTGTCTTACCTGCTTTTTTTTATTTACTATTATGTTTTCATACAACAACAGATTTTCAAATTCGTGCTGCAGCATTTTGTTCAGCTGTTTATGCTATAATAATGATGGCAGTTATTGTTGGTACAACAATTCAAATAGCAGAAGATTCTTGGACATCACCAAATGCTGTTTTTTTAATGTTATTATTTTCAATATTCTTTATTGCTGCTTGTATGCATCCACAAGAATTTTGGTGTATTGTACCAGGCTTATTATATTTTTTATGTATACCAAGTGGATATTTATTTTTACTTATTTATTCTCTTTGTAATCTTAATATTGTATCATGGGGTACAAGAGAAGCACCGAAAAAAGTGAAAAAAAATCAAACAAAAGAAGAAATTGAACGTGCACGAATGCAAGAATTAACACAAGTTAAACAAAAATCTGCTGGATTTTTTAATCAAGTAAGAATTAAATAAATAATACTTTAAAAAAAAACAAATAGAAAGATTTACGTTCTTTATTATCTTATAAAAGGTATTTGCAAATTTTAATTTTAAAAAATATGATCAACGAGTACGTTCGTATGCACGTAAATGGCTTGGTCTTGAGCAATCAGGACTCAACGGAATTTTATTAAAACAAATTTTAGGCGCTATTGAACGAATGGAAAAAGTACTACTAATAACTTTTCACTTTTTAAGACCTAAAAGCATGTTTTTTTTAGAGTAAATTTGATGAAGAAATGGAAGCTGTAGCAACAACAGGCTTATATCCACCAACGACGAAAGCACAAACTGGATCTGATGTTGATGCTAAATATAGTTTAATGCAATTAGCAGCTTGTGCTGCTTCACCTCAAACAACAGGTGGACCTATTAATCGTGCTAGTTTTCCACAAATTGATCATCAACAACAATTAATTTATCGTGGATTAAATAATGCACGAAGTACACCATATGGACAAATTATGTCTTATGGTGGTGTTACACGTTCATTTGAATCTCCACAAGTGATTAAACGTGATGAATTAGGTAAGGATTTATGATATTTATTTTAATAGAAATAAGAAATAAGAATTTAAGGTAAAGATTTTCATGATCAATTTAACTAAATATTTTTTTCAAAGAGTCACAAATTTCTTTATAAAACTTTCAATAAACAAAAAAAAAGAATCAAAATAAAAATATAGATCATTAAAACATGAAGATGAAGACCACAATTTGTACGATACTGAAGACTTATAGTTAGACATATCATGATAAACATAGAGTGACGATCGACGAATTAGTAATTCTTACAAGAGAAATTCATAAACTGATTAATCGCTTTTGAGTCGAGACTATATGCATTATGTTAATTCTAATGAGCTATGAATGTTCTAAAAAGTGTTCGGATCTTTAGGTTATTACTGTCGAGATACTGCATTTTTATGGTTTTCTCTCAGAAACACTAGGAAAAATGATTTTCAAATTTTGATTCGAAACTTTGAACTGACGAGGGAATATTCTCAGATGTTTGTTTGTTTTTAAGTCAAGATTTAGTGCATCTTGTTGAACAATGTCTATCATGAAAAAAGTTCGTTCCTATAGTTTGTTTCTGAAGAGGTTGAACATTTTTAGTGAATTTTAAGTGGAGCATTCAATATGTGCAACAAGACGATATTTAGTCTCTCTGAAATATAAAAGCTTTCAAAAATAAACATGCTGTACATAGTATCTATTGAAAAGACCCTATATTTTAAAAGTTCCGTATCTTGGAGAGGCTTACTTCAAATGTCCTGAAATTTTTTATGCAAGCTACTCTAATTGATATCTTTATCTAATTTCAGATTGAAGTTTGAAAACATGATCTTGCTGCAAAAGGTCGGGTCCTACAGCCTAAATTCATTAGAAGGGTTGGATCTCCTCAGAAACAAGCCATGATCACGAACTTTTTTCATGGTAGACATAGTTCAGTAAAATCTACAAGACGCATTAAGTCCCGACTCGAAAATGAGTGAACACTTTGGAATGTTCTCTCGTGAGAGAAGCTTTTATGAGAATAGTTTATCGTAAAAGTTTGAGATCTTTTCGTAGTTTGTATGCTCGAACAAGGACATCGAATCCGTGGTGTATATGAGCGATGTAAAAAGATACGCTTTTTTGTTATATCTGAGTAAAAGTCAATATATTAGAAGAAAAAGATAGACTCATAATAAAATCATTAATATCGATTCTATGACAATATTTAATAATATATTTATAAAGAAAACTTTAACTATTCCAAATAAATATAGAACATATGTTGTTTTATTTTTGTTCTTTAGTTAATCCTGCATGGATATTTCAAGAATCATTACTTGATTCTGAAGTTGTAATGCTTGATCCGCGTGAAACAAAATTTTTTCGAGAATTAATTGATCGTTATTTATATCCATTAGTTGAAGATAAAGATCATCAAAAAAAAATGGTTTGTGATCTTAAATCACTACGTAACAATGGTTGTTTTATATTCTTTATGATTAATACATTATGGCTTGTTATTATATTTTCATTTCAACTTGTTTCAGAACGTATACGTGATTATGTATTTATACCAATAAAACGTTTACATAATGAACCATTACGTTTTGAACCACTTGGTTTTGGATTTTTAGTTTTTTTTGCAACTATTTTACTTGTACAATTTGTTTCAATGTTATGGCATCGTTATGGAACATTATTACATTTATTAGCATCAACAGATTTAAAAATTGGTCATCGAAGTAGAGGAAAAAATGGCCGTGGTCATCGACGTGGAGATTTTGCAACTGATAATGTTGAAGATGCTGTTGAACAAGTTAAAGTTTTACAACAATTAAAAGGTTTTGATGAAGAAGGCTTACCTGAACCTGATTATGATATTAATGATGATGATAAACAAGCAACTGAACCTGATTTATCAACAACAGGACTAGTTTATCGTATAAATGAACCAAAATATATAAAAAATTCTGCTTGTACATCACAACAATGGAGTGATATAGCTAAAGTAAATGATATGCAAAGAAATTTAGATACAACTGATCATAGTGAAATAAGTCAAATGTAAGAATATAAGACATACATTTTGTTTGTTTTTTTTGTTGTCTTTATATGTAATCAAATTTATTTCTAGGGCTGGTTATATATCAGGTTCAGTTAAAACGTATGGAACTAGTTATGATGCAATAAAACGACGTCAAATATCTAATAAACGTCATTTATATAATAAATCACTTGATCATGTTTTTAAATCACGTTATCAAGCATTAACACAACAACAACAACAATCACATAAAAATCCACGAGTTAAATTAACTGATGTCTTTCAACAACAACAACAACAACACTCAGCTTTACCAAAAACTAGACGTACACCAAGTGCATTAACATCACGTGATAGTGCTATTGGTACTAATAATCAACAAATAGCTATTTCAAAAAAATATCGAAGAAAATCGAAAGATCGGCATTTAGACCATTTGTAGTTGGTGTTTGTGTGTGTGTGTGTGTGTGTGTGTGTATGAATATTGAATATGTATCTTTCACTTTTCTTTTCCTTTTTCTTTTTTTTTTTGAATAATATACTTGTAAAACGGAGTAAAAGATAATATTCAAAATTAATTTTCTCTTACGCATCATAATTTATTATATGATAGGTATTTGCGAAATTTATGTTTATGTTATACAAACATATAGAGAGATAGCAAATGGATATAGAGAAATTCGATACTAATTAAATAGCAATGCTTGGTCTCATTTTAAAGCCTTGCATCGGACTTTGAAATACGATTCCGTTGGAGATTATGTAAATTATAAAAACTCCACAGCTCACCGATAACGAAATAACATGCAATAGAAAAAAAACACAAAAGAAAACATTTACACTGGATTAATTTTCGTAAGTGATTGTTGCAAAAGAAAAGATCAACACTATTCAATGACTTCAAATTCGTCATTAAATGTATTTTTATCATCGTCATACGACCTTAAATTACATATTATTGTCAGACACGTAAGCTGTCGCTAATTTATAGAAAATAATTTTCGGAGTTCGAGTTAAAAAAACGTGACTCTGTAAGTCTCTACATCATTTTCCATAAACAAAAAATGGACACAACTGTCATCTTAATCTCGTATTGTGCATAATCATCTTTTGATTTAACATGACTCGAATATCAATGAAATAAACAGTAAAGAGTATTACGATTCAAATAATCACTTATGACGTATCACACGAGATTCTTTTTTTTTAATAGTTTCGAGTAATGTACGAAAAATAGTTAGATTGAAGAGTATTTCTACAGAAATTACTTTCATATATGACTTACTCAAATTAATTATTCAACAATACTATCAAAATTTGGTTACAATCAGTTATTGTATCGAGAAATGATAGTAAAGCAAAACGGGAATTTAGATAAATTTGATTGATCATTCATATATACCAGAGATCGAAGCCGTATCAAATCCTTTCTAACATATTCGGTTCATAATGACTTCTTTCTTTATTATATAGTTATACAGTCCCATGAAAGTTTGATTGATTGATTTGCATAAAAGATGATCGCTAACAAAGAATAGCTATTATCTCTTTCATTTTTTGGTGTTTTAGTCTATAAAATGTGCTTATATTAGTAGTCCTTTTGTCTATCATCTTCGTTATCTATAGTACAATCAATATTTACCATAAAACGTTCATTATTGAACAACGATATTCATTTTCAAGTATTATCTAACGATAGTAGATGATCAACGGCTTCCTCTTAAAAGCTGTTCGGCTTTCCTACAGTATCAAATAATGAAGATTTGAAAATATTCAAACTGATACTTAGTCCTGTATTATTCAAAATATACATAGATTCTAGCACAATTGATAGATAACTGTCATTGTCAGGAAAAAAAAACATCGTGAAAAATGAGTAGTATGTGAAACTACATAATATTGTTTTTTTTTTCAACTCAATCTAAATCGAATCGAATCCGAATTGAAAATTTTCTATTCATTTTGATCTCTGATATATACAAAAGTCTTAACATCAAAACATGTGAGACCTCAATCGATCATTTTTCTTATACGTTTACCTACATTCATTCACTTTTCGAAAATTAGTTCGAGTTCGGTTCGTTTTCAATCTCTGGTTAGTATGTTCCGTTTTGCAAGAAATGGCTCAAACAGTGAGTATGAAAGCTATTCGACAAGGTTCATTTTCATTTTTATTCGTTGCTGTAAACTTTAGAAAAGATCCATGTAGTAATTCGAATAGAGAAAATTGTTTCCAAAAGGAATATAAGAAAATAAAAATTATTATAAGATTTACAAAGACAGAAACTCCAGAAAACCAAAAGGCTAGTTTTTCAGCACCAAGAATGGATAAATATAATTTTGTTTAGACTAGATAATTCAAACAATTCCCTAAAAAAATGAGACATCTCCAAGTTCTCTGTGACATTTTTTAGCTGAGATACAGCAACGTTACAGAAGTCCTTATAGTCGGTTTTTCTAATATTCTTCAGCAAAACCATTTTTTGACGTTCAATCAAATTGTTGTATCTCAGCCAAAAAACATCGCAGAGAACTCAGCGATGTCTCATTTTGTAGAGGATGGTTTACTCTATCGTTCTATATAGTCTAATAACATTTTATTTATGCGATCTAGGTGTTGAAAAACTAGAATTTTGGTTTTCTGAAGTCCCTATCTTTAAGAATCTGATAATAATTTTTATTTTCTTATATTCTTGTTGAAAAGAATTTTCTATATTCAAATCACTATTTGGATTCTTTCTAACGATTAAGGCAGTCGAAAAAAATTGAAAATAAATTTTGTTGAATAATTTTTGTACTCACTATATGTTCATATTCTAATATGTCAATGTATCAATATCAATCTAAGTTTTGATAAGCAAGTATCACAATTGAATGAAATATATCGACATCTAGTGACAGAAAAAGATCAACTGGTTATTTAAACATAACCAACAGATCTGCAGAATGACGAATAATCTATGTGTCAACGATGATGAATCAATCATTTATTATTCAAAAACAAAAAGAATGTTGTCAAGTCAATATCCCAAAGTTTTATATGATGTATCTCTTCATGATTTTAAAATTTTTGATGATGATCATATATATCAAATGAATAGTAAAATAAATTCTTCAATATCTTCTTCATTATATCGTCATATTTATTGGTCAACAGTAGCTGAATCTGGTTTAATAACTCAACAAGTAAGCTTGTAAGTATTATATTTACGGAATATATTTATTATCATTCTTATTTATATTTTTAAGAGTAATATTATTTATAATACTTTTTATTCATTTGGATAATGATAATCTTCATCCAACAAATATTTTAATTATAAATGCATTAATTGGTATTATTGGTTTATTTCTTTATCGAAGACATATTAATATAAAATTATGTAAAAAACCAAAGAAACTTTTATCTTTTTTGTTTTTATATTAAAAAATTATTTTAAAACTTTTGTTTATATAGTACAAGAAAATCTTAAAACTTTATTAATATTTCTTTTATTTGGTTCAATGGTATCACCTGTTGTTTTTACATTAACAAAAACAATAAGTACAGATACAATTTATGCAATGAGTACATTAATGATGTTAACTCATTTAATATTTTATGATTATGGAGCTGAAACAGCAATGTAAAGATCTTAGAAAAAAATAATAATTTTTAATCTCTTTTGTTGTTGTTTTTCTTCTTTCGCTATATTTTTAGGGTACAAAAAGCATTATCATTTAGTGTAGCTTTATTTTCATCTGTTTGTCTTGCATCACGTTTATCAACATCATTTCATACATTTTGTTTAGTAACATCAGCTGTACTTGTTTTTGCTTTATGGTCTGAATTAAGAAAATATATTAAAGTAATTAATGAAAATAATTAATGAAAAAAATTACTGAATTGTTTTCTTTTTTTGTTTGTTTAGAAATCAAGTTTTCGTATATTTTCACTACTAACAATTGTACATATCATTGGATGTGTAATATTTTTATCTCGTCTTTCATTATTATGTACTATATTATATATATTAGCTATTATTTTTTTAACATTTCTTTGTCCATTATGGCTTGTTTCATTACAAAAATTTAAAATGTAGGAATGGAATTTTGTTTTATTATTAAAAGTAAAATTGTTATTTTATTTATTTAGATCAATACGTGGTGCATGGGAAGAAGCTGTAATTGTAGAACATAGAAAAGATAAACATGATTGATTTATTGTCAATAAAAAACAAATTCTAGTCTTGTTTTATTTATAGTGAATATTTTATGATGTAATCAGACACGGGGTTAGATGAGGTTCAGCCTTCTCCGAGACGATTGAGTTTAGCTTAAAAAAGGAGTTTGATCCTCTCACAACTTTTTTCCAATTACACTACTATTGTTGGTGTTAAAATGTAATTTAGTTTATTATTTTATGAACATCTCGAGAATGAAAATAGTTAGAAATCTGCCAGTTTTACCATTCGAAAGAGAAATGTAGAGGAAGTGAAAATTTAGTATAGATTTTTACCAGAAGTTTTCGAAAAAAAAACCTCTCTCAACTAATAATTTAGTGAATCAGTAGCGAAGATATCTTCTAGCTTATTCCATCCAGGAGTTATAAGCATTTTACTGAAAGCCTTGAAGTCAGTCAACTAACCACTAGTCACTTTAAACTGTATTGAGTTTAGTATATTCGTCTACGTTGAGTCCAATGGTGGTATTTGTCTTTAGTTTTGAAACAATCTAACGTTGGAAAGACATGATCTTGAAAATATTCCATCTAACATTAAAAGTTTTATATAGACTAAATTGCAAAAATCATGATTTAGCAACTTACAATCATGTTGAAACTAAAAACAAATATCGTCATTGAACCGAGCTTAGACGAATACATCAAATTCAATACAGTTTAGAATGACTAGTAGTTAATTAATTGATTTCAAGGTTTTTAGCTCCTGAATGTAATAAGCTAGAAGATGCCTTCACTATCGATTCGCTAAATGGGAACATATTATTAGTTGAGAAAGTTTTTTTTTCAAAAATGTCTGGTGAAAACTGTAGGTTTCTAGCTATTGGTATTCTCGAGATATTCAAAAAATATTGACATGCATTAGATTTTGACGCCAAGAATAATGAATATATTACTTGTGTAGAGTTTACTATTTGATGAAGAGGAAAAGTAGTATATATGTATCTTTCAATAAATTTTTTAAAATAAGAAATAAGATAATTTCTTTTTGACTTATTCTCCTTCTCAATTATCAAATGAGTAGTGTTGTTTTTACTGTTAAATTAAAAAATAGTCGTTATCATACACTTAACTATATTTTGTGCATAAATATCAAGTAAAAGGTTATTTATTAACAGCATGAACTTGAGTATTTCCTATTTTCTTTTTCTATAGATTATGAAAGATATATGAGCGATTATTGAGATGATGAAGTTGTATAATGTATCAATGTTTATATAGTAATTGTGATAAAGACGATAGATATAAAATATCCTATGTACTTTACCATCTGTTTCTCTAGATTATATCTCTGTTTGTTTTGTTTTTACATTATGTCGGTGTAAAGACGAGTTACCAATTGAACCAACCAATACAAATCAATTGAGTAAGTAGCTTCCGTGTAATCGATGCTAACAATAGGTCAAGTTCTCTTTTATAATAAACATATGTTATTCTTCTGTTGTTCATCTATCACAATTCATTTTTCTTTTTCACTAAACATAGATAGATTTCTATACGATGTGCAAATATAAAGAAACAAACCAATAGACTAGCTATCGGCAAACATTAGCAAATGTGACAATTATACCCTCGAACTAAATATCTACTTGATTATATAAGCGAAGAAAGAAAAAAAAAAAGAAACAACCATCCTTGACTATATCATCACAATAGATATCAAGATGTGTCGATTACAATGAGATCGATTTAGTTTTCTTTCTTCTCTTTTTTTTAAAAAAAAAAAAGGAGTAAAACGAAACTCATTTTCGTTCTATTCACTAAAATCTTATCTTTTGTTTTAATACCATAGATCGTATTTCGTTATTTTCTATTTAGTCAAATGATTATTATGAACGAAATCGACTTTGAAGAATGTCTCAAAGATTCTCCTGCTTATCGGTATGTTTTCTTTTTCTTTTCCTTTTCCTTTCGAGGAGAAAATATTCGATATATAAAAAGCTGTATGTTTCTCTTATTATGCAATCTTTTCTTATCAGAAATCAACTTCGACAAGCAACAAATCATATCGATATGTTAGAAGATCGTTTAGAACAGGTAAAAACTAAAAAATTGATCATAAATCATATTAAGTTATTTGTTGATATCAGATGTCGAAATCATGTAATTCTGTCATTAATAATGGGAAAACATTTGTACAAGAATTTCAGTAAGAATATTTAAAAAAAAACACAAAAAAAAAGATATTGTTTTTTTTAAATGAAATATTATTTTAGAAAATTTCTTAAATGCATTTATGATGTTCGTGAATTATTTTCTCCCGATGATGTGACTTATAGAAGTTTAGCAAAATTTGGTGAATATTTAAGTGAAATACAAGCACTTTTTTCCGTAAATAAAAATAAAATAAAATAAAATAAAATAAAAAAGAAACTTTCATTGTTTTTATTTATATGATTTTGTTTTTCATAATAGAGTTTATTCGAACAAACAACAAATAGTGTCCTAAGAACATTAACACGAATGTTAAAAGAAGATATTAAAAAAGTTAAAGATCAAGGAAAATTATTTGAACGTTTAAGTTCTGATTATGATATTGGTAAATATGATTCAAAAATTAATTATTTTTAATTGATTTTCAATTTCTTTTTAGCCTCACAAAAGAATGCTGATGCATCAAAAACTAAACGTAAGTAGACTTTCTATGTATAAATGTTTGATTATGGTATAGAAAAGGATCCTTGACAAAGGTTGAATAAGGTCATTTCTATTAGCAGACCTTGGCTGGAAATGGAATTGAGGATAATGAGAAGTAGAAAAAAAAAGACTTGGACAAAATGTTTATATATTTATGCTTTACTTGATAGAATTTCTGTGCAAGAGTAAAAGATAATATTATATTCATATGCATTTGTGACGTAAGAAGGTATATTTACGATAGAAATAAAGAACATGCTTTAAGTCTATTAAGATTAAGCCTGATAGTTTTTTTTAATAGTCTTTTGATCTATAGATTTTTGTTAGCTACTTTTCTTATTTGCAATTGCATGAACGCTCATCTTTAAAAAATGTTTATTTTAGAGAAAAGAGGATTATCAATTTTTTCAATCGTATTAAACAAGATAAAATATTTTCTTAATCAATAATCTCTTTTCAAAGTTTTGATTATCGTTTTCTTTCAATTAATCATATTTGTTCTGTTTACATAAATAAATATTTTAGTTATTGAATCAGTCAACTAGAATGATGCGCTTTTATTTCAGAGATGAGCACAGAACAGATCTATAAATAATTATTTGTTCTATTCTACCATGCAGAGTAGATCAACATATAGAACTGTACAGAAATAGCTATGTTATACCGGAGGTGTAGTCAGGAATTTTCCAAGGGGATACCCGATTTATTATGGAAAGTGCATATTAGTAAGAAAATAATTTTTTGTTTCGCAAAAAGGGTTTTTATCTGTACCCCTTTACGTGTTTTGTGGCCAAAGGTGGTGCACAGACAGTACGTGCACCACCTTCCCGAGCTACACCCCTATGTGATACTCACCTGTTTCATTCATCGGATATTCAAAACGAACAGGTAAAATATTCATCGTTGTAAAAAAAACCAATCACTTTTCTCTCTCAATACATGCGTTCGATGTTTCGTGTTAAATCTTCATTATTTTTTCAAACATTCATTGCATAAAAAAAATCAAGCATTTTAAATACGTCATTCAATATATTACGATTCGCATCTCTTGATATATATCATCGAACTTCTCTCAACATATTTCTGACTGAATAATTGTTATACATATTAAACATGAATGTTTTTGTTTTTTTTTTTTTACTTTATAAAATATGATTTATAAATATATTTGTTTTGTTCTTTAGCTCATGTGTGTGAAGATGCAAGTAAAATTTTAATAGCAACACGTAGTTGTTTTGGTCATACATCAATAGATTATACGTATCAAATTAATGTCTTATTTAATCAACATAAAATTGAATTAGTAGAACTGTTACTATCGTATATTAATATTCATAAAGCATTTTTTCATCAAGGACATGAATTATTATCAATAGATACTGAACGAGATTTTAATATAATTACATCACAAGTATAATTATTTGAAAAATTAATCATTTTCAATATTTTAAGATTTAATTTTTAGTTAACAAAAATGCGACAAGATAATGTTCAAAAACAAAAAAGTTTAGAAAAAATTCATGATACAAATCAAAGAAAAGTAAGTTAATATTGATGAGTAATAAATCAAATATGCATATAATTATCGATTTTTTTTCTTTACGCTTCATTGACTTTTGTTTACTTGAATCATCATCTTATTTTTAATGATTATCGAAAGCAATTGTGAAGCAAAGAAAAAGATATTTTTCGAAAAGAAAATATCGAATTTAACTCGTTGATATTCTAATCTAATCTTATAGTCTCGATCATCATCAACCGAACCATCTCCAACTTCCCCATCAACAGATAACATAAAACATTCTTCATTGTTTTCATCATATCAATTGTCTATGAAAGGCAAATCATTATTTCGTCATCGTGATCACCATTCTCGCCAGGTGATTTGATGGCTATTGACCATTCTTTTGGGATTGGACATTTTCTTTTTTTTTTTTTGATTGACAACTAACTTTTAAGCTCATGCTTCTACTACTCAGCTCAGCTCGGATTCTTTTTCATTTTTATTGGTTACAAAAATTTATATATATATATGTATATTTTAAATTTAATTTTAGTGTAATCTTGATGATAATAAAACTACCGAAATATCAAATGAAAATCAGTTATCTGTGGTAAATTTATTCCTTTTCTTTCTGTTTTAGAAATATTTTTTATATTTTTTTAAAATTTAGCCAAAAGAAGATTTATCTCGAAATCCACCTCAACAAAGTTTATCCAATACTCCTAATACATCAATAGCAGGTGTTGAACCAACTAAAGAAGGTTAATTGAGAAATATTTTATTCATTAGTAGTTAATATTGCCTTTTTAAGGTTATCTATTCAAACGTTCGCATAATAAATTCAAAACATGGAGCAGGTTTGTTATTGAAATTTATTAAAATTGAACATGAGATTTGACAGATGTGCATAATAAACAGGACAAAATGTTCTCTACTGTTTAGTACACTTCTTAACACACTGAAAACACTGTTCAAGGCTTATTTGATAGAGAATTTTCTGTTCTATTAAATCACGTATTTTATTCAAAAAGTATATTTCATTTTTTTTTGTGAGGTGCCGGCAATTCGAAAGTCGAACAAATTTAGTTTTAAGTGTTCAGTATATTATTCGATGCACATTATTGTGCGAATTCTGAATCTGATATTCGTTTCTTTTGGAAACTCAAGTTCTGATCCTGAAAATCTCGGACTACGAGCCCGTTTTTATGATTTCTTTTTGCTGTCATATTGAAAAAATCAATTTTCTCAATAATCAGATAATATGCATAAATGCTTTTCCTGATTATATGACGAGTGAAATCGACAAAAAAAAACAATTCGGATAAATGTTGAGACTATCGAGACTTGATGCGTTTGCTGTATTGCAATTCTTATAGGCTTTTCTGAACATTTTTAGAGCTAATTTTCCTAAGTTTCACTACAAAAACATTGTCTGCATATGTGACTCCGATCTCATATTGCAATTAACTGACATTTATCTGAATTCCAAAAAAGGATAAAATAGAGATCTCTTAAAGATTACTTCAAAAAATTGTTGATCTTTTGAAGATACAGGGTAATCTAAAAAAAATTTACTCTTATAAGATATAATTTCTAGGCTCATAACATTAATTTTTTGAATCAATTTCTTTTGCAATATCGATTTACCCAAGGTTGATATTCCTAGCTTGTTCCATTCGAGAGTTATAAGCTTTTTCCGAGATCACCCAATTGACCTGTGATCATCTGGCAGAGCAGCTAAGCGAGGTGAATTCACCATACTGAGTCGAGCGGTTATAGTTATTTTTTAGTTCGAAATAATCTGACCCTGTTATGTCAATATTTCTGAAATTTCATAATCAGCCTTCATCTTATAAAGATGTTAACAATTCGAAAATATTGAGATAACAGAGTAAGATTATTTCGAACTAAAAAATAACTATAACCGTTCGACTCAGTATGGTGAATTCGCCTCGCTTAGCCGCTCTTCCAGATGATTACAGGCCAATTGGCTTAAATCAGAGATCTCAGGAAAAGTCTTCATTCAGAATTCACTTGATCGATCAATTACTGACCAATCAAATTTTGATATATTGCGATGGTTCCGGATCTTCTCTCTGAAATGGTGAAAATCGTAGATCTCTCTGATGTTCCTGTCAAAAATTATTCAAAAACTAGTGGAGTGTATTATATTTTGAAATAAATAGTAAAATATATGAAAAGAGAAGTATCAATAAACTTGAATCAACTGTTTCATTCATTAACACTTTTCAGGTGTTTAGAAACTGTATGTATTTCTTAGAAAAATTTTACTTTTGGGAAAGATGTACCTTTCCTATCGTGAGCACTTCCGAAAAGTTCGAAGAATGTCCATAATAGGAAGATTTTATTGTACTCATTTTTACTTCTTGGAAGACTATTCAGTTTCATTAATAAACTTCATTTTAGACGTTGGTTTTTAATTCGAAACGGTCAACTACTTTATATGAAACGTAATAATGGAAATTCAACAAATGATAATTCCCAACAACAATCAGTAATGGTACCTGATTTACGTTTATGTACGATTCGTTCAATTAATGATATTGATCGTCGATTTGTTTTTGAAATACTTTCACCAAATAGGTAAAAAACATTTTTATTATTATTTTTTTATTGAAAACCTTTCATTCTAGTTCCCATTTACTTCAAGCTGATTCTCAAGTTCAATGTGATCAATGGATTAATTCCTTACAATTAGCGATAAAAAATTCATTTAAATCATCAAATGATAATGTTCAAAATTCAGCTTCAGTTTGTTCTTTTGTTTTTAAATTGATAATATTAAGGAAAATATGTTTATTTTCTTTTAGTCTTCACCAAAACCAAAATCAAAAGATGATTCTTCATCAAACACAGCTTTAATAGAAAAAATTGAATTCAAACAAAAAATGTATATAAAAAATTTTTCTTTGTTTAGTTTTTAGTTATGAATTATATTTAGGATTAAAGATAAAATTGAATATGTACGTTCTCTTCCGGGTAATGAAAAATGTTGTGATTGTAATGCTGATGGACCAGAATGGGCATCGATTAATTTGGGAATTTTACTTTGTTTAAATTGTGGTGGTGCTCATCGGTTAGTTAAATTCTATTTGTAAGATATTGTATTATTTTTCTTTGTCATCTTTATATAATCAGAGGTCTCGGTGTCAATCTTTCAAAAGTTCGTTCACTTCATATGGATACATGGGATTTAGAAACATTACTTGTTATGTCTGAATTGGGTAATTCACTTGTTAATGAAATTTATGAAGCACGTATATCAGATGGAATGCAAAAACCTAATGCTGAAACTGATGCGTAAGTGTCAAAGAGAACTAGAATATTTAGATTTTTTTCTATGAACATATGACTTTTGCAAGAAAAGATTATGTACTTTATGTCATCTCAATTCAAAAGGCAAGATCATATATCATATTTTTTGTGGTATGATTATTACAAGAGAAACAAAGAAATGAGGATTTTTCATTTGTACTTATTGTAGAGATTTGTACCTCCCGTACGTACCTCTCCGGTAATATGTCTACTGGGCGATCTCGCTTTAATCATATCAGCTGTTACTATATACTTCAATACTGTTTTTAAATGGTGTTTTATAAAAGAATGTACATTAAACGTTGAAAAGCTAAGAGAAAGAGTTTAATCGCTGATAGATTCATTACAATGAGATTCTATTAGATTTATTATCTCATTTTGATACTCATTTGTTAAATTTATTAATTAAATCGTAATTAATATTGATCAAAAATTATCTTGATAAAAGATCAAGTTAACTCGAAACTTGGTGAATTTCATTGTGATGAGTATAATTTTTAAATTTGCCTTCAATTTAAACTTCGCAAATTGAACAACAAAATAAATTAAAATGGACATAAACAACCTATCATATGTATATATATGCTAGTTATATCTTGCCTATAGCACAGCAAATATGAAAAAAAAAGTTTACGATTATCATTAGGCGTGATGCACATCTATGATACAATGAAAAAAAATTTCACGTGACCTAGAATACTTGTTTATTTTAATAGAATATGGGATTTCATGAGTGTTCAACTTTTCTGATAGAACATTTGTCAATCTGTAATTTCTATAAAATATTTTTGTATTTGGAAATATCAATATTTATTATCTTATCTTGACTAATTACAAATGAAAACTTTTTTCTAGTGTTACACGTCGAGCATTTATTGAAGCAAAATATGTTCAAAAAGCCTTTTTACGTCCATTACCAGCAGCTAGTGAAATGCGTTCGTTTACTCGTTCTCTGAAACAATTGCCTATCATGAAAAGTTCAATATCTAATAATAATGATAATGATAAATCAAAACCACTTCATCGTCTATTCTTACCAAAGTTTGTATTTTATTTTCTTATATGTTTTTATTTACTTTATTCTCATATCGTCTAGAAAAACAACAGCATCATCTGATCATGATACAGTTAATCAAGATAATCAACCATCAATATGGAATATGAATATATATTTATATGAAGGAGGTCGTCAACATAATGTTATAATAATGCTTCATGCCTTAGCGTTGGGTGCAGATAAGAATTTTATGAATGAAAATGATCATGGACGAACACCATTAATACAAACAATATTAAGTGTATGTTATATTGACTATTGATATTAAATGAAAATTACTTTTTTTTCTTTTGTTTATTTTTGTATGGCTTTTTTCTAGAGATCAGTTGGAGCTGCTGAATTTCTTTTAACAAATAATGCAAAAGTTAATTTAGCTGATCAAGATGGAAAAACACCACTCCATTATGCAACACAATTAGCAACTAAAGGCCGAGGGTATATATATATATATATATATGATAAATATTTGATATCTTGAATTTTAATAATTGAATTTCTAGACCAATTATTCTTTTAATTAAACGTGGTGCTGATCCGTTATTAAAAGATAAAGATGGTATTGATGCATGTTCACTATCAATGAATATAGGTGATCCAGATGTTATAACATGGTATCGTTTAGTTGCCTTACATGAACAAATGAAAGAAGAAGATGCTGATGCTGAAAAAGCTTATATATCAATACTTGATGATTCTGTTTATATGAAAGAAATAGCGAGGACACCTTCATTTTCATAATTACTATAATAAGAAAAATACCTGTGATATTTCTTGAGTTAATTAGTTTGTGTATTTGTATGTATATTTGTTTTTCTTATATTCTAACATGAACTATCACATAAAAACCTTTTATCTAGTCTCTCTTGTTTCATCTATATAGAGAATATATATATATAAAGCAAGGAGTTTTGTTTTTTTGCTGTATCTTTTTTATCTTAAATAAAATTTCTCCTATGATACCATTGAATATTGTAAACATCAGTAAAAGAAAACATTGGTTACTTCGATGCACTTATTGGATGTCTACTGTCGTTTTTTTTATTATTGAATAATGCAACTATTTTTTTGCTACTTGTAAATGTGATTTTATGGTGAACAAAAACAGCATTTGATTGAATTTTTTTTAAGCGTTAAGAATACGCATTTCTTTCGAGATGACGAGTTTAGTATTATTTAAATCGGATCGTTCTAAGAAGATAGATCGTACGAAATCTGCTATTGATTGGGGCACAGGAAAACCGCGTAATCAAGCCAACAAATCGCGACCTTCTTCTGTATCTGGTACTTTTCTTTACACGTAAGATATATATTGAATCGTTAAAGAAATTTTGGTTTTAATTAATTATTATAGAGGTGAACCAATTTCACAAACATACCAGAATACAGATACAACATTAAGTAATGTACGAATAAATGACGAATTGTAAGTTGATTATTTACTCATAATATGATTTAGTTATGAAATTTTAAGATAAAAGTCGTGTATTATAATAAATATTTGTCATCATCTTGATTATAGCGTACATGTGGAAAAACTTTTTGATTGACGAAGGATAGAAAAAAAAAATATTTCTTGAGCATTATCATAATGAAATTTTGACATGCTAAACTAAGAGAAATTCAGCTCACGAAGCGATCTTCTATCAGTTTCTGAAAACGTTACGCAAATTTATTTACGTTTCCTCATGTTTCTTTAGTAAAGTATTCTAAGAAACCTCTTGAAAAATATTGCTTGCACTTAGATGAACCATAATTACTCATTCAAATACTTTTTGTTAATCTGAGTATTGTTGATTTAATTACAGTATAACTATTTAGAGTACCTGCGCCACTTCATACAACTGATATCACGTCTCATGAAATACCATTAGAATTTCCATCAAATCATCCATTTACATCACATATAAGCGAAAAATCTATATTTCCGACAGCAAGCATTGATTTAAATGATCGTCCTTCAACATGTACCGATCCTTATATAGTAACACATAAAATTCGAGGTAAATAAAAAAATAATGAATAAAAAATGCCAAGTGTGCAGTTCTTTTTCTCTTTAACAAAATAATTGGAAACACGATCAAGTCGTCTTTCTTCTCTCTCTCTCTCTCTCTCTCCGTCTCGCGCTCTACTTTTTTATTTGCTTTGGTCGTTGATTAGAAAAAAAATTGCTATTATTCTAACTACGACACAATCGTTTGCTTGTGTTAGTTTTTGTTATTGTTACTGTTGTGCAGCACACCTTGTCAATGTTTGTCTTTAAATAGGTAATCCATTTCGTCGTGAAGTGCATTACTACGGATTGCAGCAAGAACGCTATCGAACTGCGAAATGGCCAGATAAACATTATATGCAAGTAATATCTTCAAATAATTTTGTTTTTTTTGTAAATTCTTTTAACACTCTTAGTTACCACGATCATTAAGTAACATCGAATCGTTACCAATTTACCCTTGGCCACGTAAAATGTTTGTACCAAATAATAAGAATTCAATCCAAAGTTCAACAACTAACACAGTTAAACATAAAGAAAAAAAATCACTTGAAGGCACTTATCAAAATTATTATTCAAATGAAGAAGGATTAAGTTCTCATGCTATAAACAATACAACAACAACAACAACAATACTTTCACCAAATGAACAACTAGTTGGTTATTTTTTTTTTAGAAGAAAAGAAAAAAAGAAAATTGTTTTTTTTTAATTCATTCAATATATAGAAACCTCATTTAAACAAGACATTCGAATTGGCAAGACCAATGGAAGGTACGCAAGCTATTTATAGTAATGAGAATCATCGGCAACCAAATGCTCTTGAACGACAACAACCACCAATGTACTATGCACCAATGGAAACAATCAAGTAAGTATATGAAAAAGTTCAACATTTTTGTTTGTTGTTTATTGTTTAGAATAATGAGTGAAAATGAAAAACTTGATGATCATATGCGAAATGGAACGAACTATGTGAATCTTCCTGAACATCTTTATTCAACTGATCAAGCACCAACCTGGATTCGTAAGTAAAATTTTCTTTTTTTTTGTTTGATTTTCATCATTTTTTTATTTGCAGCTCAACAGGAAACGTTAAATGATAATCAAGTTAAACCTTGCGAAATTCGTTTTCTTCATTCTCTTCGACCATCAACAACGGGTAATCAATTAGCTCGTGATCATTATGCAAGTCATCAACAAATGGATGCAGAAAATCGTCTTCAACAATTAGAAGTTATCCGTCCAACAGAAAATATTAATTTATTTAATGTTAAACTTCGAACTCTTCAACATTCACGACATGCTCGACCTATATTACCTCAATATCGTGATGATTATGTCAATAAATTATATGATCAAATGGGTACATATGTTCAAGAACGATCAGGTCTTTATCATACTCAAAATTATGAACCGAATTCACTTGTTCAAGCTATACCAGAACTTGAAAATGACCGAGGATATAAAACAACAGTAAACAATGAATATGATGTCAATGATGTATTGAATACAGGTGAACAAACTCAACAAAGAGCTAAACCAATATTGTTTCAATGTAGAGCAATCGGTGATTATCAAAATATGCGGGTTAGTTTATTTATCTATTCCACTGATACAAAGAAGAAAAACAAGAGAATATTCATTTAATTGAGTTAGTTTTTGACAATGAGCACTTAAAAATGTAGTTTCATAGCGTTAAACTAAAAATCACTTAAGTATCTCGTCCGGCTTTGTTCGGAGAACATTGACAGAACTTAAAAATTATTCTCATATTCGAACTTTATGTATACTGTGCATACTTGATTTACGCATATTACATTATGCAGGAGAATTATTCAAATAAATTCAATATTCTAAAACAAACATTCAGAATAGTGTAATATAAAAGAAAAAAAATTTTTTTTCTTATTGATTCTTGCGACTCTATTAAAATTTGAGATGTTTCGATGAGATTAAAATCAAATGAATATGTCATGTAATTGGTATAACAAAACAAAACAAAACAAATTTCAAAATATTTTTTATTCTTATTTATTCAGAATCGTCTTCTCAACAAATTACATGCTCCAAATGATGCTGCTACTGTTAATACTCGTACACAAGAAGGTAATAAACAATTTGTTCAACGTGAATCAATCTATGGTCAAGCATATAATACTAAAAAATTTCTTCAAGAAAATGCTCTATTACCTCATGCACGTACTGATCCAACTCGTTTAATGAGTACAACATATAATACTAATCTTGAACAAGTACGCAGTTTAAATAGTTATCCAATAAAAACGATTCAAAATCAATCAGTTAATAATAATAATAATAATAATCAAGAAAAAACTAATGATATTCTTGTTAGTCCAGTTCTTCGTCCATCACATTATGATGAATTATATAAGACTAAATATATTAATGAACATACAGATGGTTATTCACGACGATCAACAGCTCGTGTTTATGATTCACCATTTAAAAATGAACAAAATACAGCAATGAATAATTTATGTCAACAACAAACAAAGTCTTTGGAACCATATCTTTCAATTCCTGGTCAACTTCCACGTTCAGTTAAAATAAATTTACGTTTACCCGGTCCAGAAGTTGTTGCTCGATTTATTGAACCAAAAACTGATACACATACAACATATCAACGTTCATTTAAAGATATATCTTATCATGAAACAATACCTCAAACACAACGTTCAACGAAAACTAATAATCAAAATTTAATTCGTACATCAGAGAATCGTCTTAAAGAATTGAAATTACTCGATCTTCAAGATCAATGGTCAAAAACTCAAGCACAACAACAATATCATATTGAACATCCAGAAACTGTACCTTATGTTGGTGATTGTACGATTCGAGCTAAAAAAGAAATACTTATAGCTGATACAATTGCTAAACGAGGAATAACGACTGTTAGATGAAATTTTTTTTTTTAAATTTTTAATGAACTCAAACTTTCTTTGAATAAATTGAAATACTATACAACAGTTCAGCATGGTCAGCCATCGATCATTCATACATGGGGAGAGTTCAAACTTAAAAATGAACAAAGCTAAGTCTACACCATTGAAAAGGAAGTATTTCTATTCCTGAGCAGCATTGAATGCCCTGGATACACGAAATCTTTCTTAGAGCGAACTTTTTGTAAAATATAGTAATGAAATACATCGTCAAACAAGGATCGATCAGATACGAAGTACTCATTCAACTTATGACCTTCGTACAAATGGTAGATGTCTACCAACCAATATAATAGCACATTTAAAAATCATCTCTATTTTTCGATAAAATGCTATAGCAAACTCGATTATAATGGATTTTGCTCACTTCTGTTACTAATTTTCGCAATAAAAAACGACATCTGTTGTTAGAATTCACCATGTTTCATCGAACACATCCATATAGAGCATAGTTTTATTTAATATTTACATCTATTTTCTAGAAAAACTGTGCTATGGCATTTCCTTAGTATCTGACTTTTGCAGGAAGCATTTTGCACTGCGTCTATTCATAAGTATGCACAAATTTGGAACAAAATGGAGTATATTTGGTTAATTGAAACTTCAACGTTTATTTTTCTCGGGTCGAAAAAGTTGAAAAATTGTTTTCGTTAAAGTCTAATGAAAAATACGGCATTTGATGAAGACTTTGATGCTGGTGACAAATATCTGGTTGCTTTTGACTTTTTTACTTTCATCCTGACCCAAACTACCGTTTTTCGAAAAAACGATAAAAATCCATAATAAACATTATTTGTAGTTTGTTATTCGATGCAATTATGCTTGTCAAAAACTGAACAACTTTTATATAGAAAGTTTATTTGTATATTGCTTTGTTTCGTAGTACAATACTAAACTCTTAACCTTGCTAAAACAAAATTCCATTTTTTGAAATTCGATAACGATCGGTGTTTTTTTGAATAGCTCAGCTGGAGCTGAAGGAAAATTAGTGAAATTAATACTGATAGTTTCTATCTATAATAAAATTTTCAAAGAATTTGCTTGTTTACATTGACGAGAAATAGATATTATACATAATGTACAAAAAATGAAACTTCATAACGTTTAGTCACGTCGAGTTACTAAAGAAGAATGTCAAAAGATAACGTTAAGAAAGTCCTTGTTATTTTTGTCGTTTTGGCGTGAACTGTGTTATTCTAGTATGAGTGATTGGTAGAACTGCGTTATGATTTCCTTTTGATATAAATTTTATTAATTCTATAAATTCTTTTCGAAATAATTTTGATGTTAAACAATGAATATAAAAGTTGATCTAAATAAAAATTCTTTATATTTAAATGTTTATCCGAACAAAAACAAAAACAATCTTACTGCATAATTAAAACTCCAAAAACATGTTAAACCTGCTGATATACTCATAACCGATCCATATTCTTCTACTTTCATAGTTAAAACTTGTTTTGGAAATATAATACGAAAGGTAGCTATTGGAAGAGTTGTTGTTAAAAATATAATAATACTTGAAAGCATTAATAAAAATAATTCTTTTTGAAAAAATCTATTACGATTTATTGTTTGATTTTGAAATTGTATTTGTTGACTAAGAGCTCGCTTTCGTACACGTATATTAATAAACATATCAAGAAGAACAAGTAACATTAGTAAACCAGGAATGAGACAATTAATAAATATCTATTAATATAACAAACAAAATTTTCTTCAAAAAATATTCAGAAAAATTATTCTCACTTGTATGATTGTCCATGTATAATAATAGAAATTTAGATACAATTTTTGTTTTACATTTGGACCACAAGCTATAATTGCTACACCAGGTAATAACATTCCAAAGAATGGCGTTAACATAGGTGAATGAATAATTGCATCAACAAATATTACAATTACCACAGCAATTAAAGCTTTCTTTGGAGTACAAAGTCTCGCTGATTTATGTGGAAATCGGGTACGAATCCAACGATCAATTGAAATAATAACAAGTATCCATGCTGAACAAATTTGAGTCATCGAAATAACAAATACACGATAACTACATAAAATATCATAATTAATACGTCCATAAAGAGGTACCTATTAATCAGGAAAAACAAATATCTATCTGTACTAATATAACAAAATAAGTGTCATACCTGTAAACCAAAATCAATAAAATCAAAAATAGACGCAAACAAAAATAGTGTATCTGAGATGGCTAAGACAATAAAAAGAGTACCAGTCGAAACACGTCTTAATGTAGGTCGGATAAAAGTCAAGAGACTAGCAATATTACCAGTAAAACCAAGAATAAATATAATCAAATAGCCCCATAAATAAAAATAAGCAACAATAGGTGGACTACGAATCAAAAGGTAGTAATCTATGGCACGGCTTTGTTCGAGCATAGAAGATATGTTACTCATATTAGTCATCTTAGTTTTCTTACAAAATAAATGCAAACTTTGAAGTAGTGTAAAAATATATAGTTATTTATATATTTTTCTCTGCTATGAAGAAGAAAAATATTTTTTTTCTTCTTTTTTTGATTAAATTTGTCTGTAGGGTTCCTCTGCAATATGTCTAAAAAATTAAACGAGGTATCCTCAGTCATAATATCGATGTCATCTAGGAACTATGAATGTATTTTTAACATCTTTATCTGCGAAATAATTATATTGAATATATATATAAATAATTATGACAAATATCGATCAAAGTCCCTTTTTACGTTTTGAGATATCACTTTGAAAAGAATTATATATATCGGTTCGATACTTTTTTTCCTATTTCAAATAAAAACCTCTTCGGTTCGATGTAAAATGTCAATAATTCAAAGTTTGAGCAGAATTTTTTTCTGCAATATTTTCACATAGCTACATGGATCGTATTGAACTCTACACGACTATGTATAATGAAAACTTTTCGTACCTTTTCTTTGAAATAAAATGGACTGAAATCTATTGAAATTAAAAGGGGAGAGTGTCATATTTCTTCAAATGCAACAGTGTGTTCAAATTTTTACATAAAGTAAACTTTTTCAACATGTTTCTTTTCTTCTAGAAGTTAGAACAAGTGAGTTTTAGGTTCTGTATTCAAAACGGCATGTGGAAACATGATGGATTTGAGACTGTTCAAATATAATCGAGTAAGAAACGCATTGAGTCAAGGAAATAACTCACTCAACAAACAACAGCACAATGAAAACCTCCCAAAAGTTTTAAGTCTCTCTGCATTCGATATTTTTTTTTTCGCTTTACTCATTGTGAAATCAAGAAAAATGTTATGAATCAGTTTTTGAAAAACACTTTACTGTTGTTGAGAAAACCCGTTTTCTGGGAGCGCTATTACAATATCCAAAAAATGAAATCCTATTTTCAGTTTTTCATCGTTGAAATTTGATTCTCGTGAAAAATAAACATCATATTCGAAATCACCGCCCAAAGAAACAGCGATATTCGTATATGCCATTATGACATATGCTGCTCATGGAAATATTTTACCTGAAAACAACCATGAGATAAAATGCGTGTAATAAAAAGCTCAACCAAGTAATGATAAAATTGTCATGAGAAGGATTTTTTTGTTGATGAAATACTTTCTTTATTGTTTCTTTAGATTAGGATGCTAAATACTATGTTTATCATAAAAATCAAATTTCAACGATGAAAAACGGAAAAAAAGACCTAGGTTCTAGGGTATCTTGCTAGTCATAAGAGAAAATGGGTTTTCTCAACAATAGTAAAGTGCTTTATGAAAAGAATCCTGATACTTAATGTTTTTTTTGGCTTCGCAATGAGTAAAGTGAAAAAATATTGAATTCAGAGAAACTTGAAGCTTTTGAGGAGTTCTCATTAAGTTTTTTGTTGAGTAAGCTATTTCCTTGATTTAATGCAATTCTTACTAGATTATATTTGAACAGTCTTAAATTCATATTTACACATTCATTTTTGTTACAGAGACTAAAACGATTACTTTTTTCCCACTTCTATAAAAAGAAAACGTGTTGAATAAGCTAGTTTTACTTTAAAACGTGAACATATTGTTATGTTTGGAGAAACACATCATCCTTCGTGTTGATCTCGATAGTTTTTAGTTAGTTTTATTTTAAAGAAAAGGTTTGCAAAGTTTTCATTATATATAGACTTGTAGAGTTCAACCATATATATTCAATCATTTGAAAATATTGCAAAAAAAAATTCTTCTCAAATTTTGAATAAATGGCGTTTTACATCGACAAAAATTTTAATCGAAACAATCTTTCTCAATAGATATCAGAGACTGACACGATAATGAGAAACTGTCCCATTGAGGTTTGCCAGGAGTTTCTCACAGACCATTTCTTGTCCGTATCGTCTCGCCTAGAAATTTTCAATTCCATCCCGTCCCGTATCCTGCCAAGAATTTTTCAGTTCCGTTTCGGTTAATCCTATGAACATCTTTTCGCCAGGAGAACATGGCGAATAGCTGCGGCTATCCACTTTGCTCGGCATGGAATCCGTGTACAAATACAAATTTAAAAAAATAGCTTTCAAGATTAACAATTATGACGAAATGAGACAAAATGAACAACTATTGCGTATACGTAACTATATACATACATTGCATTT
>CAJNOL010000182.1:0-207490 GCA_905250125.1 Rotaria sordida | reverse complement strand
TGGGTGATTTTGGTGGATCAGTATTGGGTGATTTTGGTGGATCAGTATTGGGTGATTTTGGTGGATCAGTATTGGGTAATTTTGGTGGACCAGTATTGGGTGATTTTGGTGGACCAGTACTGGGAGGTGTTCATGCTGGTGGACCAGTATTGGGTGATTTTGGTGTTGGTGGACCACAAGTTAATGTTGCTAAAGGTGGTGTTCAAAATTTTGGTCAACAATCATATTCAAGTAATCCAACAGCAACAGCAACAGTGATAAACAATGGACATAATTTAAATCATTCTCAAGGAATTCAAGGTTTTAATCCTGCGCTGGCAAATATTCTTCAACGAAGTGGACTTTCAAGTTTTATTTAATTATTTTATAACTCGTTTGATCATATACAAAAAACTTTTATATTGTGTCATGTGTGCTAGAGTAGTTGCATGTTTTATCGTATTTTTAGTTATTATTTATCCCATATATTATTTATTTAATTTAAATATTATTTTTCTTTTATTAAAATTTTGTTTGCTTATACCATTTTATTGTTCAAATTTTAGAAAAATGTGAATGTAAAAGAAAGATGAAACAAAATTTCCTACTAACTGATACTTACAAAGGGATATTTCTAAGTGTGTCAAATCACTTTTAAATCGGTATTATGTGGATCATGTAGGTTCTAATTAACCTATGAATATTCTGAAAAGAGTTCGAACTAATAGTTTATTGCTGTCGAAATACTGTTTTTTTACCGTATCTTTTTTAGCAGACTGTCGTGGTCCTCTTCAGAATCACCAAGGAAATTGAGTTTCGAATTTTGACTTGAAACTTCGCATAGAAACAGGCCTTAATGAGAATGATATATTGTAAAAGTTTCAAAATCTTTTGATTGATTCTATTCTAAGATATGGCTATGGTAAAAGTATGTTTTTCATGTCACTTACATACCAAGGCAAATTCCAATGTTCTGATTTTATAATAGGTACAATCAAAAAATGTAAACCTTTCACAATAAGCTATTCTCGTTAAGACCTGTCTCTATGCAAAGTTTCAAGCTGAAATTCAAAACTTAATTTTTTCTGGTGTTAATGAGGAGGAACCATGGCATTCTGCTAGAAAATACAGTAAAAATACAGTATTTTGACAGCAATAAGTTATTAGCTCGAACTCCTTTCAAAATTTTCATAGCATATTAGATTCTATATGATGTACATAGTCCCGATTCAAAAGCGATTTAACACTTAGAAATACTCTCTCGTTAGATCAGTCAATTTTATTGATAATACTTCATAACAATCACGTTTAATTTGTTAATAATTGATTCGTTTCAAAAGAGTTTATAACATATTGAATCGTATTCAAATCATTAGATTGGATTCAGAATTGTTTAATTCAATAAATTTATCAATGATATGAATCATATCTAGAAACTATATCATTTAAAACTGATAAAATAAAATAGCTATGTGAGATACTAGTTAATAATTGTTACTTTTTTATATTATATTGATAAATAATCGACTATAGATGAAGAATATTTTGTTCTATTTCCAAATGCATACGACTAGTTCATTGAATAAAATATTCACTTTCAAAATAATTCGTTTCATCGAATTACATCCAATAAATGTAAAAATCTTGAAACTTTTATTATGACTTTAATGATGTAATACATAGTATTTATATGGATAAATTTATCATATGAAAATATTTGTTTTCATTCAGTTTATAGAAATATATATTCAATAATATTACAAAAATAAAAATCAAATAAAAAAAAAAAGAAAAAAAGAAAGTTATAAATAATTTCTGAAATCAAAAACATTTCAATCATTTCTGATCGATATTATCGTCAATCCAAGCAGGTACAACTGTAATATTAAGTAATGGTAAAGCTCGTAATGGTGGTTTAGATGATTTACTAGATAAACTTTCCATTGTTGGAATTGAAGATACTTCTTCATTAGTAGAATCATCATTATCAAAAATATTTTTATGTGCAATCATAGATTGTGGTCGTGTAGGTAGTGGTGTTATTGTATTTTGATGTTGTTTACGTAACCACATTGAACTACGACGTCTTTGCCTTTGATTAGTAATAAGTGCACCTGCTGATGTATTCAATAAATTATTATTTGCTGAATCAGCATCAATTGCATTTTTAACTTGTGGTAAAAGTTTAGCACGTTTTGATGGTGTAAGTGAAATTGATGTCATATTTAATTCAGATGTACTTGTATTAGATATTGTAGGATTATCATTTGAAGAAATTTTATTTGATATTGATGGTATTGGAATACCTTTAACGATATTTGTTGTATTTGTTGCAACTTCAGTTGAAGTTGATAATGATAATTTACGTTCACGAGATGAATTTTGAAGACTATTAGTTTTTCTTATATTTTGTGGATTTCGTGTTAAACCACTAGGTGGTTTTGTACGAACTATTTGAAAACATGTTTGAGTTTCTTGTTCAGGATTTATTTTATCACTCCAACCTAAATGAATTACAAATAAAAAACATATATATATTTTATTGATTAGTTGATTTCAATTGAAAGAAACATTAATTTAAAATGAAGAATTGAATAGAAACAAAAGCTTGGTTGTTTTTTTTATAATTTATTTCAAATCAAATAACTAATTCTGTTTTTTCTTTAATGTAAGAAGAATTATTACTATCTTATCTAAAAGATAAATCGAAAAAAGTTCCAATTTTGACAACAACAATAACAACAAAGAGGATAAATTCTAAAATTTTCTCAATAAATCATGACCAATAGACTTTTTCTAAGAAAATTATTGAGTATATTTTAATATGTATATATATTTAAATTAAATAAAAATCACAGTAATTACCATTTAGTGATGCACGATCTGAATGTATTCCATGATCATCCTATGAAAGTCAAAAAAAAAACAAAAAGAATAATATAATTTATTCATAATAATAATAATAATAATAATACCAATTGAAGCATTCCATTATCTTGATCATCAACACCACATGTTGATGTTGACATTGAAGCTCGACGTGGTTTAAGACCATTTAATGATAATTTTGAATGATATTTTTGTGGAAATAATCTATCTTTACATAAGTAACCACCGAGTACAATGAAAAAGAGTATTAATGCAATACCAAGTACAATTCCTAAAATAATATACCATGATGGTGATGTAGATCTTGATGAACCATCTGTATTAGTACCAGTATTCTAAAAAGAAAAATAAATATTTGAATTTGAATAAATTAAAATTAATTTACTCCATCTGAATTAGATGTTGTCTGATTTCCATTAATAATTGTTGTAAATATTGTTGTTGAACTTGTCCAATATGTTGGTGGTGCTAATGTTAAACTTGTTTCATTTGAATAAACAGAACAAAAAATATCTGTTGTATTTGGTAATGTATAATTTTGACATGAATCTGATGTAGAAAAATTTGAAAAAATATATCTTTGTCCGAAAGTTGATTCAGGTGATGTACATATTGCTTGTATTAATAGAGCTGAACCATTCATTAGTTGTGGAAAATCATCTATATGATCATTAATATATGTTACTAAATAATATGATTCACAATCACATATTAAAGGATTATTTGTTAATAATATATTTGATATACCAACTAAAAAATAAGCTGTACTTATTGGACTAATTGTTGAACATGCACCATATTGTTCAAGTAAAATATCAGATAAACGTTTAAGTTGATTATTATTTAAATAAAAATCACGTGGATCTGGTGTTTCAGTAAATTGTTTAACATATATTGGAACTTGATTTGTATAATTTTCAATTAAATTATTACTCATATCAATAGCCATATATTTTTCTAAAATGATAAAAATATTCAATAGAGAAATGAAAAAAGAAAAACAATTTTATTTACGAGTTTTAACAAATAAAGGCCAAAGATCAGCATTAATTATTTGATTATAACTAAAATTCATTAAAATAATTGTTGAAGGAAAATTAACAAATGTTTCTTGATCAATCATAGGCATTGTTGTTAAATTATTTTGAGAAAGATTTATTGATTGTAATCGATCAGTTATTTGAAAAAAATTTAAATCAATATCATCTATATAATTATTTGAAAAATCAATATTAATTAAATTTGAACCTAAACATGCAAGTTCAGATGTATTTAATAAACCAGTTATAGTATTTAATGATAGATCAAGTATAGCAATATTTGGATATGATGAACACATATTTGTTGGTAATGTTATTAGAGGACCATGACTACCAACTGTTGATGAACTAACACGTAATTGAGTAACACTTGCTTGAAGTATTTCATTGATAAGTGTTGGTAATTCAGTAAGAACGGGTGTTGGACTGCAAACAATATCTAAATTTGTATTATTCGCAAGTGTACAATTGCACGAAGATGTACCAGGACATAAATTAGTCAAAGTTGATGGTTGAACAAAATTAACTAATAATGACTATCGTTCAAAAATAAAAATAGATGAAAAAAAAATCCTTAAATAAGCTTATGTAATACTTACAATTAAAATCAAAATAAAACCGACAAGAAATTCTTTTTGTTGCATTGTCAATGAAAAATAAAATATGTTGCTTATTAAAAATAATGAAGTAGATTTTTCTTTGAGTTCTTTTATTCTCTCTCTCTCTCTCCTTTTCTCTGAGTCCATAAACACGTTGTTGTTCGTTGTCTAAGATATTTGACATACACAAACTATTGATTGTTGTTCACGATGCGAAAGAAACCAAACAAAATTATATTGAAAAATAACTTCATGGAATGTATTAACCATCGATGCATCTATTTTTCTATAAACAATTTTTCAATATTTCGAAGTAAACTGTATACTTCTTTAAATAAAATTTGTTCTTTCAATTTTTTTATCTTCATTCATGATTAATAAAATCCTAAATTAAACGTATATATCTTTTTAATAAGTAGTCAATATTCGAAAATGTTTTTATATGGCATTAAATCAGAAATATATTGTGTTAAAATTAAAATTAATTATCGAAAATAAAATTATCAAATATAATTCATAAAACTTTTTCTTTTTGATAGTTTCACATTTGTTTTTTTGATACAAATGTTCAAGCTTTCTCATAATGTAAATTATTAGAAATAAGCAGTACTATTTCGTTCGATGTCATATAAATAAAAATATTAATCAAAGAAAAAGAAATTTTCTTTTAAGGTTTCACTCATATATTTTTTTATTTTGAGTAATAAAGAAAAGAAAAACTATTTTGGTTTATGATAACCGTACACTTTTTTTTATTTCAATCAAAAACAAAAGAAAGAATTTCAGTATCAACCAAGATATTTTCAGAGAAGACATTCGAAAGATTTTGATTGAAATAAAATAAAAAAAATTTCAATGAATTTTTATGGAATTTTTCAAAAAACAAAAAGTAAAACTACGAAATTTAACAGATTAATATGTAATATAGATGCTTTTATCAACTGAGATTGATTGGCATTGTAGGAATATGATCATAGCCTTTATCGAAGATATTAAATCAATGAAAATCCATATTGCTGAAAATGGTAAGCATTTACTTATTCACTTTGTTTCAAATTAAAGAATCAATTGATCTTATGATAAAAAAAAGATTATGTCGAAAATGACAAAATGATTAACAGTTACAACTTTAAAAAGAAGATTGTTAATTAAAAATGAATGTTACCCTGACCTTATTATTGTATATTTCAATGTTTCTTGAAAACTTACGTTTATTCGAAATGTCTTATCCGAACTTAATGAAAGAATTTTCTTTTTTTCTGTAAAGAAAATACTAACAAATTTAACATGTTGATCATCCTCTCCTTCAGTCTTTAAATTGATAATTGGAAAATTAGTTTACTATTCTGTACGTCTTCATACGACGATGCATCTTGTTTTATTGCTGAACAAATACTGTAATTAAAGAAATTTTTTTTTCGCTCAGATTAAAAATAATAAGTGGTGCAAAAGTCTTTGGACAAACATCAAGTTTTGTTACATCATATTGCCAACTTCTAAACCAATGAAATTTTTTTTGTTGGAAAGAGAAATGTCTGAACTACAAATTTTATACCAGATATTTTTTTCTAGAACCGAGGACTAATCAAAAACTAAACACCTCTAAAAAGTTCTTGCAGCTTGAAAAATTTCTATTTCTCAATTATTTTGAGTTACGTGGAACAAATTCTAATAAAAAAATTCACTAAAATGTAGCGCATCAAAAGCTCAATCAATATCAGCTTTGATAAAATTATTTAGATCTATTCTTGACTCTTTAATCAAAGAAAATTTGAAAATTGACATTTTTTGTAAAATAGAGTTTTGCAAGAGCAATCAATTTCGATGAACATCAGTCACAACCTTCAAAAACTGCATGGACCGAATTCTTTGTGCAATAAACTACAATGTCTAAGATCTATAGCTTTTACAATGGGTGAGAACTGGTAACAACATTGTCATGGACTATTTTTTCGATTTTCTTCCTCATCTTGATTATTATTTTTAATAAAAATAGAGCTTTTCAAAATAATAAAACCCATATTAAGTTATCAATGTTCGTATATTTGGTTACCATGCTCATCAATTGCTAATTTTAATCGTGCTGGTATGTTATCTATTATTCATTGACATAAAGAAACATTAAATTTCTTTCATTCCTTTTTAATGCCATCTTTCAATTGTCTAATATTACTATATTGCCACCCATATAATCTCTCCTTTAATGCAGCCAAATGTTTTCTATAGGTCAAACGCTGGTTAGCTTTACAGCACAATTTATCGACTCATTCGATAGATAAAAAAATATTTGACGACACTCATAGTCACGTACATCCATTATTTAGAATCCTAATCATCTTGAAAAATGACATTAAAAAGGAATAAAAGAGATTTAATGTTTCTTTAGGTCAACGAATGATAGATAACATACCAGCACAATTAAAATTAGCAATCGGTGAGCATGATAATCAAATATACGAACATTGATAACTTAATACGGTTTGTTTTTCATTTCGAAAAGTTGTATTATTTTAAATATAATAATCAAGATGAGAAAGAAAATCGAAAAAATAGTCCATGTCAATGTTGTTACCGGTTCTCATCCGTTGTAAAAGCTATAGACCTCAAACTTTGTACTTATTTAGTACTAAATAGATCGAATAATCTATCAATGTTTCAACGAGTTTACTTTTGTTGAATGCGAAAATGCTGAATTTTAAAATCATTTCAGAACTTCTCGGGTACTCCTTATATCATGATCAATTAGAATTATCAATGTTCAACCATTCAGAGAACACCAAAAGCATCTATCTTTATCATAAAAGATGTATCAAAACACTTAAAAAAGTAACTTTTATATCTGAAAAAATATGTAAATTTATTTTTACGCAATATATTCATGTATTTTTCAGATAGAAAAAGACTTTCTTTTTATTGGTGTTCTATGTGAAAAATATTGTGAGAAAACTTTTTAGATGTTTCTCAGATATAAAACTTGCCGCTCTAACCATTTCTATACATCTTTTATAATGAAAATAAATGATTTAAAAAATCTTTTTTAGATGACCATGAAAATGCTCAAACGCAAATTGCAAGTAGAGTGTTTAAACACGTATTCAGAAATTCTCATCTACTTGAATGACGGTTTAATTTGAAATCTAAAAGAAAACAAATCTATTGTTTCACAACAACAAGCAATCATACGCTATAGTAAATAAACAGAAAGATAGAAAAAAGGAGATCATATTTTGTAGTTTTCTTTCTTCAATTGACTTAATTTTCTACGCATAAAAAGAATAACTTTTTGACAGAGATATACAATAAAAACATATGATAATAAAAAGATAATTTCTTTAATTACCTTTGAAAGTTTAAAAAACTGTCTTTTATACTTCCTCAATAGCTTTTTTTTTCAAACTGAAATCTGTCTGATTTATTTTATACAAAACAAAATTCAACTGATATATTTCTTATCTTATTTTGTTTTATGTTTGTCACATTTTTTTACGTTAATTATTTCTTTATTCCATCTTTTTTATTTTATACATCATTCATATATCCATCTCAAATATGTCAAAGACTTTTACATCAAACTATTATTTCAAAGCATTTCATTTTAAATTCATTTAACAATAAACATGTTCTTTAATTTATTATCTTCAATTCGACTTGCGAACACACAAGTAATTATCATGAAAAAAAAAATTATGTAAAAAATAGTATTAAATGAACAACGGGAAGAAAATGTTAATTAATCTTTATATACTTTGATACAACCTTTGACCGGTTTACGACATTTGACATTTGGACATGAATGTCTATCGACAAGAGCTTGACCACATTCAAAGCAAACACATAAATGTCTACATGGTAATAAAAGACCTGATAGACCATTTGGACATACTCTATGTAATATAGTAGCTTGACATCCACCACCAATAGTTGGTGGAAGAGTTCGTGCTTCTATATCAGTTGGTCGATAAAGTCCAACTAATCGAAGACCGGTTACACGTCCATTCATAATAAATTCTAAACGATATGATGTTTGCTGTACAGCAGGATTATCATTAACAGTAAGATCTATATTAAATAATGGTTTAACGTGACGATTATCACATGAAAATGTAATATGTCCATCAGGTAATACACGTAAACCAATTTCATCGCCTAATGTTAAATGATCAAATGATGTATCAATTAATGTTATATGTTCATTCGATGGTCTTCCATCAATTAGACAACGTATTGTTAAATATGTTGATAATGTATGATCCATGTCAAGTATTTGCATAACAATATACATACATCGTTTAAGATTTTCATCAATAATAATTGATGACGTTGCATTTTTTTTTACAGCTATATTATCTGATATTTCGCAATTTTCATCACAATTTTTCATTGTAACAAAACCAGATGATAATTCTCCACTATAATAAATCGATGAATTTTCTTGTTGACGATTATTTGTATATAGAAGATAACGTGCTCGTGCTCGATCAACAGGATTTGCTAGAACACGTGCTTCAGTTTGAATAAGACGTATTTGTGCAACAATACCATTTAAATCAAGTGCACACCAAATATCTTTTGTTATAGGTGATACAGTTAAATATTTAATAAAACTTGTACCATCATAATCAATAAATATCTAAATAAATGTTGAAATTATAGTCTCGCTATTCATATGTATGATGAAATATTATGTACAATGCATGTCATATTATTTATTTGACTATGAATCTAGTTTAGGATGATATTTTTTTAAATCAAAAAGCTTATTCTTTGTTACAAAGATTTTGTTTTAAAGTATCTTTTAAACTTTTTTTCGGATTGATGTAATTTAATAAATTATTATCGTTATGAAGAACCTGTCATTATTATTAAAATGCATATCAGATTATTCATTTTTTACTTTCAATGGACACACATTTAGTTCTTAGAAATATTTTCTTGATCGATTCTCAATTTTCATCGATGTAGAAATTTACCGAAACATGTAGAATACAAATGGGAACGATTTAAAATAGACAATACGAGACAAATAGCGCCGATGTATGAATATTAAACATTTTTTTATTATACTATCATGATCCAAGAGAAATCAGATTTATCTCGTTTTAGTCTCTTTAGTTCATTCGGGTGTGGGAATGAGGTGTCAGTGGAGGGACCATATCCATACACACGCACAACCAACCCATACTCAAAAGGACTGTAATGGAACTAATGAGACTAAAGAATGAAAACTATGAAAGTCATAGTAGTTCGAAAAACGGGATCAATTTGATTTCTCGCAGACTTCCCATTTTTTAAATATAATTCTATAGATATTTATAATAATAGAATAGACTACTTCTTGATTCTCTACATGATTAAATCAAGTTGCATGCAAATCTAATTTGACGTGTCTGTTGATTTTTTTTTATAGCAATTAAAAAAACAATTCGATCAATAAATAAATAAATACTTACATCACCTTCAGCTGTATATTTTAGGCGAATAGTTTTATTTTTCTTAATATTTGGTTGACCACGTGGTGATGGTACAAACCATTCACGAGTATCGTTTGTTGGCATTGTTTTTGGTAATGTTTCTGATGTAAATGAATCAGGATTAATTGTTGTTAAACCAATACGAATAAGTCCATAAAAATCATTTGATAATTCTTCAATATAAAGTTGAACTATTTCATTTGCTAATATAGGTCGATTTGTAAATAATAAAGTATTATTTAGTCGATCACGAGTTGCACGAGTATTATTCTCACTTAATCTTATTTGATCACCATGTACTTTATGAAAACTTAATGGTTCGACTATAGTTAATGCAGAATTAACATATAAATCCATTTATTTATAAATTGAGAAAATAAAATAAGAGTAGAATTAGTCCAGGTTATCAACACTTCACTATGTCAATATAGACGTCTACTGTCCAATAAAAGGAGAAAATAAACAAAACCTCTTTTCGAATGGATCATTGTAATTAACCATTCATATCTATTCTAATAGGTTGATATATTTGAAATGAAACAATGTCGTTTTCTTCGAGTAATTTTGATTGTCAAAAATACCTTTACTGAATGATAACGTATGAATTAAATTTGATTATCAATGTCAAAGTACGACATCTTCCTCAGAGTTACAATCAATGTAATCTTTTTGTTTTCTTTTTGTCAAAAAATATATTTGTATAAAAAATGTTATCGATGTGAAGCTACCACGACGACCAATCATATTCATCATTAGACTAACCAATCATCAAAAATCCACAAAGTACCTAACACCATCCAGCAAATACCTATAGTAAACGCTTAGTTACCATCAAATCCTCTTTAAAAACAAACACTGTAACACCTACCAAGTGCTCCAAACGAAAACTGTAAACCAAAAATTCAATTCTCTGTAACTCACAACAATGAACTAACACCAACAACGACTAGACAATCATCCCCACTTCCTCCTTCTAAGAAAATCGATTCTTTCGTCGTCTTCATCTAATTCCTAGATCCTACTAAATCATCATTTCCTTCACATTCCACTCCTCCTATAGATGGACATATACCGTTCTATCAGTGACCACTGCCATCAGAAGCAGCTACAAATCCCATTGTATATCTCTAGTACGATCACTGATATATTAACAACGCAACATACTCTGCAAGTGTGCACCGTCAGAACAAGAGAATACCATTCCACTCAATACCTACACCACTATCTTCATTATCAGTCTCACCAGAAAAAAAAACAGATCCTACATGGTCACTATTGCTAAACACTTGTTAAGGGTTGTTTTAAGTGGCCACCTCATTGCCGAGAGAGCAGTATCATATCATTCGATTCAGAATTGAATGCTCTATCATATAAACCGTGCCTTCTCTCTCGGTCATGAGTCTGCCTACATGAAAAATATGAAATCACACATGGCCACTACAATGACCAATTTGCTAATGGTACTATGGGGGGCGTCTACCTCATAGCCGAGAGAGAAATACCATATCATTCGATTCAGAATTGAATGCTCTATCATATAGGCCATGTCTTCTCTCTCGGGCATAAGTCTCACTACATGAAAAATATGAAATAATGCATGGTCACTACATGACCAATTTGCTAATGGTACTATGGGGTGTCCATCCCATCGCCGAGAGAGATTTATGGAACAACAGGAATCCTCATGCTCGAGATATCTAGAGAGTTCTTCACGAGAATTTTCAATGAAATTGTGGTATACAATCATATGGTTTTTATAAAACTCTGATAATATCATATTTTGTAGAATGTAGAAGACAGTTACTGAAGGATGCGAACACCGTGACTTATCTGTAGTATTTTTGTTATTATTACCAGCCATTTCGATCTGAATATTTCATCCTCTGATGGAGGCAGCTGGTTTGCACGGTTTTCTAAGAACGTCGAACGGTCGAAAAAGATTTTCCCAGTGAAATATTGACCTACACAGACGTTTTGTCATATTAGCATGAAAATAGCTAAAATTGACCTTACTAAATTTACATGCTGTTTTCAATCAAATATATGAGTAATTATCGATCTTTTAGCATGAACTTGTAATCCAACTCATGATCCTTTGTTGCGCAAAAGATGAGCTCATTTGCTTGGGTAATGGAGATTCTAGAGTCTTGACAAGTTCGCAATAGTGATCAATGCACCATTTCCGTTTAGTAAAGTATTTGCTTCTGAAGCTTTCAGGAAACAATGGCCATCTATGTGGGAATATCTCTTGAAAATTTCAGATCGATTCATGAAACTATTACTGAGTTATTGATCTCTCAATGGCATTCTATTGTTTTTGCGTATATCCATGTTTTCAGTAAAAATCGTCTAACTCATCAACAACTTGATAGACTTCGATAAAATTTATATCGAAAATAGCCATAATGTAGGGCTACAAAATGAGCTATTGATCGACTCAAAAGCTCTTTCTGTTATCGAGTTACGAAATTCACAATGAAGGTGGGCGACACTTATTATAACTTCGTTCTAGCATTGAGCAATTTTGGCACTGATGGTACCGCTGATCTACATTCTCTGTGGACTACCTATAGACCAATTTTCAGATGTTTAGCTCTTATAGGAACTAAGATCTAAGGGGGGAATACTCTTGTCGGGTACTGTATATTAATATAAAGAAAAGTGATTTTCAACCAATGGTACTCAATTTACTTATAGAATTATTTTTAACTCAGTTTAATCATAATTAATTATATATTAATGAAGTTCATTCTATTTCGAATCGTTTTATTTATTTATAACTATCTCTTTCTTACTCATATTATCAATCAACTTGAAATGATCGAATCGAATAAACTCTATCAACTTATGTTCTCTAATCACATTTTATTCAAAATAAATTAGTTAGCTACAACATTTAATAAAACATTCTCATTCATTATTAACAAGGGAATATGAATTTAAAACACATTCTACGAAATAAAATAAACACACAAACAGTTATGAGAAAAATAAATTACCGATGAATTTTTTTTCATTTAGATTTACAAGAATTCAAATCAATAGTATATGATTTATTTCTTGCTCCAAGTGAAACAAATAATATATAATTAAAATCAAAACAATGAGTTATTGTTCAAACATTACGTAAGCCTTTTTGAACTAATAAAGTTATGTTATTTTATAAAAAGTACATCCTATACGAAAAATTCAAATTTTCTCAAAAGTTTTTTATAATGATTAGTAAACAAAGGATATATTTCAAGAAAGTTGAGACATCCGAGAAACTTAACATTTGAAATATAGTGTAAAAAACAAAACTATTTTCTCGTTCAAATTATTAATGTACCTAAAGAGAAAATGTTTTTTATATTAGTTAATAAGTTTATCGATGTTATTTATCGAAGGAAACAATCGTTATTTAATAATTCTTCAACGCGAATCAATCATTTAAAAAAACTTGTAACGTTAATGCTTAGAATTGAACAAAATTCAGAGACAAGGTCACTGAATTTTGCAAAGGAAGTTAGTATTTCAGTTTATGACGAAAATCAATTATAAGACAATTCAAACTTAACATATCTTACAGAAAAGATTTATTTATAAGATTATGAGGATCTATGAAAGTGCAGAAGTATCTATCAATATTTTTGTGGCACTCATTTTTTAGTATGTATAGAAAGGGACAAATCACGAACTTCAAGACTTTACTCGACAATGTCTGTACTCTTTCTTCCTTGGTAAATTCTATCAAAAATATAAACCGAAGTTCAATTATTTTAGAATTGATTCTTTTGAATTACTTTGTAATTCATTTTTGTCATTCAATGTAGCGATTCGATTTTTAAAGCGCCTTAATTATCATACAAGAATATAATTGTTTGAATTAACTAATTGCGAAATATTTTCAATATATGGATCACTGTAATATTATTGAAAAGCATATTTTCGTTTCTTTTCTTATTGTCCTAGGTAATAACTAGAAATTATCTGAGATTTGCGCCACATGTATTTTGTTTTACTTAACGATAAACAAAATTTCTTTAGTAGCATGAATAATAATTCTAGACAGTACTATTTATCTACATTATTATCGATAAGACAAAATAATTGAGTGGAAGTCTACCAACAACCAATATATTAAGTCCTTTTAATATTTCAATTTATCATAATATACTTATCTGTATCTTATAATCAATCGTCCAATATAACGAAAAACAAATACCAAAATAAGAAACTGCAAAGGCTTTGGCCTTGAAGTCTTTTAAAGTTCTATCGAGTCCCTTGAAGTCCACTGTTTCCGTCTTGATAAATACTCGAATGATGTGATCCTATTATTGTCTATTACTAGGGATGGAGTAATTCACATCTCAAACGCCAACTCAAATGAGCAAAAGAACTGTATTAGTTCGAATAGTTCTTGTGATAGAGATTGAATTGTTGAAATTGATCAGTTCCTGTCAAAATTACTGTTTGAACAATCCTTAGGAAATGAACTAAACCGTTCGAACAGATCAGTTAAGATCAGAGAACGTTTTCAATTCTATCTTAGACCCGAAATAATAGTGAACTTGTCGATTCCTATCTATCATCTTCTAGCATGATCTAAATCGCCTTCTTAATAAGTTAGTATTCTCACATATAATTTGCCAGAAGTTCTTATATTGTAATAACCGTGACGGAATTGTATTGTAGAGATTAAAAAAAAGAATATCTATATACTTTCCATACTAAAGACAAATAAAAAAGTAGATTGATAATATATTAATATATTTTAACAAATATAAATATGAAAGTTTTGAATTAATAGATAGATATATGACAACGATATTTAATTTAATATATCTTGTTCTTCTCGACTGTAAATAAACTTGATTTTTCAAGGTTAGAAGATTGTGTTTGAGTGATATCTAGATAAAACTCGTCTTTATTGGAAAATAAATCCTTATGAAAAAAGAAAAGAGAAAAAAACAACTACTACTTTGTGTTAATATAAATTTTTTAAGTACATCAATGATTTGTTGTGACCTTGTGTTTATTTAAAATATATACAAATAAAGAAATTAATTACTAAATAGACAATATTAATAATAAAGAAGTTTGTGTACTTATTTTAAATGAAAATGAAGATATAAATGAAAAATTATTTCGATCAGAAAAAAGGTTTGAATGAAGATTTAAATTAATTAATTAATATTTAATTAATTTTCTTAAATAAAAGGATGGATTCTTCAAATAATTTTATTATCTCATTTCTTATGGAGAAATGTTCGAATATTTACAAATGTTTCTCTTAATAAAAACTATCCATTTCAACGAAATAATTATCAAGAATTAAAATGAATTTATTCATCCAATAGTAAACATAATAATTCAAGCCGTTATGTCACTATTTACTGTTCAAAATTTGGTTCATTGTATTATTATTTTACAATTGATGGAACAACGTAAATTTTGATTTTCTATTTAAAAACTAAATAAAAATTTTTTTTCTTATTTAGAACAAAAGAAAATAAAAATGATCAAAATTATAATTAAGTTGAACCACATTTAGTTTTGCCTAATGGAAATAATGAAGAATTTCAACAAGATTGTATAATATGTCAATCTATTTTATCAAAATCATTGGGTTCAATATCTGAATGATTATCATGTCTTCAATTTGCATATTATTCTGGTTATAATATGAGATATTTTATTTCAATTCAATATCTTTATAATGTATTTAATTCTTCGTATGCAATAAGTGATCATCCTAAATTAAATCCATTATTTGATAGTATATATATGAATCAATGAAAAACATTATCGAAAAAATGTCTAAAGTAATGGAAAGTCTTATCAACAACTGATCTTGTTTATAATCATGCAGCTAAAGATTGTGGATTATTTCGAGGTCATACTGAAGCTGCTTATAATTTAATTAATTCTCCACATTTCAAATCTGCTATTGTTCTTGATTCAATTTTAATACAATTTACTCAAGATGCAAATGAAAATAAACTTTTATCAAAAAGAATTACATTAGAAATTAAAGAACATCATTTACAATTAATTAGACATTATTTACTTGATGAATTAATTTCAAAATATCGTTTTTCAGGATTTTATATTTGTGATATTGATTCAATTATTCAAATATTTTATTAACAATTATCAAAAAGAAATAATTGTCTTGAGAAATCTTTCTTTGAAAATGATAATGATATTAAAATTGAACATAAAAAATATGAAAGAATGAGAAGTAGTGTTAGTCTTGAATTAGTTGAAAAAATTTCTTATTTTAAAAGAAAATTTCAAAACAATAGAAGAATTGATAAATGCAGCATGTGATACATGAAGAAATCGTTTACAAATTTTTAAATAATTTTATGTCTGAAAAATTAAAATGAAAATGAAAATAAAACTATTGATAATTGTCTTTCATCATGTCGTTATCATTTTTTGCATATGATAGACCGAAATATAAACAATGATCTTTACCTTCAACACCATTTGTTGGAAATTATTTTTATTATCCAACTGAAAAATTTTAACATCCTAATCATATGAATCAATTAAATTAAAATAATATTCAACATCAAACTTATGTTATGACGCACGATGGTTGGGTTATGGTTATAAATGATAATCCACTCAAAAATTATGCTGATGAAGGTTTTATACTTTTTTTTTCTTTACTTATATTTTATAGTAAAAATACTTTCCCAGAAATGCATCCAAAAAAGGGTGAAAATTTTCTTCAAAAAAAATCGAAAAAGATTTTTTATGAACTATGTACTATCACATACTTTGCCTTAGGTCAGAATTTTTATTAAAAATTTTGTCAATAAAGTCAATAACTTATAAAAGATGTCTCATTATTTTTATATTACAATTCGAATTTAACGTTCATTTTTTTTAAATTTCGAACCATCCATATCGAACAATATGAGCATTTCAAACGTTCAATATTTTATGTAAATAAATTTAGACCTCACACACACTGAAAAGAGTGAATGAAATCAGTAAAAATGTTCAGAAATAATATGTGAAAAATGAACCAATAAAAAAACAAGAACTTCTCCTTCCACAAAATTGAACTGATATTCAACGCTATCTTTTAAAATGTAGAGGCTCAATGATTAGCTGCTATCCAATGGCCAAAAAAATATATGTACGTGAAAAACGTGAAAATGTATGCACACTATTTCGATCTAGACCGTCGAATAAAACAATCAACTTTCATCATTGTTCGATTCGTATCTCATCGTTAATGCACGAATACAGAAAAGATCTTGAATACATGACATGGAATTTTTTTCTTTATTTCTTATTTCAGACATTCATCGATGTCAAATACTTTATCACTAAATCGTCAAGTGGCACAATCCCAGGTCCAGCATTACGATGACCGTGAGCGGGTCGTAAACAACCGTTAATGATAAGGATACGGCCGTAAACTGCCCGTATTTGACCCGTTTGGTATGCGCCGTAATACAACCGTATATCACCGTGCCGTATACGATTAGAAACGGTGAAAAACGGTTGGAAAATCCCGTATTCGATCGTTTACGACACGGCGATATACAGCGCATACCAAACGGGTCAAATACGATCAAAAACGGCCGTTTACGACCCGGCTTGTTTCACCTGGGTATCATTACGAAATATTATTGAGAATGATCGAATAAGTAATAATGAATTATTAACCAAAGTTCTTGAAATAATACAAGGATTTTTGAACAATTTTGACGATTGTTGCTCAAAATTAGAACAACAAGATTACATTAATAAATGTGAAAAAGATATTGTAGCAGTAATTCAACAGCATGAATTATCAGCAGTTAGCATGAATACAATTCGTACGGAAATCAATCAATCGTTCGAACAAATAGAAAAACGCATGGAATCAATGAAAACAATCGAATTAAATGATTTTGATGAATTAATTATTGCTCTTGCTGATCTGAAGCAATCAATCGACAAAAGCTTTTCACGCTTAATCAGTGAATTAAACCATATGAAAAGGAATATGAGTGATTTGGCAAACAAAGTTAGCAAACTGGAAGTAGAATCCGAAGCAGTAAAAACACGTAGGTGAAGTTAGCACCATATTCGAGTAAAACCTTCCCATATTCGTCCAGGAACGTGTTCCAAGTGTTCCAGCCCGGTTCCAAGTAGAACTCGACGAGCTCTATCTAACGGTGACCTTGAATTTTCCATAACCCAAACCAATCGTGAGAAAAATCCAAAAGACGGCTCTTTTTCTCTGAGAAAAGGCAAACCTACTTACTCAAACCTTCCCATATTCGTCCAGAAGCGTGTTCCAGCCCCGGTTCCAAGTACAACTCGACGAGCTCTATCTAATGGTAACCTTGGATCAGCCATAATCCAAACCATTCGTGAGAAAATCCCAAAATAGTACCTTATCACTATGTGTATGATTACTAAAACCTTCCCATATTCGTTCAGGTATGTGTTCCAAGTGTTCCAACCTGGTTCCAAGTACAACTCAACGAGCTCTATCTAATGATAATCTTGAATCAATCATAGTCCAAACCATTCGTGAGAAAATTCCAAAATAGTATATTTTCACTCTGTGTATGGTCACTAAAACCTTTCCATATTCGTCGAGAAGCGTGTTCCAAGTGTTCCAACCCGGTTTCAAGTAGAATTCGACGAGCTCTATCTAATGGTAACCTTGAATCACTCATAGTCCATACCATTCGTGAGAAAGTTTCAAAACACTGCCTTTTCACTATATGTATGGTCACTAAAACCTTCCCATATGCGTCCAGAGACGTGCTCCAAGTGTTGCAACCCGGTTCCAAGTACAACTCGATGAGTTCTATCAATTAGTGTATACGGATCGTTCACGATCCATACGCTTTCTCCAGAAATCGTGAAATAATGGTTTACCACCGTAAGACGTAGAGCTATCCAAACTATAGCCCTATCAACTAAAAGTAGAACTTGAATTTTGATTGTTTTTTCAAAATTTTTCTAAATGTAATTATCCACTCTTATTTAATAGATATTGTATCTATGCATGATTGGTATGTAGTTGTGTAGTACAACTTGTCTACAGTTTATACTATTGATATCGTCTCATATCCAACGAATAGAAAGAAATAAATAAAGATTGTTTAGTTTTGAGGGTCTGGGTATTAATTTGATTTTTACTTGTTCACTGGTCATTGAGAAATGGATGATGGCATGACATTAGAGAGAGAACACCAGATACTACTATATTGCCGTATGGAATCAATTAATTCCTTTCCTTTGTTATAAAAGAGTCAACAATAAGATAATTGTCCCATGATGAGAAAAAAGTTTTAGCTCTACCTTTCTTTTCATCATGGGACAATTATCTTATTGTTGACTCTTTTATAACAAAGGAAAGGAGTTAATTGATTTCATACGGCAATATAGTAGTATCTGGTGTTGTCTCTCTAATGTCATGCCATCATCCATTTCGCAATGAACAGTGAACAAGTAAAAATCAAATTAATACTCACACCCTCAAAACTAAACAATCTTTATTTATTTCTTTCTATTCATTGGATATGAGACGATATCAATAGTATAAACTGTAGACAAGTTGTACTACACAACCACACACCAATCATATATAGATACAATATCTATTAAATAAGAGTGGATAACTACATTTAGAAAAATTTTGAAAAAATAATCAAAATTCAAGTTCTACTTTTAGTTGATGGGACTATAGTTGCGTTTTTGATTTGTCCTGTAAATCAGTTTTGGCTGTTTACTTCATTTTTTAAGTATTAATCCACGAACTCCACCAATTGGTAAAATTTGATTTTTTTTTGGTCAGGACCCAGTCCTTCGACACACTTTATATAAAAGGTATATGCGACACGAGTCTCATCAGCACTTACATTTATAAAAGGAGAAAACTGCTTACGAAAATTGTGCTACCAACGTTGTTGCTTTTTTAGTGTGAAAACCAGGCTATTGACTGAGTTTCTGACATTTTATAAAGCATTACTACATAGAATATTCAGAAAACAGTCATTGTTGCTGACTGAGGACGGAAATGTTATCACCGGAAATCTCAAACTGTTTAGAATTGAATAGATTAAGAACAATATGCTGTTAACGAGATACTATCGACATATAAAAGACAGCATTGACAATTCTGCTTGTGTTTTGATTGATCCAAGGATATCAATCGATAGAGCTCGTCAAGTTGTACTTGGAACCGGTGTGGAACACTTGGAACACATTCCTGGACGAATATGGGAAGGTTTTAGTGACCATACACATAGTGGAAAGGTACTATTTTGGGATTTTCTCACGAATGGTTTGGATTATGGTTGATCCAAGGTTACCATTAGATAGAGCTCGTCGAGTTGTACTTGGGACCGGGCTGGAACACTTGGAACACGCTTCTGGACGAATATGGGAAGGTTTTAGTAAGTAGGTTTGCCTTTTCCCATAGAAAAAGAGCAGTATTTTGGATTTTTCTCACGATTGGTTTGGGTTATGGAAAATCCAAGGTCACCGTTAGATAGAGCTCGTCGAGTTCTACTTGGAAGCGGGCTGGAACACTAGGAACACGTTCCTGGACGAATATGGGAAGGTTTTACTCGAATATGGTGCTAACTTCACCTACGTAGTTCTCTGAAGAATTTTATTTTTGCAAAAATTGAACTCAAAAATCAATTTAGATGATGATCTTAGCAGGATCATAGTATTTAGCTGAAAAACTCACTTCACTGGCCATAACTCAAGAAGAAAACTTAATAAATACCTTTGCTTTCAGGCTTTCTTTAGTCTCAAAATAGCCTACTTCATGAAGTAAGACTCATCTCAAAAACGATCTATCACTTTGTAAGATTTGTTTGAAACTAGAAAAAATACAATGCGAATTCCACTTCAACACTTGACAATTCGAATATCACAAAAACACATTAATCTACGAATTTTTTTTGAATACATTTGCTAATCATTTAAATAGTCAATGTCGCATCTACTAGACCTGAACATGAGCTCTTTGATTTCACACTGGAACAAAACTTGTAATCAACTCCTATTAATATATCAATAGTATTGAAAACCTTTGGCATCATCATCCTGATCATATTTTCCTTCCTAAAACATAAAGTCCTTGTGAAATGTTGCTCGAATCATGTTTAATAATGCTAAAATATTTTTCTAAGAGCAATTGTTAGCAAAGAATGCTGAAAGATTGAACAAAAAAACTCAGTATTTCCATCGAAATCTCCAATGTTTGTTTGATGATGCTCATTGAAACAAGTACTGATCAATTGAGACTTCAATTTTGTACCGAACTAAACCAAGTAGAATACTAACACCAGTATCAGAGGGAATTTGGACAGAAAAAAGTCGACTATAGTGCTAATCTTACACACATACGTAGGCTTTTCCACAGGAAATAGCAACAGAAACTATGTTAGGATGTCTTTCACAAGATTGTTGTATCTCGACCAAAAAAAAAATCATCGTACTCAACTCAGAGACGTCTTATTTTGTAGAGAACTATTTGCTCTATCATTTCTATGCAGTCTAAACGAAATTATATTTGTACATTCTAATTGCTAAAAACTAAGCTTTAGCTCTTGAATAATCTTATCTCTGGAAATTGGTTAACTTTTTTTAATGTTTTTTTGTTTTGTACATCATTTTCTATACTCGAATTAATATTTGTAAAAATCTTATAATTTTTAAGATAGCGATTAAAAATTGAACATCTAATTGACTGATTTCATTAACATTTGTATGTGAACATGCGACATCTTTTGTAAATCTTCAATCAATGGTGATAGTTGTCCTTTTCTGTTTTTAAATAAGATAAACATAGTCATTACTTTTTCTTACAACAATTTTTCTTATTTATTTTTTCTTTTTTGGTTCACTCTTCCTGTATTAACTTTCATAAATAATTCCATCTATCAATTCGATAATAATGAATACACCTCTACAATTTCATCCAGTTCATGGTGAACATATTAAATTATCACGAAATAATACCGTAGCAAAACGTGTTGATAGTTTTTGTAAAGGAATCTGTTTCAGTAATCGAACAATTCAAATACGTGAAAAAGTTTATGTTCGTCTTCTTAGTAAAAGTATACAATGGACAGGTTTTCTTCGTCTTGGTGTAACAACATGTGATCCTAATACTCATCGAACATCAACAGCATTACCTCGTCATGCATGTCCAGATTTGACTTGTCGACCTGGTTAGTTATTTTTTATAATAAAGAATTGAATAATTATATTTCTTCTTCTTCTTCTAGGTTATTGGGCTAAATGTGTACCAGAAAATTGTTTCGATGGAACAAATAAATTAACTTATTTTTATGTTGATGATAATGGTGAACTATTTCTTAATACACCTACTGGTGAAATTTCACTTCTTACCGGTGTGTATTCATTATACAAAAAAAAACAAAAGAATTTCTTTTTTTTTCTTTTTCTAAAATAAATTTTTAGGAATTTTTGTTCAAGAACCACTGTGGGCTTTATTAGATATTTATGGTAATTGTATAAGTATTGAACTTGTTGATGATTATCAAAAACGTTCTGGATCAATTAATGATCAACTTCGTAATATAAATATAACAACTACAACATCATTTTTTAAAGATATTTGTAATGATCTTAGTCCATTGACATTTTTATCTGTACATAGTTCATCCATATCATTTTTTTTATCATCATCAAATGTATTACCTAATCAATCAATAGTTATATATGATAATACAAAAGCTTGTGATGGTGTCGTATTTTTTTCTGAACCATTAATAATTAATTCAGGTTTATTAATTCAAATATTAAGTATAATACCATCAAATGAATCTCGTTTACGAACAACAACAACAACAACAACAACTTCAAATTTATTACCATCACATATACAATTCGGTTTAACAAATTGTAATACACAAAATTTATTACGTACAAATGATTTACCACTTGATATTGAAAACATTAATGATCGTTCAGAATTTTGGATTTTACAAGATTTTAAATTAGGTAATAAAACAACAATTGATCGTAATGATGAATTTTTATTTACATTTAATCAAGATGGTATTATTGAATATTCACATAATAATTCTAAATTAAAAGATTTTATTCATGTTGATTCAAATCTTATTTATTATCCATTTCTTATATTTAAAGGTGATATTGTAGCTATACGTTCTATAGGTTATATAAAAAATCTTGATAGATATCGTTCGTTACAAGAAATAAATAATAAAAATGATACAACGAAATCAAATCAAGAATTAACTTCAATAAATAATAATAATATTAAAAATGAATGTGATGCTAAATTAAGTCAAGATTGTACTATATGTTTTGATCATGTACGAGATACAGTACTTATTCCTTGTGGACATATTTGTTTATGTTATCTATGTGCCAAAGAATTAATTGAACATGGAACAAAACAATGTAAGTATCAAATAAATTTTCTAGAAGAATTTTTTTATTTTATTTATTGAAATATATTTTGTATTAGGTCCTATCTGTCGATCATCAATAAAACTTATTAATAAGATTTATTTAGCTTAAGTAATAAATTATGTGCATCGTGTTATACATACATACATATATATATATATATATAAATAAATAGTTATGAATAACAGATTTGCTATTGTATGAATGCTTGAATCTTGGGACAAATATTATTATTTTATTGATTATCTTTTTACTTCAACTGAACAAATGTTAATATGAAATCATGAGCTTCTATATATTTATTTATTTTTCATCTTTTGATATTGAAATTAGCCATGATGATTAACATAGAATCATTCTATGTCTTATTTGTATTTTTTGATGTGTATTTTTTTTCTTCTTTATCATTGAATGTTTATGTATTAATGTGCATACTATAAGATAAATAAAACAGAACACTACAAACAATTTGATATTTTTACAAATATAAAATCGAAAAAGTTCTCTATTATATTCAACTAAGAATTTCTTCATTATGATTATGTGCAATGGATTTTGAATGAAATAATTGAGTTGTACAGAAATATTATCTATGATTGTCGTTCGAAAACAAATGAATCTTTATAAAAATTATCCAAAAATAAATTTGATTATTAAATGCCAAACATATGATTTACAGTCTGGGACAAAAGTAGCTGTTCTCCCATGAAATGCTATCGTTCTTTATGATATTGAGCTGGGCTTGATTTACGCATCCTCTTCCTCTTACGGAAAACATATTCAGGGGAAATATACACTCAAGAAAGTTTTTGTTTATTATTTTACTATTCCACAAGCTACTGCTGTGTTATTCTAGCGCTAGAGATAGTTTGTTATGTCTACTCTATTATTATCAAAACCTGTGACACATAGTCAAGATCTTGCCAATTAGCAGGCTCTTAAATAGTGAATCTGATCATAACTCCAGTACATGTGAACGGACGGAGAATGAGCTGATGTTTGCGATCAGAGTTTATTGTCGCACGCATGTATCCAAATATCAGCTCAATATCATCAATAATAGTAGCATTTCATGAAGGAGCAGCTAATTTTGTCCACGACTGTACATACTATTTGCGTCTTGTGTTGACTAATGAAGATCTTGAGTTATGGGTACACATGTTGCGTTGCCTTTTTCCCCTTCGTTTCTTTTTTTCTTAATTGCTAGTGAGTGTTTGACTACAGTTTGGTTAATATTAATATCGCATGACTGATCATTTGCCATCTGAAAATGATCATTTGCCATCTGAAAATGATCAATTGCGATTAAAATATATCGAAGTGAGCTATGTGAAATATGACTTATCGATACGAATGGTTCAATTGCTGAAACTGTTGTATTAGTCAATAAGTTAGTTTCAGCTTCGTCAAGATGTTTTTATTCAAAAATGTTGTTTGATGTCTTGTTGTTACTTTGATTGTTTTTACAATAGATGTACGTTTCAGAGTTGAGGTTTATTCAAGAGACATTTGATTGACATTTATCATATTTGATTTTACAACAGCTGTTCTAATCAATGGTCGGTTATAGACAACTGAAGTAACAGATGAATGATAATCAAATACAGATACACGATTAGCTACTACAAACAACATTTATTAGTGCGATCATTGAATCGATGATGAGCGTTATCGTGTATAGTATCACGAAAAATGCTTAGAGGTTGATCTTCGATTTCTTGAAAAAATTTCAATTTTTCGTGCAATTCTTCACAATATACCAATTTAAGTTTGCTTTAATCTTTTCATTGAAACTCATAGTGCATCTCATCGTAATTTCTTATGGTATGCTTATGTCGGATGAGAAACAATAGAGCCTTTCGATCATAATTTTGGTTTGAACACCATATTGGTTCTTAACATTTTTTACTGGTTGAATATTTCTGTCTTATTCGTATTACAACAAAGAATAGCAATCTTTATACCTAACGAGGTAAATCTCCTAACTGATTAATCGTTTTTGAGTCAGTACTATGTGTATCACGTATATTCTAATGAATTATGAATACTGTAAAAAGAATTTGGTTCATTGACTTATTGCTGCCGAGATACTTCATTTTTACGGTATTTTTTAAGTCAATGCCATAGTCTGTCTCAGAAACATGAGAAAAACTAATTTTCGAATTTGATTTGAAACTTTATCTAGAGACAAATCTTAATGAAAATAATTTATAGTGAAAGTTTAAGATCTTTTCGTTGTTTCTGTTATAAAATATAACGAATGATAAAAGTGTGTCTTTTATATTGTTCATATACGCCAACAGATTTGATCTTCTTATTTCAGAATAGAAGCAAATCAAGAGGTTTAAAACTTATACAATAAACCATTCTGATTAAGGTCCGTTTCTGTGCAAAGTTTCAAATCGCAATTCAAGAATCAGTTTTTCTCATACTTCTGATGGGATCACAATATTGATTTAAAAGAATACCGTAAAAAATGCAGTATCCCAGTAGCAATAAGTCATTGGCGCGAACTTTTTTCATGATATCCATAACTTACTAGAATCTACATGATGCACATAGTCCCGAGTTAAAACTGATTAATCACTTGGGAGACTTCCTCGTAAGAAATATTCAATTTAAAGCATATTGTAGGTTTCTTCTTGAAAAATAATTTCATAATATGATTGAAGAAAAAATTCGTGTATAAAATCAAATTTTTTGAAAGTTTCAAAATCGAACGAATCAATATTTAGATTCAAATTGTTGCTGATACCACGTAATATTAACAGATAGGTTTGAAAAGTTTGTCTGGAAAATTTTTTTTTTCTTCTAGTTCTTTATTCATTTAGATTTGTATGTTCAATAGGCCAAGAAATTGATAAATTAAAACTGTCAATCGGCATATAAGAAATAATAAAACTTTTGGTGATCTATATGATAAACCAAAATATCAGTTTTTATAGCAACAGAATAACGAAGCGTTTTAATCTATAGACAATACCTTCCCCATCAATAAGTCATAGCAGATTTGTTTTTAAAAAAATCTTCGGCTTTCTTCTTCGTGTTAAGTTAAACGAATTCTGCCGTCGTTTTATATAATATTGTTAAATACATACTCATTAATTATTCCTTGTTTTTTTTCTTCAATGTTTCTTTTCCTTCATATCTCTATAGTAGTAGCTACTTGCAAAGTTATCTTCATCACTATGTTTTTCACTAAAATTAATAAAATTATGTTTTTCTCTCTCGTTTCTAACAGTCTAACTGAAAGACTGCATGGTGACAATGAAGAGAAGGCTTTATTTGAAAAAAATATTTCTTTTTGTTTTCTTACAAACTACATTATGATATTTTTTCTTCATATAAAATAATTCTATGCTAAAATCGAACAAAATTTCAATTGCATTTTGAAATTCCAAAAGACTTTATTTATATAAAAATAAACATTTTCTTCAATGAAAAATAGATATCTATGTAATTAGTTTAGATTCGTCTTTCTAATAATGAATTTGCCTATCTAAAAAATTTTCTGATCGTTTGAAATCCATGTACTTGATACTAATGATCAATCTTCATTAATTACCGTTGACTAAGAAACAACAAAAGATTAAAAATGATTTGTTTTTTTAAATATGTATTGTTTCAATTCTATTATGTTGAAGATTTAAAATTTTGAGAAAATCAGTTCGTCAAGAAAACATAAATATCACTAATCATAGACGCTCAAGATTTTTTTATAAGAAAATAACCGGTTGACTCCTTTTTTTGATTGCAAAAAATTAGGTTAAACATATATGAATGAGATGATAATACTAACATTATTGTTTTAAAAAATTAAATCTAAATAATTGAACAATCATAAATTTTAACTATTTTTTAAAATAAACTTCCTAAGAATTTTATTCTGATAAGCAAAGAAAGCAACGAATAAAGATTTTAAAATAAGACAAAAAAAAAACTTTGTTTTTATTATTTCAATCACAATATAAACATCACAGCGATATGAATAATTACATATAAAAAATAACTTGAATTACGATTACTTATTAATAAATTCCTTTTTTTTGTGTTCATCTAATTAGGAACCATGTTATTCCCAATGGTGGTAGTACAATAGGTAAATCAATATGATAATCTCGAGCTAATGTATAAAATACCCAACTATCTTCTTGTTCTGATACTTGTGCTATATCACTTAAACCTGTATAATACAAAGGAACTGGTAAATTTGTATCAACTGGCTCCGATGTTGGATTAAATACCATTATAAGACCTAATCAAAATATTTTCAAAATTAACAATCATAATCAAAAAAATAAAATAATATACCTTTAATATCATTTGAATATGGATTAATATGCATATAACTATCAATAGATTGCATATCAGCTCGACGAATCTATTTTATTGTTTAATATGCAAAAAATTCAAACAAAAAAAAAGAAAAATTTTGATATCTTACATGAATAATATCACGAATTAAAATTGAACGATATTTTTTATAAAAATTAACCCATTTTGTAACTAATGCTTTTGTTTCATTCGTATCATATAGACGAAAACCTCGATAACAAGCAGCAACACCCGCACCTATTATTATCATTTAGAAAAAAAAAATTATTAGCACAATTCTTGTGCAATTAAAATTTGAAACATGATGGAGTTATTGATTTTGTAAACGAGAAGATTAATCAATATATATTTCGATTTATGAATTTCTACTTATTGTTAATGCATGTCAATGATGAAAGATATTAATCGCAATTATTTTGCAGTGAAAGCAAAATAAAGTACAACTATCATATTAATCCTGCAGTGGACTTTAATCTCGCGTTTATATCCATCACAGTCGATCTTGGTCTCTTCATGATGTCTGTCACACAACTGTGAGAGGAGGTCTAAATTTTTATCCTTATACTTCAGCATTTCGCTTAAATCGTGTTTGACAAAATTTTAAAAAAATCAAACCTAAATATTGAGCCAAAGCCCATTCATATTCAATTTGATGTGCAACAAGTGGTTCAAATTGTGCTGCAGCACCACCACCATGATAAACAGTTAATGGTACAAACATCCAACCGACTGTTGGAATTCGTTGATACGTATCATCAAACATTCCTTGTCTACACAAAAACTAAAAATCAAAAATTCATTCAAAAATTTTTCATCATCTCACCTCGAAACACTAATATCCATCCAACGTGGTAATGAATATTGTTCTTCATTATAACCCATACCTGTTTTTGAACCACCTTGATAAAAATAATAATCTGGTTGATTTATATAAACCGTACGTTCACGAAGTATTTTAAAATAATTTGCTTGTAGTATATTTTGTCGATATACACTATCATCATTATTACGATGATGAGCATGAGTTGTTGATGCACATGAATAACCACCATATGGACCATCAGTTTCAACCATAATTAAACCAGTACGATCCATAAATGTTAATGTACGATTTAATAAATAATCATACCAACCAGATGCAAAACATACACTATCACGTGGTTTACCTGTACTTGGATCAATTGCCATCCAATCTGGTCGAACTTGACGTGTTAATGCAATTAAATCATAACCACCAACTTCAATACCTTTACTATTTGCATAAGCAATATCACTTGTTATTTGTTCTATATATTTTTCATCATCAGATTCCATATCAAAACCAGAACCAAATGAATAAATAAGCATTTCAAAACCAACTTCAGCCATTTGATCAATTACTGCACGAACTGCTGATGAACTTGCATTAATCATATGAAAAAATATTGGATTTTCTTGTGTATGTGGTGCTAATAAACGTATAAGACGATGTTTTGATAAAGCACTACGTTCTTCATCTGATGAACCAACAACAAGTTCATGAACACGAAATGATGTTAATTGTGTTACAAGTGGAACAACTATTTCATGATCAGTTTGATATGTACAATTAACTAAAGGTGGAAATGAACCTGGTATTGTATTAACTTCTACATCATATGTCCATAATACATTAGTACCATGACCAGGAGGTTGATCATCTTCAATATATAACCATGAATGGCCAAAAGGAGACCTATGAAAGGAGAAAACTATTAGTGCAAAATTCCTGTAGGATAAAAGAAAATGTGAAACACAATATAACTTCTATTGCTAATCAAAGGAAGATTGTTTTATTCTATCTAATTTTGAGACACATTTCTTCACTATCGTTTTTACTTAATCTTACAGAAATTATTATAATGAGATTTTATTGATATACGATCTATCGGACGCAAGTAGACCCTATCGGGTCCGGATCTGACTTCATAGGTGCTACTCTGAAAGAAGGAGTCAATTATAAGTTGATTCTTATAAGATCATGATCGAGATTGCTTCAGAACTGTTAAGGGCGTGTTCCTGGGAGTTATCAGGTGCAAATTAAAAAAAAATTTCATTAAGTATCAAGAGTACAATTCAGGATCGGGTCCGGCCGGGTTCAAAATTTTTGGACCTGACGGGCTCTACGCGGAAGAGAAGTCAAAATTTTTATCCTTATACTTCAACATTGCTTTTAGATCATGTTTCATAAAAGAAATCCAATAGACCTGATTTTGTTTTATATTAACTTAATATATGTTAGTCATACCATGGTTGATTAACAGCAAGAAGTTCAACTGAATTAATAGAAAGATCAATGTCACCTCGACCACTTATATCGATTATATCGAGCCATTTTGCTATTAATGGTATACCATCATACATTTCGTAATTAACAACAACAGTGACATATTTATGTGCTAATGGTGCATAGTATGGCGCCTTGAAATAGATACTTAAATGAATACCTTTTGGTGGCCATTGTATATCAGCTGGAGCAGATCGTTTTGGTGTATATTTAAAAGGAGCTTTCGGTATTCCAACTTCATATGTTGAAAAATGAAATGCTGTTGTATCTAATGTTTTAGTTCTCCAAAACTCAGTACGATTAAAATAAGCACATTGTGTATTAGGCATAATACCACCAATATTATATTTAATACCATCAAGTGTTATAATTGCTTCAGGTTTAACACATCGTAATAAACTTGAATTAGTTGTATGTAAATCACGAAAATCAATAGTAGCAAAATCAGGATCAAGTAAAAATTCTCGACTAATTAATGTATTTGAAAGTAATAATGTACCTAATGGTGTTATTCTTAATGTTGTTACATCAGTTATTTTATCAATAAGCCAATCTCTTGACGAAACAATATTTATCAATAATAATAATAAATGCCATATCCAATAATAAGAAAATTTCATCTAAAAATGCGCCAAAATGAAAACAAAACAAAAATAGCGCAAATTTTTGTCTTTTTTTTTTCTTAAAATAAAATACAAATGGATATTTGTCATATTTGTTTCACATGATTAATCAATTTCTCTATGAATATAAATATTACTTAATCTCATTCTCAACTAGTCTTATATTTCTAATGACAACACTACAACGATATAATCGTCTTAGAAATGAATATAATCATTATAAACGTCGTTCTAAAATGTTACATTCAATAACAATACAAAAACGAGATGAACTTGAAAATTTAATTAATCATATTAATCATTTATTATTATTAGAAAATCAAATGAATATATCTATTCAATCAAATAAACAAGTACAAATTGAATCATATTTTTGTACATATGATCATGGTGATCATTCGTCTATATCACCAATAATTTCATTAGAAAAATTTTTAACTTATGAAGAATCTGAGGATGATGATGATGATCCTTTATTACAACGTCTTAGATTAACAAAACCAAGTCGATTAAAAACTTCATCACGACAAATTTTAAATACAAATAATTCAAATATTCTTGATAAAATACATACAGTCTATGATGAATATCTTTCTGAATGATAAATATGCCAAAGAACCTAAAATAAATAAAAGAATTTAAATAAATAAAAAAAAACAAAAAAAGAAAGAATTTTTTTTTTTGTTTTTACTAATTCTTTTGTTCGTTTATAAATTGTTGTACATTGTTTTATAGATTTTAAATCTGTATTAATTTCTTCTATAATTAATAATGGAAAATCAATTTTAAATTGATTTAATTTTTCAAGAAAATATTCATATGCTGGACATTGAATAGATAATGTATCAAGGTAAAAATTAATTCGTTTTTCAATTGTTATATAAATTGAATGAAGATTTAATTTATCTTGAAATAATTTTGTAAATACATTAAATAATGCATCAGTTAAATCATCATCATAAATAACTATAAATTATAAAAATAGAAAAACAACGATTTTTATTTTACTCTTTACCATCAGCTACAAGAATAATTTCAATATGATTATCAATTTCATTCGAATTAAATTGTTTCCAATCAAATTTTTGTATTTCAATACATTCTTTTTTACATATAGCATCATTTATTTCAATATTTTGTTTAATAACTTCTAATAAATCATTATCATAATCTATGAAAAATAAAATCATTTTTTTTTTATTGATTAATGAATAAAAAAGAAAAAAAAAGTTTTTGATATACCAGTACAAATAATTTTCAATACATATCGACTAGCAATTAGACTACAAAGACCAATACCAGCACCTAATTCTAATATTGTTTTATTTAAAAATCGAAATTGATTTGTTAAAATATAATCACAAAGAAGTAAAGCACCATTCCATAATTGATATCCACATTCAGATATATTTGTTTCATTACGATGAACTATTTAAGAAAAGAATATATTTAATAATTTGATTTCACAAAAAAATTTGTTAATTTCAATGGAGAAAATTATTTTATTTATATGTATTGGTCGACTTGGTTGCTTTTATTTTTTTCAAAAACAAAAAAAAAATTGCTTTCAACTTTGAATAAATTGATAATGTAAGTAGAAATCAAATGAATATTCAAAGAAAGAATAAACATTTCTTTTTGTCTATGAATTCATTTCTCTTCAGAAATAAGTCCTATATGTAATATTGACCAAAGATAAACGAATTTCAAAGAATAGATACATCTCAGATGATTATCATGAGATCTTTTTCACTTTCATCGCTTGTCAACATTATCTAAGATAACAACTTGAAGCATTCATATATAATCATATCTATTATATGATACCACATATTTAAACAAAATCTGTGGTCGTCATCATCATCATATTATCATTTATGACACAAAAAAATTAATGTTTGAAAATCTCAAGTAAACTAAAGATATACCTAAAGTCAAATCAATACGTTCTGGACGATATAAATCTGGATCACCATCATCATCAATAGTAATATCTTCATGTTTCTCATTTAATAAGATAAAAAATTGAATAGAATTTTTAAAAGATTTTCCATCATTTGTTTTATCTTCTGTTGATAAAAATACATCAGAATGGATGAAATATTGATCATTTTGTTCTTCAGACATTTATCAAAGAGAAAGAAAAAAAAAAGAAAAAAACTCCAATAATAATAATAATAATAACAACAAAAACAACAACAATAAGAAAGAAGATGAAATCAAGAATATTGATCTATAAAATAACAACAAATAAAGCAATACACAACAACAAATAAAATTTATTTGTTTTTGTTTTTTTTTAAAATATCTAATACAAATAAAATAATTAAATAAAATTGCAACTACCAAAAATTTGGATCATCAATAATTCCAAGTTTATTTCCTAAACGTCGAAATTTTGCTCGTACTTCTTCTTGCATTAAATTAAAACACATTGCCATTAATGATAAACCAAGTAGAACATAAAGAGCACAAATAATAAGTTTACCTTCAACTTGTGTTGATGTTATTGATTTACCTGGTACAAGGTCACCTATAAATAAAATAATAAAAGAAAAGAAAAATATATTTTAATTTATTGTTTTAATTATATATAACTTTTTTTTCTTTTTTTTTACCTAAACCAATTGTTGCAAGTGTAACAAAACAAAAATAAGCACCATCTAAAAATTTCCAATTTTCCCATTCGCTAAAAAGTAATGCACCGAGTATCAAATAGGACGTAAGTAATGAGAGTGTGACACTAATCGGTATTGTAACTTTACGATAATCAACACTAAGATTATCAACAAATTCAACAACATTTGTTGATGGTAGTGGTGGTTGTTGTTGTTCTTGTTCAGGTGTATCTGTAGGTGCTGGAAGATTATTTGATGTTAATGTTGTTGTTGTTGAAGATTGTGGAAGTGATGATGGTGTTGTATGTGATAATTCAACAGATTGTAAAGCTCGAAGATTACGACGTTTTTTTACCATGTGACAATATGAACAACATATATTACAATAAATAAAACGAAATGCGTCTGCCATTGTTGAACCAATATTTGCTAAACATAATAACATTAATGGAATACCAAATATTGCATAGATCATTGTCATTATTTTTCCATAATTTGTTTTACTAAAAGAAAATCATACTAAAAATTAATTATATCAATAAATATAATAGATATTAATAGAAAGTCAATGGGATAATCGTTTTCTTTGTATTTTGAAATAACTGCGTTTCACACATCTATAAAATTATATTATTTTAAAGAAAAAATATTCATCATATATTGATCGTATATCGTCATATCACAGAGTCATCATTAGTTTATACAACACATTTAAAATATGAAATAACATTTTTCATATCAAAAACAGAAATCCGTCGATGAAGTCCTTTAAAATTCAAAAATTGCTATCATCATGATATTTGAATATCTTACAAATCATAAAAAAAAAAAAAATGTACTTTTAAGACAACAAAAGAATAACAACAGTTCGAAATTATTTAAGGAAAAATTTAGATGATTTCTAGAAATTAATGTTCTCTATCTTTCATTGCTAGAAAAAGTTTTTAATAGAATATAATATCCTCGATAAGTTCATTTCTGACAGCTGTGTATAAAAAAAACCTTTTTTTTTATGTTTATATAACTTCGCTTAATGTCAATTGCAAACATAATCTTGTTATCAATAAATGGACGACAGTTGTTATTGTTATTATCTATGAAGTAATGAAGAGAATCTGGAAATTTATTTAATCCAAGGACAATTATACCTTAAAAGTCGATTAACCTATTTCTAATCTTTATGAATACATACCAAGTAATATGTCCATAACCTAAAATAAACGATATAAATTATCATTATGAATCAATCAAAAAAGAAAGAAAGAAGGTAATAAAAAAAATAAAAATCTTTACCAATCGTTGTTATAACTGTAATTGCATAAAGAATAGCTTCTGGAAAATTCCATTGTTTAGCATCATCAGTATGACGTTCACCTTGATAACCACGTTTTGTTTGACGAACAATATCTTTTTGATATTCTTCAAGTATTCCTCTTGCTACAGTTGTCCAATTTGTTTTATGAAAAACTGTTAAATTCATACTATGTTCAAATAATTTTTCAACTGTTGCATTTAAATGTTGTTGAACTTTATTTATATTATCTTCTTCAGAACCTTCAAGAAATTGAAATACAACACCACCACCAAATGCATATGCCACAACAAGTAAACAAAGGCCAACACGTGAAAATATAAATGTTGTAAATGATTTACAACAATTTTTACAACGTTCCATTCGTTCCAAATGTATATTATCTGCTGTTGAATATTGAGCAGCACTACGTCTTCGTTGTGCTTCAAGGAATTCATCTCTTCGTTGTTTTCTACCAAAACGAAAAAAGAACATTTTTCGAATAATAATTAATTTCGAAAATATATTTTTTTTTATATAAGCCAAAGAAAAATTTTATGTTTGAAATAAGAATTATTGTAATACCACAATATATAACAAAAAGAAAAAAATGTCAGTAACAACTTATAATCGATGAAGACGATCAAAGTAATAATAATAATAAATATACTCCAATATCAACAATAGTATTCGGCTCGGAACCGAAAATCGGAAGAAAAAGAGAGTGATTGATTCTTCTTATCGGCAATACTATAAGAACAACAGGACCTATTTACTTGCCATCTCTGATCGACTATATTGACGATCAAGAATAGACAAAAAAAGAAAAAAAGAACAAAAGATATTAAGATATTAGATACGAACAAATCACTCGATCTTTCTCAATTATATATAGGAACTATATATACATATACGCATATTACCAGCAAAATGGACAAATTGGAACAAGAATATTCTGTAATATGTTTAAACATGTGTTTTTTAACAATAGGTGGTCAAATGAGTAAAAGAAAAATAAATATTCTTGTTTTATCAACAGGAAAATAAGACAGTGACTAACTAACTAGCAATGTACATAGAAAGAAGAAAGAAAAAAAGACGAACAATAAATAATTTATTGTATTATTTATTGACATCGATCAGATTCTGATATATATATACCGAGAGAGAGATATAATAATGGGCTTTTTTTGTATATAAGAATTATGATCGGTGTATATATGATGTAACATTTATCAATTGTGCTAATCCTCTTGACAATTTATTATCGGCCAGTCAAGGCTGTTATATTTCTTTTTTTTTTTCATTATTATGTTATTAATGCCTATTTTGTTTCGATAAAAAAGAAAAACCTAATTTTTTATCTAATTAATTTAATGATTTATAAAAAAAATGACATAATTTTATATTTATTTCTGATCCCGATATTTTAAGTTAATATTGAAAGTTTTATTGTTTGAATACATAGTAGAATATCTCGTCTATAATAATATACATAAGTAACAGAAAAAGGTATTGAAATAATGCTACATATACCATATTCACCAGATGTAGCGCCATGTGACTTTTAGCTAAATGATTATACTAAGAGCAATTTGTCTGATCAAGAAACGAAGAATTGCTAGCTCAGTAGGAGGTTGTCAAGATAGTGAAGAATATTCCAGAAAAAGAGTTTAACAGAAAAAACTTTCGACAAATTATTTTGAACATTTAATAAAATAAAACTAAAAATATCTCTTTCGTTTTCAGTTTTTTATTTGATGTTATACGAACTTTTACTCAGTATTAAGTATTATAAATTTTATTTAAAAGAATATTAAAATTAAATCTAAGATAGAGTTGTTATATATATATATATAATTGTAGACGAGACATTCTACCATGTATTTATGTAATAAAATTTGCATTATGAACTATTTTATACAATTTGACATATTGAAATCAAAACTTTTGATCAATCCTCAGTAATAGAATACTCACGAAATATCTCCATTTGCTGTTGTTGTTGTTGTTGCTCTTAGAACGAGATTATCATAGACACTGATAACACTCGGCGAACGATTTTTATTATTATGGATTGACAACAATGATCCATGACGATGTCTGTTATTCACATCAAACAGCATTCTTGATTTCTTTATACTCAGCTGTTATCTTAATTCACAATACGTTTTGTTCTGACATACTCTATCTATATTGTCGTCGTTTATCTATAGTATTCGGTCGGTGACTACATCTATTACTAATACAACTAACACTACTCTTTTGTATCTGTCGTCGTCTTGTCTAAGGCAATGTTATATACAAAAAAAAAAGCATCAACATGCTTCAGTAACGTTAGCAAAGAGTCCAGTCCTTCTTTTGCTTTGTTCGTTCTATGTTCTCTATACAAATTGTCTCATTATAAGAGAATACTCATTTGTTTGATTATTTAACACAGATATACATATACATACACACGAATGAATATGAAGCGTTTTTCTTTTTTTTCCGGACATTTATTACAAGTAATCGAGCAGAAGAAATGATAGTTCGTAGAATAATATGCCAGAAAGAATAGAGAACGGAGGTCATGGAATAAATAAAAAAAAAAAGATATGATTTGTGAAAAAGCAAAAGAAGTTTAACCCTGGATGTATCAACAACTTATTAGAACTCATAATCATAGAATCTTCATATCCTGAGGTTATATATTCTGATATCTTTAAATAATCGACAGGATATTATTTATAAATAGTTATTATATATAAAGAGATGACTGTATCTATATCAATTCTATTGGTACCAATAAATCAAGTTGTTTTTTTTTTCTTTTTTTTATTTATTAAACAACAGGTAAATTTTATTCAAATATATACATATTTTTTATTACATCAACACAAGAACAATGACTATATGAATATTGATAGAATAAGAAGTTGCTATTATAATTTAGATAAATCTCAAATAAAAAATAGCTTTAAGACAATAATCATTATAGCAATATTATTCTTAATCTTATTTCCAATAAACACATATTCAGTCATATCGAAAAAGAGATATGTTTCTATTAATATCACCTGCTCTTTGAATATATCAATATTAAGAAGGAAGAAAAAAACAACAGAAACAGATGTAAATATAATAAAGATTGTGTAACTAACTATGTTTGTCTGACTTAATGAGTACATCATAATTATTGTTTATTTTTCTTGTCTTTTTGCTTTTTAACCAAATTAGGCTAAGTAGACTAATGAGTATAACTTATCATATAAAAAAAAACAAACCTTTACTTGTTGTGTCATTTACGGTCTTTATTTATCGATAGTCTATTTAATTTGATTATATTCAATAATTAACGTCCACTTGTATCTTTTCGAAAGTTATAGATATAGACATGTCTTTAGATTTATATATATATAGAGATATAGATATAGGCGTCTATATTTTTCTCTGTGTGTTGGTGTCTTCTTTTTGATGTATTTGATGAGCCGTTTCTTTGGGATGTCATCACTCTTAGTCAAATGCCATATATATATATATATATATAAGAAATCAGTGGTTTATTCATTTGCATACGTTTATAGATGTGGATAGATTAATAGAATCTAATATTCTCTTAAGGTAGAATAGTAAGATGAGAAAGAGAACGCCCACAAGATATTTCTCATGAGACATGGCATAATGATTGTATAAAGATCGATATAATGCACCTAAATATAAGAAAAATCGAATTATAAACGACAAATAATATTAGTCTTATTCTATGACGATATATCAAAGAATATGAATTATTCAAAAAATCGATAAGAGAAAAAAATAATCTAACTATCATTAGACTAGAGATGTTAACAATTTTCTAGTTCATATAGAAATTTTATATATTTATTTTAAATAATCATAATTATAGCTTATTTAGAAAACAGATACAACTAATATAAATCAGTTTCAGTCTCGTGTTCGAATGAAAAAAATTAATTATATTTAAAGCTACTAGAAAAAGTTATTTTTATATTACTATCATATTTATGTAAAAAGAAATATGTACAATTTATATTCTATTTACATAATCATCAATTAGAAAGATAAAAACAAAGATGTAACTGTTAAATCGAAAAGAAATATATTCCAAAACCATAAAAACACAAACGCACAGAAAAATTAATATTCATTCTATAGGAACAAAAAAAAAGCATACTAGATATAAAAGTAATACTTATTGCTATTCTGTACTATCAGATTACAGAAAGTAACACATATAACGTAAGTTGTCTATTCTTAAAGTTCAAAGTCTTTTAGAAGAGTGATATCCAATAATGATTAACAAATTACATGATCTACATGTCTTCTTTTGTTCATATGAATTATCTAGTATATATTTGCTTACCTTCTTACTGCTCTACGTCGACGAAATAAATCAAATAAATCCTGGAAAACACGATAATACAGAAGAGACATATATAAGAAATATATTGATTAAATAATCAAATAAACGTCAAAAATATTGTATATATTAAGAAAACGTGAGGAAAAGAAAAACACAATATGTTGTCTAACAAAATAAACCAGATTTATTATTGTTTTCTATGAAAAATATTGCTTTCGATTAATATATGAATAAATAAAAAAAAAGAAGAAACTAAAAATTCTTATTCGTAATACAAGTGTGTCAATATATTTGGATATATGCATATATATATATATATATGCATTAGCCGGCTATGCTATCAAACTAGACAAGAATAACAGATGTCCAAAGAGAAAAAAGTCTAAAATCCGCATTTGTGCAACTGTCGTGTCGAATATATTCTAATGTTGTTGTCAATATCGATAGTACTAGTGATGAGTTTGCACTGCTGCGAAGCGACAGTTATCAATTAGCTCTTTATTGATATCCAAACGATGATTTATGTCTTGACCAAGAAAAACAAACGAGAATTCACGCTTCGTTTGTTATGATTTTTTAGAAAAATAATTTCAAATATTTTACCTCGAAGTTCGATGTAAAATTCGAGACAGATTATCGACAACATGGTAAAATATCAATGCCATGACTATTTTTTTTCTTTATCAAGATATCTATATAGAGTTAATTTCTAATTTATCAATTACGATCAGAGCAAAACGAAAAAAAAATAATAATAATACATTTGGGAAAAATGATCTGACAACTGTATATCTATATAAAAATAACTAAATTATCAATCTATTATTTGATCGGTCAGCAATGACAAAAAAAAAAAAAGAAAAAATATTATTGATAATTGTTTTTTTCCTCACCTAGTCCGTTTTGAAAAATAATACATCAAAAGAAAAAAACAATACTTTTCGTCGAGAGTCTAAATAGAAAAAAAAAACAAAACGGAAATAGATATAAAATAAGTCATCAAAAATAATAAGAATGATGACTACAGTTTTTTTTCTCAAACAACTACTCAATTATTGATCGGAAGAGAAAAATAGGAACAAAAAAAAAATAAAGAAAGAAAAGGCACGTACTTATAGAAGATCAATACTATCAAGCAAAAAGAAAATGTTAATAAAATGCTTGAACTTTTCTATGAATTTTAGTTTCAAGAATCAATAATATAAAAATAGATTAAAGATACAATAAAGACATACATGAATGTAAACTAGTGACAAATGATAATGTCAGCCTTCTAGTGAGAAATGATCTACAAACAATAGACACCTGTTTTGATCTTTATTAACTACGCTAATACCCTAGAGAAATATTCTATGAGTTTTTGATTCTTCTTTTTTTCTATTAATTAAATACAATTAATCAAAAGCAAGAAAAATGTGTGATAATGATGCAAATGATATTGTCACGATTCATGTGTTGTTATAAAAGAAAAAAAATGTTTTTTAAACTCATTTGATGATTTAATGGATTAACGAGACGGGGAGGGTTTAGTCCCGTTTTATCGACACTTTTTATTCAACAATATTTTATGAAAACAAATATAACTTTGTATTAGAGAATGTTATTGTAACAATAGAAATAAGAATATAATTCAATAATTCATAAGATAGTAGCAATAAAATATTATTATAATGTTTTACAAATCTTCATTAAATGAAGAATTCGTTGATTCCGAAAAATAATTTTTTCATTTCGTGGAGCATATTATTATTAAATTGTTTCCTTATAGCTGTGTTGAATGTATAATCTTTCTTGATTTCATCAATTAAGTTTGAATTGAAGGTAGCAAAATTTTCATTAAGTCGGTGGTACCAGGTTTCCAATCCGGATGTGTATGTGTGGCAATAGAGAAGTCTAATACCTACATCCAACTTCAACTCCGAGTTGAAGTGGTGTTGCCCATCTGTGATGTCGATGAAACGAGAAGGTATCGTTTTGATTATCTTAGACATCTACTTCAATCTCATTAGTTCAGATTGTTTTTATCATCAAAGAAAATGTTATGATTATTGTGTCGGACTAAAAAAAGTTTTTTTTCGGCAAGATAAAAACGTCACATAAATATAATCCATAGGAGACATATAAGTTCTCGAATAAAATCTATCGTTTCAACTACTTGGACGAAAGTGACACGCTTTATCGTATTTTTCTGATTGGTACATTATATTAAACCAATAAAATAATATTTTGATGTCAAATATATGTATAGTCAAGTCATTCAATTTTATGACCCGTCCCTTGTGAGGTAAGTATTTTCGTTTTTTTTTTATGATGTATAATTTTGTTTTTTTATTTTTAATTATTTTTCAGAATATTAATAATAATATAAATTACATTTTTTGCAATCATGTCAGTGCGGTCTGAACGTGAGAAATCTAAAATGCAAGAAAAATTTCAAATAATACTTTCACAGATGCTTAAAGAAGATGATAATCGTTTTTGTGCTGATTGTGATGCAAAAAGTAAAAAGAAAACTAGGTTATTCATCTTATATTGATTACTATTTTTTTTTCTAGGTCCTCGATGGGCTAGTTGGAATCTTGGTATTTTTATTTGTATTCGTTGTGCTGGTTTTCATCGAAATTTAGGTGTACACATATCAAAAGTTAAATCAGTTAATTTAGATTCATGGACAGCAGAACAAATAGCTGTATAGAAAAAAAAATTTCTTGTTTTTTTTTTTTGTCTTATATTGTATTTCCTAATTAGTCAATGCAAGTCATGGGTAATAATCGTGCACGTGCTGTATATGAAGCTAATTTACCTGCTGGATTTCGACGTCCACAAACTGATTCGTATGTGTAGAAATGATTCTTGTTTTTTTTTTATGATTATTGTTATGCATATTAATGAATTTGACTAGTGCGTTGGAACCATTTATTCGTACAAAATATGAACAACGTAAATGGCTTGCTAAAGAATGGATTCCACCTGAAATAACGGTGCCTAGTGATGTTAGTGTTGTCATGTTCTTTTGTGCTTTGCTTAATTATAAAAGAAAAAACAAACAGAGAATATTTATAATGAATTATATTATTTTATTTTAGCTTATTGAATCAGAAACAAATCAACGACGGATTGAAGCAGCATCTGAAGTAGCACAAGTAAAGTTTTTTTTTTTTGGTATGAATTTATCTTTTTTTTTTAAATATTATTTTAGGTAGAGAAAAGTGTTAATAATAATAATAATAACATTCCAAAATTAAAACCAATACCGACTAATAATCCTGTACGACAAACAGGTAATGATCGTGTAAAACCAATTATACAATTACCGACAATGACTCCGTCATCTTCGACAACATCTGCTTCAACTCCTTCTGTACAACCTGCTGTTGTAGAAAATCCTCCGGATTTATTAGGTTTAGGTAATAATATTTCTATTCAAAATTAATTTTATGTCGATATATTTTTTTTATTAGATGAACCTTCATTACCTTTATCATCTACTTCTTCAAATAATACGACTAATCCTACAAAAGTTCCTTCAAGTGACATTATGAATTCTTTACATGATGTATTTACAACACCATCGACGAATATAAACGAAAATGATGTAACAACAAATAATTTAGAGAAAGATTTACAAAATATTTTCTTATCTCCGAATGATAATACTAAGTCAACTAATACAAGTAATGTTATGAGTAATGAAAAAATTATGGCATTATTTAATACACCACAAACATCAACTGGAACGAATATTCGCCCACCAACAATGCAATTACCAAATAGTATGTAATTAAATTTATTAAGAAATATTCTAAGATCACTTCTAATAAATATTCTCATTTTAAGAACATCTTTTACATTATTAGATTTTCTTTATCTATAAAACTATGATTTATTAAAATAGTAGTAATGATAGAAAATTACAAAATAATAATAAATTTGATGAATGCTAGATAGTAATAGAAAAGTCTATAATGGTTTACTTTTTCAAGCCTTTGTTTTTGAGATATCGAAATTTTACTAAATTTTTCAACAAAAAGCTGTGGTTACATGAAAAATTGACTTTTGACTTCAAACATTGCACGAACAAAGTTTTTAATGAGATTAGTCCATTGTGTAACTAATATTTAGGGTTGACGAAAAGTTCTGGCTAAGTCGTTTAATGGACTTTGTCGGATAATGAAAAACCAAATATACCGTGTTGTAGAAATTTTTGAGGTGCATTGAATAGTATATAGTAAATCCTGTTTTCATAAGGCTTTGAAGAAACTAAAGTCAATTTACTGATAGACGACTACACACCCACACCCACCCTCACCTTTTTTCAAAAAAATAAATTTTTTTCTATAAGTGAAAATAGATGTTTATTTAATCGAAAATTATTATCAAAAATGTTTTAAGGTAATGATAGGCTTTGAAATAATCAGTTATGCATAACCCAACATCGAATTTCTCATACTGATATCTTGTGCATTTGGCTGATTTTTCAAGTCTTGTTATATGAGAACATACATGACATTTCCTTGGGGCACTTTTCTTTGAGGTAGGTGAGGGTCCAAGTGATGGAAAATGCCTAGCAGATAAATCCAGTGGTGAATCAGTTGATGACCTCGCAACAGACATTCGTTTTTGATTTCCATACTTTGATAGAATTTATAGGAAGAATCCCAATACAGAATGTATAATAGCACAAGCAGAAAATTCATTATGTAATGTTGGAAAATACTAATGCACTATGTGTGAATATCTCCAACACTTTCAAAATATTGATAATTTTCTGTATTAACAAAGGAAAATTACTCTATAGACTATTTTCACTCATTTTTGAATGATTTGGTATATGTACTATATCCCTGAATTTTAAGAAATACTTGAAGTGGTATATATACCACGCTCGGCACCAAAGGGTTAAACAACTTAGCCAGAACCTTTGGTCAATTCTAAGTATTAGTTGCGCAATGAACTAATCTCATTGAGAACTTTGTTCGTACAAAGTTTGAAGTCGAAAGTCAATTTTTCATGTGTCCACAGGTTTTTTATTGAAAAATTCAGTAAAATTTCAATATCTCTAGAATGAAGACTCGGAAAATCAAACTATTCTAAATTTTTCTATTACTCATCAAATAAACATCGTTTGGGTTAAAAATCCATTTGATATCTGGAGAGGTTTTCTAGTCAGCATTAGAGACAAGAGGACACGGTGTGGACAAAACCACGGGGATATCATGCATCCTTCATTAGTTACGCCTCTGTGTGATATATCAATGAATATATCGATATGATTTATCTTTATTTAGTTAATTCATCTCATTTGGCTCATCCACAAGTTCAACAACATCTTCATGCTCATCACAAATCAGCATCATTTGGAAGTAATCTTTATCAACAATCATCTCATTTTGCAGCTCATCCTGGATTTCAATCATCGGTATGTTATACAAAATCAAAACAAAAAAAAAAAAGAAATCCATAATTTTTTTCTTTTATAAATCAATTTCATTTATAGCAAGGTAATCTATTTTCACCAAGACCTGAACTAGATACAATGCATCATAATAATCCTAATAATATGAGTACACCTTCTCTTCAAAGTCCATCAACAGTTTTTACACCTAATCAAGTATATAAAAATTTCTTTTATTTTATTCTTATTTTGATTTATTTTTACTTTAGATAAATAATCAATTTTCTCAATTTGTACCATTTGCTAATTCCATAAGTAATACATCAGCATCAACATTAATATCTAATACGCCAATTCGTCCTGTTACAGAATACATGCCAGCATCATCAGATCTTCTTTGGCAATAAACTTTCTTTTCGTTTTTTTTTGCTTATAACTATGGGCTTTAGTTCTCTTTTATGGCGTGGATATTTACTAATCCCAGTGTTTATGCTTATTTTTTATGTGATTGCTTTTGTTTTTTATCTACACCACATGTCTTCATTGGTCGATTACATACACATATTTTTTTCTTGCCAATTTTTATTTATCTTCGTTGTTGTATACGGAATACTCATCACTGATTTTGTTTTTTCAAATGTCTTTTGAAATAAATCGTATATTTATGAAAAGGAAACGATATCATCGTTATTATTTCTTTTCTTTTTTTGATTATCTATCAAATTATTGTCATAATTGTTAGTTGGTTATTAAAATTATTGTGACTGTTTGATAAGTAATGATAAGCATAACAAAAGTTTTATGATATTTTTGTTTTGCATGTAACTGTGTTTAGAAACACGATAAAACATTGATCTCTTTTTTCAAAAGATGCGCGATTAAATGTTCTGTTCGGATCCCACGATTAAGTCTTTATAGGTGTTTTCGAAAGTTTAATAGATTGCTAGCATTGAATACGTATGTCATTATGGCATTTCCTATAAGGAAAAATAAGAGAAAACGGAAAGGTTTTCATGTTTTGAATCCATCAGAGGCCTCGTATGATTTCCAAACCATGAGGATTATTACTCATCTTCATTTCAAATACTAGTGAAAAATAATGTCTGTGTCAATTGATCTAGATGTTTCACCCTGAAGTTTTTTTCGTGTTTTGAGTTACTCTCAAATACATCGTTTAAAAATAGTGAGCTCCATGTAAAAATCGCTACATCTTATTCTGCTAGATTAAACTTCCTTGACTGTCGAAACAAATAGTAAAAAAAAGAATTAAACTTAAGGAAATAATACAATGAGAACTCAATTTCAACTTAAGATGATGAATATACGTTATGAAGGCATCAGTACTAATCTCGTAGGAAATATTGGTAGGGTGATGAACGTTTTAGTTTTTTTTTTTTGCAGCACCTAGAACAGTACGTTTTATCTAACATGGATTTGATTAAAAATGGCTTTAGTTGTTAATCACAAAATAGACTTTTCTGATTTTTACTTGTAAGAAATAACACACGTGTTCAATGTTTTTAGTCTTGTAATCTGAGTAGAACATTCGATCACGCATCTTTTGACAAAAAAGATCAATGTTTTATCATATTCCTGCATAGAATTACATGTAAAACTTTTGCCATACGTCGATATTCACATTTGTGCTAACGTCCTAGAATGTGCACTATTGATACTACAAAAAAAGAGACTAGGTGAAAAAGTTTTTTAATTTATATTTATATAATATTTTTAATCAATTGTATATTGTCATAGAAAAAAAAAAGATTATTATCAAATCTCAATACAATAATAAACAACTAATGGTTGAATGATTTAGTTGAAATATGCTATGTAAATATTTACTTAGAGTCAATATGATTTATGATTATATTACAAAAATAGTAATGTGAAAGGGTTTAATTTTATTACAGTCCAATATATCAAAATTTGGCTCGATTTGATTCTGTACACATATGACAATGGAAGGAGTTCTATACACTTTAGATATATGTATAAATATTAAATAACGAACTAATCAAAGTATATATTCGTTTTATGCTAGATTTTTCATATAAGTTTAATTCAAACTTTCAATTTGTTTGTTTATTTTGTAAGAAACGACATATTATATTTTTTACAATATATTCTAAAGGAATGATTTCTTTTAAGATATTAAGTCTTTTTGCATTCACAGATTTTTATAACTTAAAAACATTGTAAATTCAAATATATTATTATTTTGAATCCAACATATTGTATGTAGATTTGTAACAGATGTATTTCAGTACATCTGACCTGATATAAAGCTATTATAGACCTCGATGGGAAGAATAAACTGAGTGTGTAGTGGGCTTAACTCAGCTGATTATTAAGCCCCTATCACACAATGAGATGTGCCAGTAAACGAACTCTTGTTTAGTCTTCATTTTTGATTTGTACTGTATAGCTAATGATTAGAATTATATTGTTTTAAGATTTTATAGGCCAACATGTATTAACTTTTCTATCAATAAGTTTCATCATAACGATATTACTAAGCATTATTTTATTCTTGAATAATGATTTGAATCAAACACTAAATTGTGACTTTAACCCTAGTACTACTAAGCCTATTTTAGGCATGACATGACAATACATTTTTATTATGTGATTTTTTCGTCATGAAATCGATATGTTTGTCCAAGTTACACTATTTTCTATTCGGTTAGAGGATAAAATGATTGAGAAGAGTGTTATGTATTTATTTCGAACAAGTGATACAAAAAAGTCGTTTCACACAATGCTCATTACAGATGGATTCGGAACATTTATAACACTTGTTCAGAGTCTTTCTGTCTTTGGTACGGTCACAAACCAAACATCATTTTGTTTTTAAGTCCGTGGAGGTTTCATTTAATTCTTGTGATGTTTTCTCCACCTTAGGATAACCCATAACAGCTAATGCACTTTGAACATCTTTGTGCAAGAACTTTGAAGTTTGTAAACGAACATCAAGAAGATGAGCCACTAAACTTATTCTTAATTCTTCAAGAAATAAGCGACGTTTATATTTGTTATTCTAGTTCCAATCTGGATTCTTCTCCTTCCATATGATCAAAGTATTTAGAGTAGCGATGTCTAACATATTATAAAAGACACAGAGAGACCATCTTTTATGCCTCTTCTTGTGGAGTATTTATGACACATCTGATCAACAGTATTGACAGCATTCTTGGTTTTATTATAATCCAAGATGATGTGTGGCTTTTCATTTGTTGAGTCTACTTTGTGGTCATGATGTTTCGATGAGAGCAACAAAACAACTTTATTTATCTTCGGAACGTACGAAACTAGTGTTAGATTATCGTTGAAACCGAAAATTGCAAAGCCAACTGGACGATTTTTATTCGAGAGAAATTCTACGAGTATTTCGGGTTTCTTTCTGCGTAATGTTCATATCAAGGTAATATTGTGAACTCCCAGTTGTTTTGCTAGTAGAATACTAGTAAAGAAATTGTCCATTATAACGTTCCTACCAGAACCAAACAGTGGTTTCATCAATTGTAAAACTATGTTGACACCTATATTCTTTTGTCTATCTTGACCAGATTGTCGTCCAGTATAAGGAACTGCATCAAATACATAGTAAGAATTGGCATCAACGCATAACCAAAGCTTTATTCCATATTTATCAGATTTTTTGAGGATAAATTGACGAAAAGGACATTTTCCGCGAAATCCAACCTACTGTTCATCAATTGTCACAAAAGATCCTACTGAATAACATTTGTTCAAATTGTTTTGGAAGTCCGACCATATTTTACGAATTGCAGCAAATTTATCTGTATTTTTTCTTTCTTCTCTTGTTGTTTTGTCATCGAATCTAAGATAGAAAACTATTGTTTCAAATCGATTTCGCGATATTATTGCTCTAAATACTGGAGACTCCAATGAATTTCTAGTCCATAAAGACTTAATACTTTTTCTTGATTTTCCGAGTAAACCAGATATTAGTAAAAGACCAATAAAACCCTTTAATTCAACCATTGATATTTCTTCAAAACTGTCATCGAGAGTTCTGTTTGAGATTCCTGCAGTATTCGAATAAAGTAAAATTTTCTTTAACATTTCTTCCGATATAAAGCAGAGAAATGCATCTTCAACAGAAGCCACATGTGCGGTCAATTCAGTAAGTCCAGATGTTAAATTTACATTAGCATGATGTTTTGTTGTCGACGAATAAGATGGAGTAGAAGACAACACCATATCAGATCTTGAACTGTATGAACAGCCTTGCGTGTAATTTTCATCTGGATCACTTTCTTCTAAATTAAGCTTTTCTAAATCGATTTCTTCTTCATTTTCTGTTGTTTCACTATCAATATTTTCCGTTTCTGAACCACTTTCTTCAACATGAGCATTGTCACTATCATCACTTCTACCATCAAGCCAATTATCATCCATTACACTATGTTTGATAATCAGAACGGTTTTATTCAATTTGAAGAAAAAACAAAGTTTCAATCTATAATGGAACATAAACGAAAGTTTTTGGCATATGGACATTAGTTGAAGAATTATAAAATCAAATATCAATAAGAGATTCATCTTTTATTTTCATATCAGCTACGAGCAGATGATACTATTACATCCTATTCACGCAAAAAACAAGTACAGAAAGATAAACAATCTTGATTCCACATTCCAAAATCCGATGAATCACGCACTATAATAGTTGGGCAGCCTGAGTCCGAGGGGAAGACGAGATGAATTTCTCTTCGGTGCTGTGTCTGAAATTTTTGGTCGTGAAAAATGCTAAATACTCTTTGAACCAGAAAAACACTATGATATTTTTATTAAATTTCATTTTTCTATAGTGGGATCATTTTTGACCCCGCTTGGTAGTACCAGGGTTAATTGAAAGTAAACAACAATGAAAACTCTGAAAATTTTAAAAAGCTATTAAAGAGAATAAGTCAAATAATGTATCATCATGATTCATCTTTTTAGTAACAGATATCATTATTCTTTGTATAAACAATGAATACTACAATTCGTACAATTTCTATTGAATATAATATGTAAATTTTTCTTTTAGACATCAATTATTATACATACTTAGGGTATACCAAAAATAATGATACCAGCACTATTGCACTTTATAGGACGCTCGAGCGAATTTTTTCTTATGTATTTATACTATAAACGACATTCTATACTTCTTCAATATCCCATCATTCTTTAACTGCTATAATAATAATAATACAATTTCGATGAAAACTGTTCACGTTTGTTTTAAATAGATAAGGAAAATTTTCACTGCTACATATATTAAAGTGTGCACTGTACTTTCCATCCGGCCAAAAGTTATTCAGGGAGAGCTATGTTCTGTTTTTAACGATTAGGCTTCGCCTTGCAGAAGAGTTTAAACTCGATCAAAATGACTTCGTGAAGAACGGCAAGAGGTTGAAAACGAAGCACGACCTAATAGATCTGTAATTAAGACAACATTTGAAAAAAGTACAAACTGGCTTTGAGTCATAAGAAAAGAATAATAAAATATGGAAGAAATACAGAGTACTATTTGGATTATCAGTGTTAAAGATGTGTGAAACTAAGTTATTTTAGTTCCGGTACATTTACTTTGATCCTGTTCTCGATTTAGAGAAATCTATTCTAAAGTCTATTTGTATAATCTCTAAAAACAAAATTCTTACATAATCGCTGTTTGATTGATTTAGTTCATGAATAGCACTTTGTGTTTGTCATCGCTCTTGCATTATGTTTTCATTGATATGATTTGTACGATAACTCGGTTATAACCATATTTCTCTTTCTCATGGTCTCGAGACATGGACATGAATAAAATTTGGCCCTGAACATCTCTCATCAGTATATATCAAGACAAATTTTCTTCCAACTATCTATATGTCGGCGTCATTACTTTTGCTAGACTGTAAACAATTGAAATCACAAAGTGATTTGATTTTTTTTCTATTTGCTTTAAGAAGTTGCCGACGAAGATCTTTTCCATCATGTAAAATGTATATCGATGCATAAAGAGTGGAAGATTTTTGATTTATTGTATGAGAATTGCATTGGATTGATTTGTACGAAATAATATATATCAGTATTATGTCATTGTTATTTTTCTAGTTAATGATAAATTTAAAATATTGAATTTGTATAAAAAATTTGAAAATAAGTTTACATCTAGATAGAAAACTATGCTTAAAAAACATAATAAAAGAAACTAGTAAAGGATATTGTATTGATTCTTATTTAATAAACTTCTTCCATAATGTAAATTTCTTATCAAATGATGTTACTTTGTTGTTGAATTGAAATAAAGAAATATTTTTCTACAAAATGTATTATACCGTAAAAGATTTTTCGAATTCCTATGCACTGTAATAACAAATCTCAAAAGACATCTACTTAAACATATCATTATAGTTATGACCATGAGATGATATGATAGAAACAGTGTCTTAACATTTCATATAATAAATAAAATTACTGTCACGAAACTTTCTAGAGATAGAGCACTCCTATTAATAACATCGCATATATCACGAGAAAGTTCATAGACAAAACTAAAAAAATCGTATGATATACAAAGAATATCAGCACAAATCTCGGTTAGCTCAGAACATCTAATGTGACCTCTTTCTATAAAGTATAACTGTAACATATAATAAAATGATATCATGTTGAGTTTGATGTTCTAATATTCTCGTCTGGATTACAAATTGATCCATTTATCAAAGATCGATACATGAGTTATAAAATACCAAACAAATATTTAGGATGATCAGGACATAAATTGTCAGAATAATCAGAGTACGTTGCTATCACATAGCTGACAAAAAAACCTATTGTAATTAAAACAAATGTATTAACAATCGATACTGAATAAAATCAAAATATGTTCGATTCTGCTTTAGTTATTGAACCGCCATACATATTAAATGTCTTTGTTGATTATCCATCATCTTTTGTCATTTCTACTTACGAGAAAACCACCGGAAGTGATACCTCGCGTTTGAGACGAAATCTCAGTCATTGCGTAGGGCTTGCTGAGACTAGACGAAAGTCTAAAAGAATTCTTCCCCATGCGCCGTCCTTTTGGAGTTATGGCTGTTACACTAGATTTTTTATCTTTGGCATGATATTTATAAAATAACCGAACAAACAAATTTTGGCTGAAAACTTTCCCTATAGATAACTCTTGAAGTCATTAGAATCGTCTAAAAATTTCGGTCAAGAAGAACAGTCTCTTTTCGAAATATCAAATTCACAAATGGTGAAATATCATGATTTTCTGTGGATTTGATATCTCGAGAAGAGACTACTTCTATTGATTGGCATTTTTAGGACATGCTAATGGCTTCAAGAGTTGTCTATGGGCAAAGTTTTAGGCCAAAATTCGCTCGTCCGGTTTTTTTATACATACCGTGCCAAAAATAAAAAATCTAGTGTAGCGGCCATAACTCAAAAAGGAGAGCGCATGAGGAGCAATCTTTCTAGTCTCAATAGGTTCTACGCAATGACTGAAGCATCATCTCAAACGCGAGATATCACATCGGATAACATCATTTCGAAATAAGAATATAAAAACTTGCATATAAATAACAATCAAATCGAACCAAATACAAAAAAATCTCTTGATACATTCCAAACTCGATACCACTATCAATGTTCACTGGAATTAATCTCCTTCAAATCATTAAAAAACTCGTGGAAAAGAATTTTTATTTTCTCTTACACTAAACAATTTCATACAGACGCATTTTCCAATAATATACTCCATGTATGTCTTCAGTAATGATAAATTTTCACCGCAAAAAAGAAACATCTTTGTATCAACAATTAATATTTTTTTTCCAATGAAAACAATAGTAGATAGAAAATGTTTTCTTATTTCATTGAGATATAAAAACTTTAATAATAAATCAATATTAAACTAATCTAATATGAATTTTGTTTTCGTGTTTATTACTATAAACAATATTATAAGATATTTTTCTATACAAGAATAAATGAGTTAGTTGAGTTTTTTTTTAATAAATTGTTCCACGCATTTGACATTTTTGTTCTCTTGTACGCATTTTTCGACGAACATTACGTATACGAGCTGATAATCGTGATGTAATTAAACCCTAATCGAAAACAAAAACAAAAAAATCAACATCAAATTAAATATGAATCAATATACTCTGAAAAAGAAAAATACACAACAACAACAACAACAACAACATACATGAGGATTAATTGTATCTTCACATGCTAAACAAGGATATTCATTAATAAGTGCAATACCAATTTTTTTATATTCAACACCATGTGTTAATTGTGGATAGACATTCATATAGAAATCAGCTGCTTCACGAATTAATTCATTCATTATTGGTTCAGGATTACCTAAAGAAATTTAAATATAGAATTTAATATGAATTTATCTTTTTATTTTAATTCACCCATGACAAGTTCATGTTGAATTTTATCACTAAATGTTGGTAATAATGGTTGATCAGGTATTCGACTAAGACCAATTTCCTATTTAGAAAATAATCGAAATTTTCATTTTAATTAACTCTTTTATTTTTTTTCTCTTGTTTACTTCATTATTATTAATTGATGTTATTGATTGTCGTCCTGATGAAGTATAATGAGACATGTCATCATAATTATCATCAACTATTGTTTGACGTATAGATTGATGAATTATTGGATTTTTATTATTGTTATTATTATTATTATTTGATGGTAAACATTTGCTAATGGTAGTCTTTTTAGCAACACGTCGACGAGGAAGTGGAGGATCGGCTATTGCATCCTAAATATAAAAACAAAAATCTTATGAAAAAAAAAACAAAAACATGTTTTAAATATAAATACATACCGGTCGATAATCTGTACGAACTGATTTAAATATTGATTCATTATCTTCCTATAAATGTAAGGTAATTTTATTACATATAAAATTAATATAAAAAATATCCTACAAGAGAAGGACTTCGTTCACGTCGAAAGTTTATTCGTTGAGGAGGAACATTTGTTACTTGCTACAAGAACAAAAACAAAATGATGAAAAAAAACAGAATCAATATAAAAATAAATAAATTTACTTCAAATGATCCTTGAGAACCATCATTAGGAACAAGAAAATCATGTAGAAAGATAGTTGATGAAGACATCAAGGTAAATTTCGTAGATATAGATGTCTGAATTTGCAAATACAAAAAACAAGAAAAAAAAATGTCAGGCGAATCTTCAGAAAAAAAAATAGTCCAACTGGATTAGTCGAAAATTTCGACTAATTCTAATAGTTGTAGATGTCTGCAGAATGCGTTCAAAATTTTCTGATGTCCTTCAAACTGTAATGTTAATAATTCAACGTTTGTTCTTTAAATTTTTACAATTATTTTATTTAATAGAGAAATAATCGTTTGTAAGACAAACGCAAAAAACATAGCAAAGAAAGTCAGTCTAACTTCTTCAATGTTCATGGTCATCGATGAAAAGTGAATACTATTCAAACAAAAAACAGTCACATTACTAGAGCACGTTGGATCCATGTCCGAAAATTTTGAACTCGCTGAGCTCTACACATTAATACTTGTAAAACATTTTGTAAACTAAATCAATTTTTCATTCACTATCACCTAATTATGCATTGAAATTTCAGAGTCTTACAAAAGAACATCTCCAGTAATCGGACGCTCATCGAGTGCATATTTGATTCATGAGTAAGGTTCGGTAAGATTAGTCGAAGTCTAAATAAGTTCGGGCTCATGTAGCCAGTCAAAGCGATGATAGTTTTATTGGAGTTTTCAGTCGCTAAGTCTGATGTTCATGGAAGCTTAAATGATGAAATTTTGTCTATAAATAGGACCCAGTGAGGCGATAAAACATTCTGAAATTTCAATCCGAACAAATGTGGGTATTTTTTTTGAGATATTCAATGTCTACGATGAGTTGTTTCTATTTCTTTATCTGCAAGACATTGCTATCAATAGAATACTCAATATCTCATGTAAAATGTGTTCCTGTGATCTGAAAATTTTAGCATATTTCGGATCTTGAAATCTGTGTATAAACAAAATATTCAGTAGAAATTTCATAATTTAAATTTCCATGAACATGAGATCTAGAGATCGGATAACTTCAATAAAACGGTCATAACTTTGGATGGGCACATGAGTTCGATTTCATTTAGACTTCGATTAATTTTACTGAATCCTATTTATGAATCAAATATGAGCTCGATTGGTATCCGAGGATTGGACATATTCCTAGCCGTTAGTTAGAAGATCTATTATTAATAAATAAAAAATACAAGAAAATTTTTCTTTATGATGAATATTGAATGGAATATCCGAATCCATACATCTTTGTATCTATTTACTTCTCATTAATACCATTATTGAAACTGAAAATAAAAGCAAATAAAAATATATTACATAGATTGTGATTGATGCAATCAATTACAAGATGTCCAATGTGTACATTTGTCAGGCTAGTTTTTAGATCGACTGACATATGGAAAAAAAAGTCGAGCACATCAATAATGTTAATTATAATAATGCCATCCATCATGTGTCCTAGTTGTTACTTTATGAAATTCGATTTGTTTTATTTCCAATAAAAATACTTTTCCTTCGCGATAAGCAAAAAGCTTTGGATATGTCCCAGCTGATCATATGGAGGAAAAAGACTTTTAAAATTATCAAAAAATTTATCAAGTGATTTACAAACAATCTCTTGATGAAAGAAAAAAGTCAACAAATAATTGAATTCATCTTTATTTACCATAATGTATTAGCAAGTATATATGTTTGCATTTATATTTAATCTAGCGACTAAAATTATCTTGTAATATATTGTATATAAACAATATAAATGATTTAAGATTGCTTTTATTAGCCGTAAGTAATGCAAAATAAATTAAATGACTAGTTTTTTTAAGTAGGTCCATTATTGATGAGTTGTTTACCGACAAGAATCTGTGATAATAATAAATCATAAATCAATGAGGAACTCATAAGTTCTGATGAACTGCTCACAAAAAAGAAACAATTGAAACAGATCAATTCCTTTCAAAAGAACTCTTCCGAAAAAAATAATGTACTTTTTTTCTTTTGATCTATAATGAGAAAAAATAACTTGCTTGACTAAGCTTATAATGACGTGTCTATACGTATTATTCATTGATGATAAAATTGATCTAGTTGAAATCTTATTTGTCCTTGAGTAATAGATGACATAGATAAGAAGTAGCTATTTAGAATATTAATTATTAAATATTTTCTATGAATTTTTATCTTCATAATAGTTTTGGTATTTTTCTTTGACATTTCAAAATTCAAGAAATCGATAGATTAGTGATATTATTATATAAGTTATCGTTAATACGAATACGTTTATTAAATAACATACTGACTCATATCGTGAAAATGTCTTGAGTTCTATTCCATTAATATCTATGCTTTTTTTTAATCAAGCATTGAAGAGCTTGAATATATTCTTTTTAACGTTCTTTCGTTTATCTTCTGACATTACAATCATTGGTATTTATTATAGATCTATGAAATTAGTCCTGTACAGATAAATTATTGTTCTAATAATAAAACTAACAAATTCGAAATGTCACTCGAAGATGAATGTGGATAACGGTCTTCTGTTTATTCATACTCTTCTATAGAAATTATAGCTTTAATATGACATTCATTAGTAATGTTTATTAAGTTAAATAAAATAAATACCAATTAAATAGGCATGTCGACTATATGATTGTATATACTATGTCTTATATAATCAATAATATCTCGATTTGGTATATACAAATTAGTATGATCTGTTATATCAAAAATAATATGATTTTTAAACTTTTTATTCCTTGTTTATCTGAATATATAGATAATGATTTAGACTCCTATAAAGTAATAGTTAGTAGTACTTCAGACATTGTTGATTTCTCTGTACTATATATGTATGGTCCGTGAATATAATAGTTTAATCCCTAGATGAATTATAGTCTTTATGATTATTCGTTGCATTATCTATCTTTTTAGTAGCTGTACTTACGACAGAGTTATTAATTTCTTTGTCTCAAGATTTCCTAGAATACCATACACTTGAGACATGTTATTATTTTTGCTTTGTGTTTACAGATATTACAGATATTTTTATTTATTTAATCCTACAACATTTATTTTTAGATACCAAAAGTAAAATAAAATGAGATTTAAGTATTTTTTTTTATAGTGTATATTTCCTATGACTACAAATATATAAACTAAAAAGAATCAGAAATCTGCTGTAACTATTCAAGGACCTTTGAAACAAGATTTAAATGATTGATCAATAAGAGAGTTAATTTCATTGTTCAATTTGTATAGAGCGACATTTTATTATTCTTAGCTTCAATATAACATAATATGATGGTTTATTTAAATGTATTTAAAAAAATTTCGAAAATTTTATCATCATCTCTGACGGATATTGATAATATTGTCACTTATATCGATCTTATTATATGTATTTGTGAAGTAGATGATTTCAAATTGATGAAAACAAAAAAAACGAACATCCAATCGAGAGTGTTTTTGTAGAATTTGTATTTTATCGTAAAATCGTATCTTAATGTAGAACAAAGAGAAGAATTTTTACTTTCAATCTGTTGAAATTACGAATTTATAGAAAATGAAGTAAATAGTCTCTGGAAAAAGAAATTTTTTGTTTCGTATAAGTAATTTATCGTTTAATGATTGATAATCCGAATAATATTAAATATACTCTCATGATGAACAATACAATTCAAAATAAACGATGATTATATAAACTTTTTTAAATTGAGAATTGGATTAATTTTCAAAACAATAATAGATTTCATACATTATTCAACAATGTCGTTTTACTTCATCAGATGAAAAAAAATTTCAATCATTTGATTGATCATTTATATTGTTAGACTGATTATCTTCTTGATGAGTTAGAAAATCTCAATATATACTCTATAATAAACAATATTTTGTAAGAGCTATTTAGATTTTGATATAATATTAATATTTATTACCTCAGTTCATAACATTATTTCCGTTGTGAAAGATTGACACTCGATAATCAACATAATTTCCTTTAGAATTATAAATAGAATAATATATTGATGTTATTCGTTTTATTCTTTACGTGTCAAGAAAATGTTAACTAATATTTATGGTAGAAAAATCTTTATATTTTATTCATATATAGTCTAATAACTAAATTTGAGATGCATTTCAATCAAACTCTATGACTGAGTGTCCTTGTTGTTTGACACATATCTACAATGTACTATTTGCAAACTTCAGTACTACTAGCTACGCAATGACCCTAGACAAGTCACTAGCAGCTATTTGTCTTATATCATCCATTCGATAGCATGCTGTCAACGTTGTGATATACATTTGTTGTTGTGTTTAGTTTATGTGTATGGAGAGTACAAAAAACTGAATGTCAAGTCGGCCTTTTGTTTAGAAATATAGCTAGTCATAATTATAGGGAAGATATTGGACTTTTGAATCTGGCACTAGACAGCACTGCATATTATAAGATAGCTGAAAGGCAAGAATATTCTTTTCTTGCACGCCAATGATTACAGTGCAAAGTTGTCACTCATAAACATGAGAAATAATTTATCACTATATTATCTACCTGATAAATGCAATAGATTAACTTAGACTTTTTTCTTTCTTAACCTATAGATCAAAAAAATTCTTTTTTTTTTCGATAAATTTAAAATAAATCAAAAAAAATCGAGAGAAAAGGAAAAAAAATTCTTTTTTTTTTCTTTTGCCAAAAACCAAACATAAGAAGAAATACTGACAATAACACATAAATCTTATATGCAAATGACAGATTAACAACAACACCGAGGACAACAGCACAAAATCAGTTAGTCAGAACTCACAGGATATAGGATGATGATGATGATGATCAGATAGGTCAAATCAACGAAGAGAAAAAAAAAAAGAAGGCTTGCAAATACAGATCTATACACAAAAGAGAAATAAAGTATGCTGCAAAAACAAAACATACAGTTAGTAATAGAAGTCAAAAATGAAAAGAAAAAAAAAAGACATTAAAGACGCAGATTTATGCGTTTTAAAACATTTAAAAATAGAAGATAATCATTGAAAGAAAGAATAAAATTTTGTTTATTTTTGTCTATATATATTTATATATTTGTATATATATCTTTTATTTAAAATTCTTCGAATTCTTTTCCAAATTTTTCTGTTGTTGCAATACGAACTTTAAATTAAAAAGAAAAAAGGAACAAACAATAAATTATTTATAATAAAATATAATTTTAAAAATTTTTGTCTTACGAGGTTCTTCTTCATAATCATCAAAATTACTTGCATCACCTATAGAAGAGATAAAAACAAAAAAAGTCTCGAAAAAACGAATTTTTTTCTAATTAAACAAACCGGGTCCTTTTGACTTAGGTATAAATGGTGGTTCAACTTTTCGTTGATATATAGCAATCCAATCTGTAGATGAAAACCATTTATGAGTTTTAATATCGTCTACACCATTTTTTAAATTTCCATAACGTTTTGTTAAATCAACTTGTAGAAGATTACGTAGAATATCTTTTAAATCACTACTAAAATGTGATGGAAAACGAACCTAAAAAAAAAATTTTGATTTTGTTTTTGTATTTTTTTAAATTTATTTTTTTCACTTTGCCAGAAACAATTTTTTCGTAGATTTGAATTGGCTGATCAGCAAAAAATGGTGGATAACCCTAAATAAAAACAAAAATTTAAATAGTTTTTTTTAGTACACAAAAAAAAAAAAATAAACTAAACATACGGCCGACATTTCATATGCTAATACACCTAATGCCCACCAGTCAACAGCTTTATTATAACCTTTAGATAAGATAATTTCTGGTGCCAAATATTCTATACAAAATGCAAAAACAATAAAGTTATTTTTTCGATGATCTAAAGTTAATTATATAACTCACCTGGTGTACCACAAAGTGTCCACGTTCGACCTTAAAAGAAAAACACCAAAGAAATTAACATTAATATTTAATTTTTTATAATTAATGAACTATAAACAAAAGAATTGATCGTCAATGAAAGATAGAATGTATCTTCGCTAAAATTCAAGCAATTAGGATGACCTTTTTTTCTTTGTTCTAACGATATCCATGATTCAAATTTAAGAGATAAAAAAGATTGATTTCAACCAGAAAATGAACAAAAAAACAAGGGTTCATTCGTCTGATAATCATCAATTGTTGCATTCTTTTTAAATCAACTGATTGTCTATTACTATTATTAAATTTTCTAGTGATAGCATTAAAGAGTTATAGAGTACGATCAATCATAAAGACATGTCTTATTTCGAATACTTTTGGGTCATTTTTCATCTTCGTATGTGTCATATATATTTCCCCACTTGTTGATTTTCTATAGTATAAAAACGTGGATTATTGCAATCTTGAAGATTAAAATTCTTGACAACAGATAATTATATCTACACGATTTGAATAATATAACTAATTAAATTATAATAGTATATTTTTATTTTATTCTAATTAAGAAAAATTTATTCTATTCATTATAAACATGAGATATATTTTAATGATAAAAATCTTTTTTTTTTATTATTCATACTAAAAACAAAAATTGAAATATTTTTATTACATATAATAGTAATTTGAATTTTATTTTCTACATCATAAATACCTAAATCATTTAGATTTTATGAGTATACGTGTTTGACATTAGAAAGAAAAAAAAATAAAGGCTAGTCTGTTGTATAATAAATCATTATAATCTCTTATTTTTGAGAGTCTTTCTTGTTTCTATTTTTATATATTTCTTACCCTTGATCTTTTTTGCAAAACCAAAATCCGTTACTTTTAAATAACCTTCAGCATCAATTAATAAATTTTCAGGCTAAAATAAAAATAAAAATAAATCATTTTCCTTCATTTTTTTTTTTTTTTGTACTTTAAGATCACGATAAAGAATATCTAAATAATGAAGATATTCAAATGTTAATACAATTTGAGCCGCATAAAATCGAGCATGTTGTTCACTAAAAAAAAAAAAAGAAAAATTAAACTTTTTTAAAAATCATTTCTATTGATTTAATTTTTGTTATTTTTCACCTAAATCGACCAACTTTACGTAAATGACTAAACATTTCACCACCGGGTACAAATTCTAAAACCATATATAAATAAGAATTGTCCTTAACAAAAGAAAAATTAAAAAAAAAAATATATATATATAATTAATTTTTACAAAAATCTTCTTACTCTAAAATGATATTCTAAATTGACAAGAAAAGGAAATGAAATAGATTGAAGAATACGTTTTTCATTAAGTGTATGTTCAATTTGTTTTAATTTAACAACCTAGAAAAATTTAAATTTATATAAAAAAAACTAATGATCTTTCATTGTTTTTTTTTTCTTTAAATCACTTTTTGTTTGTCAAGTATTTTCATTGCATAGAAATTACCAGTTGTTTGATATTTAACAAGCATAACACGTCCAAATGAACCTAACAAGCAACAACAACAAAAAAAGTCAATCAATCATTTCCTTTTTCTTCTATCATTAATTTTATTCTACCTGTTCCTAGAGTTCGAATACGATCGAAATCTTCAGGTTTTGCAGTGTTCTAAAAATATAGAAATATGTATGATGAAAAGCATGTATTTTAATAATTATTACCTGACTTGGTTTGTCATACTTGGCTTGGAATTCATCCTTGGCTTTAGCCAAAAATGCTTTCACTAAATTTAAAAAAAACAAATCTTAAATCTTGTTACGTGATTTTATTCTTCTTCTTCTTATTATTATTATTATTATTATTTAGTACACACTTTTTGTTTTATTCTCAATTCAAAAAAAACAAAAAAACGACAATTCAACTGTTGATCGAAAATATCTAATTAGTTCTTTTTCTTTTTTTTTTCGATATATAACTTACTCGTATTGATTAATAATTTGAACTGTTTTTCAGTATTTATTTTTCTTTTAATAATAGATGACGACCTTGAAGGTATGAAAGAACGGAAAAAATTAGTTGCTCAATACTTCTTTTTTATCCTCTTGCTTACAAGAATGTGCATGCACATTACTATTATCTATAATTTTTTGCTACTTGCTAGAAGGGAAAAAGAGAGAAGGAGAAAACATAGGCTCGATTAATTTGGTAGTCATCTTTTTTTTATATATATATATATATATAGATAATATTTGATTGCATTTGTTGTGATGACGAGTTTCGAAAGAGAGAATAAAAAAGAAGCAAGAATATTACTGATTTTACTAAATTCAAGAGTTATTTATATTAAACAATTTATTAATGTATATACATAAATCAATTCAATGACTAAGACATAAAGAATTTTGATATATTGTATTTGTTATATGAATATAATCTTCTTCAACGTCATTTATTACGATGTTTTTGACGATAAATCTTTCATCTATTATTAAACTACAGTTTATAATTGAATAATTGTTTTGATAAATATCTTTATGTTACAGAAATATATTATATTAGACAATATTTTTCTTTTTGTTGACGAAACCTTCTGAGAACGGAAACGGAACTGTGATTGGTCCCTGCTGATCATTTAATTCAATGAGTTACACTATAAGAGTTACATATAAGACACATTTCACTATAAACAATATATATATATAGGTCATGTTATTCTAGTTGTTTTTTCAATCTCAATATAATTTTAAGATTTTCTTTTCAAAATATGCGCCACGAAATTATTTCTTTTTTCACTTTTTTTATGTAACTAGTTTTCTCTTATAACATTATTATACACTATTACAACATGTCATATTGAAACTCAGCTATTTGCCAAAAACACATGAGGTGTAAGTTTGTTCTTTCTGTCTGTCTCCGTAACATATTAAAGGCCTTGAGAGAATCGATAACGATAATAATGACAATGCCATCGACAAAGAACATCAGACACATAAACAAATCAATGTATGTGTATGTGTATGTGTTTTTTGTGTTAGAGAATTGCATCTACTCGGTGAGTTGAGCATAGATGCAAGTAATAATGACAATCGAATCGACAACAACAACAACAACAAGTACTCCAGCAGTACTAGTAATAATAGCACATCGACAATGCTCAATCTTCTTGTTTTTCCTCTCTTTCTTCTTCTTCTTCTTCGTCGTCATCTTCTTCTTCTTTTTTTTTCTTTCTTCTATTCGTCATGTTATTTTTTTCTAATCATATCTAGTGCACTGAACACAAAACAAGTCGTTACTACACAGTGCAAAGATTCATGTAAAAAAAGCTCATATAATTTGGGAACAAAAGAAAAAAAAAATCTCTCTTGTATGCATCAACATGCAATAGAAATATATATATATATATATATATATATATATTGCGTTACAAAACTAAATCCATCGTCTAACCTAACTTTAGTAACACAAGTATACAGCTGTTACATGCTACATACATAATCATGTCTTATTTCTGTATATGTGACACCTTTTCATTGACATGCATATTTTAGTTTCTTGTTTTTCTCTTTTGCATAGGACAATAAAAAAAAGGATTGTGCTCACGTAGACAACATAAGCAAATTGAAAAGAAAAATAATATTTCAACATGCATTCGCATGCGTTCTAGTGATTTCCGATGGATGGGCACTTTTACTTTCTATCAAAAACTCTTCTCTTCAATCTTCATCGAACGTTCTCGAGTACACACACGCATATCAAAAAAAAAAAGAAGAAAGGGGAAACGTAAAAATAAAAAAAAAAACTCGCGAAGATATGCAAATGTCAAGCACATATATAGAAAATGTCACGCTCGATGAATTGGCAACATGTGTCCATTTCTTTTGTTTTATTTTGTTTTTTAAATAAAATATTTTCTCAATGACGAAAAAAATAATAAACATAAATTTGATTTATTTCTCTTCTTATCTTAACATTCAAATACCTTTTTCAGCTGATTGAGCATTGGCTGCGGCTATATTTGCTGCTAGTGTTGATGATGTAGATGAAGTTGTTTGATGATGATGATGTGAATCATGTGTTGTTGAATGTTTACCATCGATGGAACTACTATTTTTGAGCGATGAAGATCCGTCTTTATCTTTTGACTTGGATTTTTCACTTAATTTTGACGATATACGTTCTTTAAGTGCCTGCATGACTGACTAGATGCAGTAATGACAAACACAGACAGAAAAAAAAAACTCTCTATTGAAAACGTTCTGATACTAATATTAATAATACTTTCTATATGTATGTTACACTTTATGTTTCTATCTTGTCCTCCTAAGATAGCAGTAACGGTCGTGCTAGTGGCGATAGGTTATTGTCGTTATTGTTGTTGATGTTGTTTTGACTTGTTTTTGCTTCTTGTCGTCAATGATGGTAGTGATGTTGGTGTAGTGTAGACGAACAGTCAGACTGAGAGAAGAGAGAGAAAGAGAGATAGTCTATCGGCTTTTTTGATTTCTTGGGCATGAGCGTAGTGCGACGACGCGAGAGATATTTATCGCAATATCTTTCTGACACAACGAACGAGTAAGCGAGCGAGAGAGAGAGAGAGAGCGCGCGAACGAACAAACGAATGAAAGAACGAACGAGAAAGAGCATATAAGCGCATGGAAAAAGAAAGAAGAGAAAGAGTAAGCAAGAGAAAAGAATCAAGCATGCATGCAAGCAAGCAAAGTATCATAAGAAGAGAAGAGAAATAGAATAGAAGTTTTACTCTTTGTGTACTAATGTATTTGTACAAGTATAAATATATACTATCATTACGTTGACAGTATTGTTGAGGTATCATAAAAGGCAAAATACATTCTTGTTCTATTTATTTGCCTAGTGTTTTTTTTTTCGTTCTTTATATTTAAAAGAGATCTTGACAGTTTTTTTTTTTCTTAATGATCATTTTTTATATTTTGATACTGTAACAAAAAAGAGTGACATTGACATTTTTGGCTCTATAATTTCGTAGTTACATTTAAAGGTACTATTTAAATATAGTATTAGATGTATGAATTTGATTATTTCGCCCTAGAGTCACATTGCTATGTGAACAATTGCGTCTATATTTATTCTAGTTCAATTATACAGAAATGATTGATAGAACTACATAGTAATATATAAGTAATAATAATATAATCATGTTCGATAGACTGTTACACATGGCAGTAGATTCGAAGAAAACAGAAAAACATTATGAGAATGACTATCATAATCGATTTATTAGAGACAGGTCATTTCTTTTTTTGCATGTTAATCATTGACTAGCATGTTTCAGAAAAATAGTATTGCTTGCTTGCAAAACTTCATTGATGCATGTGAAAGAAAACAACAATAGTATTATTATAATATTACTGTTTTATTTCATTTCTATAAAAAACAGATATAACTATAGTTCGAGATAAAAATCTAATGAATTATTTTATTAATATCTCATGCTATATTCTGTTAGATATAAAACTAATATAATCAGGAAAAAAAATATTTAATTAATGTTATTTTTTTTTTCCCCGTCTATATTTTTGTGACATTCTCATGCGTAAAGAATGTTCATATATAAAGTTTCTTATACATCAATGTCAATGTAACTCTATTAACATTTTTTTTTTTTTTTTTTTTTTGTCTTGATAATGTCTATTTCAATTGAAGTCAACAAAAAGAAAAAAGGCATATCTGATTTGATTCGTCTTAAGTTTTTATTATTAATATATGTCATCACCTATGACAGGGTCGATAAATTCTCGAAAAGAAGCTTATCTCAAATCCTAATCTAATTCATTAAATATTATGAATTATTGATAATGCGTCTTTCTTGGAGTACATTATAGAATAATGTGTAGGAGCAAAGAAAAAATAAAAAAAATGCACAAATATGTTTCATCATTATCTATATTTGTTATTGATAAAAATAAGGATACTGAGTATCATTCGTTTGTTTTTGTAAGATATTAATTTATTATACGACTATTTTCTTTTCTCTTTTGAGCTTTTAAAAATTTAAACTTTTAAGATATTTTTTTTTTTGTTGTTGTTTTTCTTCTAATTACTTTCTATTATAGCTTTCGTACGTGTCATAACGAATTATTTCATTGTCATCACACTATTACAACAAACGTGATATTTCTTTTTTTTTTGCTATATGTGTAAAGAAATTTAATAACTATTTGCGCATATCTAGAAAACAATATTCGTTTGATTTTGTAACGTGTTAGTTAGGATATGTATATATACATACAATGCTGGTCTAAAATATAAGTATAACGTAGTTTTGGTTTTTTGTTTTTCTCCGATGCTGAGTATTTTAACTCAAATTGGAATAATTATTTGAATAGCCAGCCAATGGAGTTCTCTATGAAATGTATTCCATACCGAAATTGTATAGATGGATTATAAGAAAACGGATGCTTTTAAGGTCTCGTAAGACCGTGTAAAAATTAGTTGTTAACTGTAATAATCTTCCAGAATAAAAAACCGGCGGTTTTCTAGTGCGGGCTAGGTTTTTACTAAATTTTACCAGGACGATCAAGGATTTTTGAGAAACTTGTCTGATATTTAAATAGGCGTTATAAGCACCTGACTGCCAGAAAACTAGGTTTTTCAATAGGAAAAAAGTAATTTCAATTACAAAAAAAAAGATTTTTAGGTGTTAACTTCTTTCCCCAAAAGCCACTGATTTTCCTTATAAGATTATACACAACACCAAAAAAAACAAAAATGTACGATTTTTAGCAATGCCTTAATAAATTTCAATTTTTTTTTTGTGATGATTATATCTTTATAAGGGAAAATCGTAGAAAACGCGGCGATGTTTCGTTTTGTTCATATATAAATACTATGGTACTATTAACAAATAATTCTCACAGAATTTTCTTAGACTTGAAAACCATTGTGTTCGATTTTTCAGAAATCTTCTTCTCATAATCTATCTATGAAATTTCGGTATAGAATACATTTAATAGAGAATTTCATTTGTTATTTAAATGATTATTTGTATTTACATTAAAATTTTCAGTATCATAGAAAATAAAAAACATGTTGTTTTCATGTTTTTGACTAGTATTGTATATAAATATAAATAGATTTTATTAAAGCGGAAATCATCCATTTTCTTCACTTGAATAGCTAACTGATTGACTTAAAACTAGTCTTTGTATAAAATATTTTTTGTTATTAAATCTTCTTGGTTTGTTGTTTTCCCAGAGCGGTTCGTCAACACTTGAGAAAAAGCTATACTTATTCAAAAATGTGATGTATAATAAATACCCAGAAGAAATTTTATTTTTTGCTAAACACATATATTACTATTTTCTCTCTTCTTCTTTTTTGGTTCTTAGTATAGTAATAATGATAGTCAACAGATAGGATATCGGGTCTGATGAACATAAAGACGGAAATGTTAGATGTTCATCTATTTTCTTAGTTCGTCTTATATATTATGAAAAACAGGATGTTTCATTACTTCTGTTTCTTGATTATTGTCTCAAGAGTAAAACAAAAACTTTCTTTTTTTATTTTTTTTCATGTTTCATCAAAATAATATGTATTTTTTCTTCTTAATGATATTCAAACATCTTGTTCTAGTTTATTATTTTTGAAGTAGTTCAAAAATAAGTTTTTTTTTTTTTTTTTAAACAAAAAATATGTAGTGATAAAAGTAATAATTTTACTTTTATGAAATGTCTATAAATTAGATTTACATGATTTAATAAATCCTAATTTGTAAATGAATATTTTTATCGAAAATTTTATTAAGAATTTTTTTTTTTTCTTTCTTTATTCAATCTAATTTTTTGACGATATTTGCTTTGTATTTATTACATACTTACTCAAAGAAATACAAAAAAGAACAATATTTCTAACTGTAGATATATATATTTCTATTACTCACATTGATCAACTACGTGATGAGAATGATAAGTTGAGAATGCTGCAGAACCGGTATGTTCATCAATAGTTTTACCGGTTGTTGTTGTTGCTGCTGTTGGTGTTATTGGTGTTGTTGTTAATGATGCTCTACCTGTTCTGAGTATGTGACTAGTATTTGTTGATATTGCACTAGCAGCAGAAGAATTAATAGATTCATTTGTACTAGTAATATCTGCTTCTTTATTTTTTTTCTGTTTTCGAGATGGACGAAAACGTTCTTTAAATGATGGCATTTTAATATGATTTTGATGCTAACATACGTATCTAATCTTAGTACTGTCAATGTTTCTATTTTTCTATTGAATTCTCAATCTCTCGCACACTTTCCGGTTTCTTCTTTTTCTTCTTCTTCTCCTTTTTTTTGCTTAAACATGCTTTTTTTCTTCTCGATAATTTTGTCGATGCACAAATACACTAGGCTAAAGCATGCATCGCAGCATGTTAATTCTTTACTAGTGCTTTTTCTATTATTTAGTTGTTTTCCTTTAGTTTTCTCGTTTTTCCTTTTTATCATGCCATGCGCAAACATAGACATTCACGTTCAAACTTATCTCTTTTCCACTTTTTTCGATAAGCTTCTTCTTCTTCTTCTTCTTCTTCTTTTTTTCTTCTTTATTTGTGTCTCTTAAAAGAAAACACTCTTCTCTTATGTCTTTGTTTCGTCTCATTTCCGTTCATAATATAAATAAGAAAATGCTATATAGAAAAACGGAAAAAAGAACTAAAGATGCAAAATTGTTTTAGACGAATTAATACTCTAGCGATATAATTTTTCTATAAATATATATCACTCATAAAAAATACATAATGGATTTAGTCTATTGGGGGTAGCCTGTATGTATGTGTGTATTGTTGTTATTATTCTCATCGGTTTTTTTTTCACTATTTATTATATTCTTGTTCATCCAATCCTTGGAGACAATAGTTTGCGATAAGAAAATAGAACAAAAGATTTTATTAAAAAGAAATAAAAACACATTCGTTGTTTTTCTATAAACAGGATATCATTAGTTTTTAAGATATAGACGGTTTTGATGTCGATTATTTATCATTGAAAAGAGAAAAATATTACACTTGGCGAGACGTCAAGTTAGAAGAAAATAAATGAATAGTATTATTACTATAGATATATATATATAGATAGATTGATGTATATTATATTAAGAAAAGAACATTAATGAATGTAATCATTTTTTATAGAAAATTTGTAATTCATTTATATACTACATATGATCAACATGCGTTTTAAATTAATTTACCTTTTATATTCATCAATGAGTTATAACTTGTTTTTTCAATTGAATAAATATTTACTAGTGTTATATTTCTATATTAAAACACTACAAATATATTGTCATTTTATAAAGATCAAAGTTTCTTTTTTCAAGTTATGATATATTTTTTATTTCATAATTCAACAAAGTTCAAAATATAATTTTAGCTTTTTTACTTTTCAAAATCATCATTAAATGTGTACTCGAGATAAATTTTAATATAAATGTAAGAAAATACTTTTTAAGTATAGATTAAGATAAATAGAAAAATAGAGACTGAGCAATTATTACATTGAAATTCATTAATTCAAGAATTTTATTGAATGGGAATATTAAATAAGATAGAAAACTTAGTTCATAATATATTTATATGTAGAATACTTGTCAGTATTAACTGTATCGAGTGTGCACAGAAATAGTTTCATGTCGATTTTGACTAGCTATAATAACTCATTTTTGCAAGCATTCATCAATGGTATAGATGTCGATACATGGTGTTTTATTCAATGACAGTTATTCATCGATGCCTCTCTTAGGATACTATAAACTTTTCTTTTTTTTTGCCTATATAGGAACGAATGAATCTTACAATAGTGAGATAAAACTTCACAAATTCTATATTCGAATGTAAACAAAATGTTGATGGTGAATGAAATCGAATCGAATATCCCAAACTTTGTATTGATTCATCGATATATCCGTATGAAAAAGAAACTCTACTTAGAAATATTATCAAAACGACATGACCTTGAAGCTAGTGACAGTGCCACAAGGGAACCTGAGCTCTTTCCCCTAAAACTCTCTGAGCCTTCGGAAAATTTAAAAAACAGTTGCTAAAGGTGATCCCACAAAAGAACCGATAGGAGCTCAGTCCCGTCTTCTGGCCATAAATTGTGGTGTCGCTGCTATTTAAAGCAGCCATTATGAGGTGAGATCTCATGGACTTTTTCAAAAAGTTTTAATGTGTTCTTTTTAACAGAAGACAAGTGCAATTATCAATTTTTCCAATAGAAAAACAATAAAAATAAAAGAAAACATATTATGATTAAGACCAATGACATATTCAGCCATAGGCCATTAGGCAATTGCTTAAGGAATTTTTGGACATAATGATAATCATCGGTAGCTGCCAACTTCTCAAAATAATTTGACTCGTACATTGCCTACAAATAAAAATTTTCTGGTTACACCACTGATTAAAACAAATATTACAGATCCTATCCTATATATTCTAAGTAGATAAGTCTTTCTGTCAATGCGTTTAAATATCTGAATCGCAGTTCTCATTTGTGCGTTTACATTTCTATGCAAAAAACATGAAGACAAGGCGCTTTCATCATAAAAAATGGATAAAAATACTTAAAAAAACAAAGTTTGTATTTGAAAAAACGTGCAAAAAATTTTTTTTCACAATATTTTTTGATGTATTATGCAAATAAAAATGACTTTTTAATGTATGATATATATATCAAAAAAATATTGCGAAAAAAACGTATTTCTAATGAAAACGTTTTCTTTTAACATATCTTCACGGAATCTGTAATACGCGAGTAGCTAGTTTTGATATGTTCTGAATGGTTGTAAAAACGCTCAAACAGGAACCACGATCAGAACGTTTTACACGCGTTTTTTGTTTTAGAAAATTTTTGTCGGTTTGGAATATCTCTTGAGTGAATCAGCTCTTTATCAAGACATTGTAAGTCCTTAACTTAAATTATCTTAATTTCTATTACGCACAAAAAAATAATTAAATAAATAAAGCCAAGAGAAAACATGACATTTTCAAAAAACTTACTTAAATAAATTAGCTTTTATGAAATGTTGTTTTTTTTTTCTTTTTACTCATTAACAGGAGTAATATTAATATATAAAAAATAACCAATAATATGCTAGTTATTATATAAAAGATTAATTTTAATATTACATTTAGTTATTTTTATATGAGAGATCTTTCATTTACTTGATCTATTTACAACATGATATTAAATAGCTAACAGCATACATGTCTTATTCTAGTCTACTAAATTGTATAGAAAAATTATAAATGCATCAAACTTTTAAGACTGTTTAATATTTCAATAAGGAAATTCTTTCCTTCTAAATATAGATAATAGTTAACAGAACCTTATAAATATGAAATTGAATATATAGCTTTCAATTATTATATATAGTTAACAAATAAGAGTTATTCACGTATATTTAATATTTTTCTTTTTTTGACTCGATTAATATTGAATCACTATTTCATATTTGATCTATAGTACATATCAATTCATATTATTTTCGTTTTACAAATATTTATTATTATGATAATATAATTGATTAAATATTTTCTTATAAAAATCAATTATATTCTTTCAATGTCAAGTAAGATTAATTAGTAACATGAGTTAGTTCTTTTTTTTTTCTGAGAAGATCAGTGAAACATGAATCTGGCAAGTTTGAAACGGAAGGATATTTCCAGAGGCTGAACAAAAAATAAATGAGATAGGTAATGCGTCGAAATTTATTCTTACACAAATAGAAAGTTACAGTAGTACAAAAACAAAAAAAAAGAAAGAAGGATCATATTGACTTAGAGTAAAAAAGAAAAAGTCAGGTACTATGACAGTTTCAAACTAAATATATATATATATAATTATCTTTTTTTTTTTTTTCTTCTTGAAAATTTGCTAAAACGCAATGTCTTTTGATGTAGTTTCATATTAAATTAGTTCATTTTTCTATAAAATAAAAAACCGATATAAAGTTAATCTTTAGTTTTTTTTCTATCAAAAAATTTTCTTTTTTTAAATAAACAAACTTCAATATAACTAAACAGATCGATCAGACCTTTGGAAAATGTATAAATGATACTCGAGACTAGACAACAAATTGTTTCATTCAAGTCTATTTATTTAGTACTTTTTCTTTTTTTTTTCTTAAATTGATTTCATTGAAATCAAACAATATTCCGAAATCAAGGAGGAAACAATTTTCTCTTACACTCACTACCGGATGTTAGTTCCGTCGATAAAAAATACCGATAAAAAGAAAATTTAGTTCTATAAGAGGTAGAAAACAACTCAATGATATATCGTTTAATAAATGATAAATTTCTTTATGATATAATATTTAAATTTTAGAATAAAAATTAATTATAATTTTCCTGTATTTATCAATTAGAAATTTCATCATTAACATATTTTTATATGATAAATATGTACCAGATGTTAGTCAAAAAAAAAACAAACACAATAGTATACTTCATTGTTTTTGACACAGATCAATATATAGATGGTGATTGAAGAATTTTTTTATTAAAAGATATTACAAATGTAATAGTTATATCTTTACATATTTAAATATCTAAGAAACAAAAAAAAACCATTGAATAAACATATCTATCTATTCAATCATCTATCATCATTTTGCTTTTTTTTCAACGCATCTATAAATCTCATGAGACTAAGTAACTATTTGTGTGCAAATTTGCTTCTTACCATTCTCAATTTGATCGCCTTTTTTTCCCGCATTTGCATTACCCATTACTTGGTATTTAATTGATGCTAATACAATATATAAAAGAAACTAAGTTTTTTTGGAACGATTAATTTCAAGGAATATATGTAGAAATATTTCTAATTGATATGAATAATAATATTTGACAAAAAGAAAAACGATTATAATAGTTTATAATAAATATTTTAATATAACTACGAATAAATTATTGAGTTGTACCATCATTTAATATATGTGAATGCTAGAAAAAAAAAAAAGAAGATTGAGAAAAAAAAAGTGAATGTAAAATAGTTCTAGTCAAAAAAGCACAAACACTCAATGATAAAGATGACGAGACTATATGAATATGAACGAGCACAGCAGGATAATAATGATGACAGAACGATGGATATGTGTTGAATGGTTTCACTAAGATGTCAATGGAAGTCACACCATCTAAAGAGCTGTAAAAGAGAGAAAAAAAAAAGATTTGAATGTCTTTTCCGTTTTGCCTTGAAATCTCATTGAATAGTCTTCATCATCATTGTCAACTCGGCGATGATGTGCTGACATTGAATAATTAGGTATGCGTAAAAGAAAAAAAAGAGATCACCTTACCCGGTAGTAATAATAATGATAATATGCGTGTATATATGTCGTATGAAAGAAAAAGCAAAAAAAAAAAAAAGAAGCAAAAGAAAGATGTGAAAAGTAATACAACAACAACAACAACAACAATAAAACCGACTGCAATATGTTCTGACACACACAAACACACACATGCGTTGTTGCTTTCTAATACAAAAGACGATTGTTCACGCAATTTGATGACGAGCTTTAACTGACAAAAGGACGATGTCGAGAAGGGCACCCAAAAGAAGAGAGAAAAGAAGGAGTATCGAAGAACGAGAAAAGAAAAAAAAGACAAAGCATTGCACTTTGTCAGTTATAACGTCGAAACTGATGAAGCAGCCGACAAAAAAAAAAATTTGAAGGAAAAACAATTTAATGACGACTCAACACAATTCCTCACTACTTCTCTATATTTCAATGCTTATTCTGATAGTTGTTTACAAACGACATTGTGCTAGGTTTTTTTTCTTCTCGTTTTTCTATGTTCCTAACGATTTTGCCACAATAAAATGTATTTGATCTCCTTTTGGTTTTCTTTTTTTTTTTCCTTACGTCGATCGGTACTTTTTTACTATTGAAATAGTAACTTTTCCTTACCAATATCGACTTTCTTATTAAAAGAAAAAGAATCAAAAATTTCTCGGATCGTTTTTTGTTTTATCTTAAAATGTTTTGATTCTTACGAATAATAATAATTATTATTATTATAATTCACTATTGATAATAAGAAACAGATGAATATATGTTTGTAAGAATTGAGAGAAGACAAATCGAGTATACATTTATAAGAGAAATACGAAAAGTTTTATTCTCTTATCAACAGAATAGTTAACATTAACCAGATTTTGCTCGATCGAGCGGTAAACGAATTCACTAGTTTGACATCAAATTGGATTATTATTGTTTTGATCACCGAATAGAAACATAATGAGATGGAAGATCCGTTGTCGCTTGAGAAAATTCCAATAAACATCCAGTTACGATAACGAGATATGACAAATAATATAGGCCAGAAGACATTATAAACATCATTTATATACTTTCTTTTCTATTTTCATATGATTAAATATGGAATATCTTTTGAGTACATATTACCGTATAGTAATAATCTTACTTGTTTTCGAAGATTAAAAGACAAACGCAAAAAACAAAACCTATGCAATAGAGTTAACATAAAATTGAAAAGAAAAAAAAACAAAAATTTCCTATCTATCTCGTTAATAATCAACAAGTCCTTTTCTTTTCCTCATTCTCTTCCTTTTTCTTGCGACAACTAGTTGAATATAAAAAAAAAAAAAAAAAAAAAAGAGTTCTGAATGCATATGACGAGCTGATCGAATTACGCTTCTTGTTTTTTTTTCCTATCTATCCGCTTTCTATAGCAGATCGATACTGCTTCATGCTGCGTCGACACAAATACTGAGACTCACTCAATAAATAGGCATGCACTATTATTGGGTGAAGAGGCTAGTTAGCTGACGATTGAGTCTATTTATTTAGCATGTTTGTATGTGTTTACGATGATGAGACAAGGACAAATAAGCAACTGATGACAATGTTTTTTTTGTTTTTTTTTTATAATACTTATCGTTATTTCTAGAAGAATTTTTCCAAAATATTATAATCATGAAAACAAATATTCGATTGACAACGAACTATAATAATCTTGATTTCATGTTATCATATGAAAAAAATATGAATAGTTTTTAACTTCTCTAATTAATGTCAAATGTGCGTGCCAGTTTATTGAAAAGAAAGGAGTCATTCTCACATCTGATTTTTATGTAGTAACAATAGTGAAGTTTTTTTTTTTTTTCTTTCTATAACTAAATAATTCGCCCATACAAGTTATATATTATTTGTCAATATAAAAAAACAGATGGTGAACAATTATTAATGTTTTCTCTTCTATTATCATGAATCATTTGATATAATATTAATTGATAATAAAATTTAAAAGAAAAATATTATATTTAGATTCAATTTCATTGGCAAAAAAAAAGCTTTTTTTTTTTCTTTTTGTGAGTTTTTGATAGCTATCTATTTAAAAAAAGAAATAGAATAGAAAGTTTTAATTAATTAATTTAATTTTTCAACATTGAAAAGTATGAATTAAATCATTGTCGATTAATAATCAAATATAGTCAATGGAATGAGAATAATACTTTTTCTTTTTTATCGATTCATTTAATAGGAGAAAGTTCAAGTTTTATTATTTATAACATGAAGTATTTCATAATATGAAACATAATTGATTATCAATAGTTAAAAAACATAAGATTTTGTGAAAGGTGAAAAAAACAAAGAAAGGGAATTAAACATTTTGCAATATATTCCCTAGAATACAATTGTGTTTTTTTTTCTTAGAGAAAGACATAAAATTTCCATAATCAAATTATTTACTTATGCATCTTCAATTTCCGTTTTGGATGTACTACATAAAAATCATTACGATCTATTTTCTAATTTTATCAGATTTTCTTATAAATAATAAGAACATCATTTCTTTGAATTGAAGTATTAATTTAAATAAATGTCTGCATCAATTATGAATAAAAAAGAACTTATTATTTATATAAGTTTATGTCAATTTTTTTGAATCATAATCGATTCTATTTATTTGATAATTTATGAAAAATGATTATTTTTTCTATTTTATTTGTGCTAAAGCAAATCTTCAATTTTTAACTTTATTTGTTTTCTTTAATTAACAAATAACAATTAAATACGAAAGAAAAAACCAACAAGATATTTCATGAGATGAAAGCAATAACAATATTTATAAATATAACGAAGCTGCAAAAATAATATCACGTTTTATTTTTTGTGTACCTATATTTAAAAAAAAATCATAGAGAATTTATTTTTTCTTTTAATCTTTTAAATTATACCTTCAGTAAATTTAGCTTCAAGTTCACTATTACCAATAGCTTTAGCAGCACAACACATTTGTCGAAGTAATTCTTCTAATCGTCGTATACAACGTACAACTGATCCTAAAGAAAATATAAAAAAGAACGCAATGAAAATTACATATTTGTTTTCTTTTTGTTTTTCTATTGATAATTACCTTCATAAATCGATGTCATTTGACATATACTAGCAAAACTTTGTCCATCTACCCAAGCTTTAACAACATCCATCATATATGGTTTAAATCCATCAACATAACGTTCTTCATCCGTATCAATTTTACTTTCAATTGATACTCGAGCTACACGACGAGCAGTTTCCTATGTATGAGAAATTAATGAAAAGAAAATAATCGATTAGCAAATGTCAACCTTTAAAATAATAAATCTCAAAGGATTAGAAATATCTGATAAACATTAGGATCATAAGATCGAATGAGATTATATGAAACATTCATGTAGATGGAGAGAATTAGAAAGGAAAAAAAAAACAACATTTTTATTTTTGTTTTCGCTCAAAGAGTTAAGATTATAAATAATTTTGAAGTTTTTCGACTTCAAAAAATTCTAAATATCTTGAATATATTTTTTCATATTAAATGAATAGTTATCATTAATCAGTTAATATGAAGAGAAAATTAACTGAAATCTTATAACATTAGTTAAAATAAAGTTCAAGTTAACCTTTAAAAGTTGAATATCTCTTCAAAAGAAAAGACATTCCGATAATTACTATATAAAAGAAACATTATTTCCAAATGAATATTTTCTCACAAAAACTTTCAAATTATAGAATGCGACAAATATTCTAAAGTTGATTATTTTTGTTTTTTTTTTAACTTATATGGTTAAGCATAACATTAATCTATATAATAAAAACTATTCTGTAAATTTTTATAGCATCGTGAAAATATTCTTTGCAAGGAATATTTAGTCTTTTACTACTTCGAATATTCTATTAATCTTTAAATAATGTCAGGCAAACATTATAATAAAATGGAAAATGCATATTTGTTCTTAAAAAAAAGCAATATAATTTAATGGTTTTTTTGCATGATAAGAAAACAAAAAACCTAAATAAAACTATTCGTGTGAAAAAAAATTCTTCTCGTATAATTAACTAAAATAATAAATTTATGTTATTAAGACTAAATGCTGTTTCAAAAAAAACAAAAGCAAAAGAAAAATGTTACAACTATAGTTTGAGCATACTGAAAGTTTAAAATCTTTATTTGAATATCCAATCTCGTGCCCGGCTCAGAACACAGGTTCGGATGCAAACCCGTAGGATTTGTTCGCGTACTGGTCACGAAACAAAATATCGATTTGAGTCGGAGTACGATCTCATACCTGGACTTATTCTGACAATTAACAAGATCTTGATAGTTTAAAATATTTTTACATATTTAAATTGATTTTTATATAAAAGCATAAGAATGAAAAGCGATTCAATCATGATTAAATAATTTATTCTACTAGAGAACATATTACAGAAATAGATACCAATATGTTTTTTTTTACTAAAAGAATTTACTTTTAATGAAAATTCATTTACAAATGATGATGAAGTAATTGAACACATGAAGTGGAAAACGAATTATTAAAAAGATGAATATGTATTATCATAATTAAAAAAAGCATTCATGTATATATTCACAATCGTGACATTTGAAACGAACACTATGTTTCATTCTCATATCAAGCAAACTAATACTTATGAGAGAACCTATTCAACTTCTTCGTTTCAATTGCAATGATTTTTTTTCTTTTGTCTACAGATATGACATAGTTTTCTAATTAAAATCTTAAAAGGATTTCCATTTCAACTTAATATTTGACTATGCTATCGAATTTTATGGAAGTTAGTCTAGTTGAGATCTCTATAGATGCAAAGTTTTAGATCAAAATTCAAAAAATATGAATTTTCCGAAAATCTGGAATGTCTAGAAAACAAATTCGATAGGTTATGTGATATCTATAGGCAAAGACTCATTGACATTGTAAGGAGAGGAGCAGCTGAAGCGATTTTCTTATTAGCGACATTTGATCGGATTTTAGAAGCAGGAAAGACACCAAGTGAATCTTGAATTATTTTCTTATTTTGAGGATATTTGAGATGATCTTCTTTATTTGTTATTATTTATGAAAGAAACTATATAGTATATTTTCAAATATAAAATAAAAGTTTAAAAATCGTCCTATGACTGTAAAAGTCAGATGTGGATTAGTTTCGATCCGAATCCGATTACGCGTACAGAACATTGATTTGAACTTATTAGCTTTCTTTAACTATCTGAAGAAAAACATTCTTGGAAGATTAATATAAGAGAAATGAAAGAAGATGGATGTATTAATATTAAAAAAGATTATCTTTATAAATACATACCTGCATAAGTCTTAATGGTCCGGATAATTCTTGTGGTAATTTAGGCATTTCATTTGCTTTTTCTTGAAAAACAAAACAACTAAGTAAAGCACATGCTTGACTAACAGTTAAATCATTAAAAACTCCATTAAATAAAAGTTCTGTTGTAACAAGTTCATCACCTGTATCAATTTCACATGCAACACGACCTTTTAAATCAATAACATCAGTTGAATTACAATAACCTAAACGACGTAAAACACGTTTATATTTTTTTAAATCACCAATTTGTAATAATGATTGTGCTTTTTTTAAATCATTTTTAGCTTCTAAAACTTGTCGTTCAAGATTAGCTTTACGTTCATATTGTTCATAAAGATATTTTAATTCATTTGTTTTTGTTAATGGATGTTCATTAATACGTGTTTGTAATGTTGAATATTGTTTAATACATGATAACATTTCATTTGATTTTATATCCATATCTTTAATTGGATCAAGTAATGGTAAACCAAGTGGATGACGTCGTTTTATTTCTTGTACTGATTTTAATACACTTTGACGAGCTTCTTTTGTTCGTAGATCATCTGGTAAATAAACACGTATTGCACTTATATCACGAATTAATGTATGTTGAATTGGTACTGCCTTGTAGTTTTTTTGGAAACAAAAGTTTTATTTATTAAAAAAAAAAAACAATCTTACTTTCATTTCACCTTTTTCTGAAAATGGACATGGTTGTAAATCAGCTGTAGATTTTTGTACAGCACTATCCGATGTTAAATGTGCTAAAATATCGATAGTATAAGTTGGCTAAATAAAAATAATAGGTATATATAACATAGAAGAAAATTAAATATATGTATTTAAATACTTTTTCACCGGCTTTTTTATGAAAATTAAGTACAACACACCAATCAAAATTCAGATCACCATATTTAACCTAAACAAAACAATTTTATTTTCAATGTATCATAATATGTTCTTACAATTTTTATTTATTCGTACTTTGATATCGAATAGTCTAATAAGTTCGTACCAGAATAGAAAAAAAAGGTCTCAAAGCTTCTGGGAAAAATTTTTTCACAAGGAATATTACTTAATATAAATCATCGGAAATGACTTGTTCCGACGGAACATTACCGTTATATCCTGAAGGTATTTTGTATATAGAAACATTGACTATGATCTTCTAGTTATGTAATCAGAGACTAGCAGCATGATTATAATGGATAGTAGAAAAGTTCTCTATTAATTTTCTTTTCAGTATAGCTTGACAGCAATTCGTCGTGAAGACTCGATAGTTTTCTTGTTAGTTACTATTATAAAGTTGTGTAAAAATATTTACCGAAGATTTGAGTAATGAGAAGTGCATTTAATTGATTTATTTTGTGTGCAACTTTCGAAATTTTTAGGCATGTTATGTGTGAGTGTGTAATTAAAGTGATTTCTTGTAGTATTCGAGTTATAAAACCATAAATTCCATAGGAAGCAGTTTTACTTTAAAAATTTGATTTTCCTTCTACAACGTTCAATGAAGTTTTCAGTGTTTCATTCATTTCAATCGTTGAAAAAAAAATTTATTTTTCAAAATCACTTATTAGTTGTAAACACTTTTCGTTAGCAAAAGACCATTAGAAAAAATCTCGTTTTCAAACTGAATCGATAACTTGAAAATTTGATTTTTAACAATGCACTATTGTAATGCTACAAAGACGAAAAATAAGATCAACTTTCTTAATGAATGAAAATTTTCTTCTGAATTTCAGGAAAGGTGCAAAAAAACTTTTTCAGTCAAACATCTTCTTAACAGTTTTCAACCTTCAGTAAATATTTTGAACAAAATATTTTTGCATAACTTTTGCATCATACATTTATGTCACTTAAATTGAGACAATATTGTTTTATTTTTCAATTGACGTTTCTTAAAATCTCGTCCATCTATTGACTTATAGATAGTATAACATACAAAAAATAATAATTCCTAAAGTACTAGTGGATTAGATTTAGATTTTTGAATAACTTACTGTAACAAGTCGACCTGGTTGAAGAAATGGTAATAAATATTTTGGTTCATTAATCATAATTGACATTTGATCTTGTACAAGTTCAAGTTTTTTTTTTAATTTATAATAACGTGCAACTTCTTCTTCATTTTCAATTTTAATTGATTCATATTGTTGTTCACAATTTTTTAATTCTATAAATAAATCTTATTAAAACAAAAAAAAAACACAAAATTCTTTACTTTCATAAAGTGCTGGTATAGTTGAAAAATGTTGAAATTGATAAAATGATCTTTCAAGCATAAACTCGGGATTAATACCTTCAACACGTAATAAATTTAATACCATATTATATGTTAATTTAAATGAACTATTTAATGCATCAGCTTTTCCCTAAAGATAATAAATTTTCAAATAAATCAAAAAAAAAAAAAAATTCTTTACATACTTTAACAATTTCTTTTGCTGTTGTTGGACTCATTCTTTCATCGATAATTAAAACAACAATTCCACGATCATCTTTTCCACGACGACCAGCTCGACCACTCATTTGAATATATTCACCAGATGTTATCTTAATTAAATAAAAATTTACAATAGTAGACAAAAGTTTTTTTGTTTTATGTTTTCTTCTATTTACCCATCGTAATTCTTTTCCATCAAATTTTCTTGCAGCTGTAAATAATACTGTACGAGCTGGCATATTTAAACCCATACTAAATGTTTCAGTTGCAAATAATGCTTTAATAAGACCTTCACCAAAAAGTATTTCAATTGTTTCTTTAATTATTGGTAATAAACCTGAATGATGTATTCCGACACCTTTTTTTAATAATGGTAAAACTGTATTGATTTGTGGTAATTTTTTATCTTCATCCGATAATAAATCAATTGCATTAGTAAAAACTTCTTCAACAAGTCGTTTTTCATCATCTATTAAATTATAAAATTTTATAATAATGTATGGAAAACTTTTTTTTTGTTTTTTTTTCCAACAAACCAGAATTAAAATCAAGTTTAGCTATAGCACATGCATAAGATTCACAATCTTTTTTACTAAAACTAAAGACAATAACTGGAGCTAAATTTCGTTCCATGATCATTTTAACAATTTTAAAAACATTTGTTTCAGCTGAATACAAGAGAAAAAAAAAACAACAAATATTTATTGAATTTATTTGAAAACAATATTATTACCTTTAAAACCACCTCGTCGTCCACGTTTATCACCTTTTGCTGCATCACCAACATCACGTAATGTTGCCATAGCTGCACTAAAATTATCTTCACGAAATTTTCCCTGACGAAACACAAAATTAAAGATGTAAAAAAAAACAAACAATCGAAATAAAAACTACTGTTTCATCAACGACTAAATGAAGACCATCAGCACCAGCTGGATAGATATAATGATGTAGAGGAACTGGTCGAACATCAGTATAAACAACATGACAAGGCTAAAAGAAAAAAAATACAAAAGACAGATTTATTATTTGTATATTGAATTTTGTTTTGTTTTGTTTTGTTTTTGTTTATTTCTACTTTTTCGATTTTCATTTTTTTATATTGATAATATTCAGTTAAAATATTTTTCTTACTTGATTATGAAGATATGAAATCCATTCTGCAAATTGTTTTGCATTTGGAATAGTTGCTGACAAAAATACATAATGAACATTATCAGGTAATAAAATAATTGTTTCTTCCCATATAACACCACGTTCTTATAAAAATCAATAAAAATAACATTTTTTTTAAACATCTTTATTTTTTCTTCTATACCTTTATCACGAAGATAATGAATTTCATCAAAAATAACCCAAGCTACTTCTCGAGTTATTTCTGAACCACGATAAAGCATTGATCGAAGAATCTAAAACAAAAAATAAAAGAATTTCATTTTTTATTTTTGATGTTTTACTTCAGTTGTCATAATAAGACATGATGCTGATGGATTTAATGTAACATCACCAGTCATAAGACCAACATCTTTAAATTCTTCATGTAATTCACGATATTTTTGATTACTTAATGCTTTTATAGGTGTTGTATATATAACACGTTGTTTATCACGTAATGCCATTGCAACAGCATATCTAATTTTAAAATAGAAATTAATCAAAAAAATAGAAAATCAAATAATCATTTTCAAGAAACGGATCATAGATTATTCCTCGACTCTAACAACATCATGATTTTCCTCTCATAGCTATTTTCGATGAAAGGATCAAAACCCATCATGAATTGTTATTTAGTAATGATTATCTTCCAATTCTAATTCCAAGAAAAAAAAAAGAACGATAGAAATATATTTTGATACATACTCAGCTACAACTGTTTTACCAGCTGATGTATGAGCTGAAACAAGTACAGATTGATTATTTTGTAAACATGATATAGCTTCACGTTGAAATGGATCAAGATTAAATTTATATTCTTTAGCTGGTGGACCAACTAAAGCTTTCAATGGAGCATATTCAAAATTTGGTGGTAGAGCAACCTGATAAAAGAAAATTAAATGTTGAAATAATAGATTAAATTAAAAAGAAATTATATAAAACAAACTTCATGTAAACATGATTCAATTGTTTCAACAGTATGAGTTTTCATTCGTGGAACATTATCAAAAAAACTAAAATTATATTGAAATAAATATTAATTCAATTGAAAAATTTTTTGTTTTAAATTACCTGCCAGTTCCAGTTTCCATTGATTGATTAGTTCGAGTACGTTTAGAATTAAAATCTGATTGATCATCATCATCTTCATCTTCTTCTAACGAACGTTTATCTTTCGATGTTGTATTTGTATGATTATCATTTCTTAAAATAAAAACATTATTTAAGTTAGTATATCTTTGCTTATTTCTTGTCAATTTTTATCATTTTAGTGTTCAAAAAAAAAGAAACCAAATTCGAAACTTCAAGCCAACAAATTTTCAGTCGACATCAAAATTTCAACTCTCAAATATTGAGTTAACACTTTCTACTATAGAATGAATTATCTTGAAGCATATATTAAAGGCTTTGATGATGATCAAGAAAAGTTACCTACTAATTCGGAACCAAAATTCTGGCTATACTAGAAAGTTTCCATTTGAAAATTTCATGCTGACTTCTGTACGACTGATTCTCAGAAACTCGTCACGATGAGTATGCATGAGATAATGTTCTAATTGCATAAATATTTGCTTGTTAATCTCGTGCAGCTTAAAAAAAAAACTTAGGTTTTAATAACTATGCATAAAAAAAATGAAGTCTATCTCAATATCAAACTTTGCACCTCATTTAGATCAGCAATAGTAGCTGACGAATGAAAAAATTAAGATAATGATTTCAAATAGAATAACTAGCTAACATAGAGCAGAGATATTGTTATTGTTAAAAAATTTTCCTTTGCTTCTTATTATTAGAATGTGTAGTATGTAACAGACTAAATAAACAATATTAATACTAAAAATTCCAAGAGTTATACAAATTTCATTCAATCTCTTTGTGAAAACTTTTTCTCAAAAAGACAAAAAAAATTGTTTAATTGATCTACGAAAGAGATCGATTCCAAGTTTACTTAAAAAATAATCAAAAAGTATAAATACATTATTATTTTCATGTTGAATAATCTATATTTTACTCGTTAAAATAAGATATTCATATTTTTCACATATTATGATTGTCAAACTTCAAATAGAAACACATAAAATTTTGATTCTCAAAATTTCTATGACAATAGTTTACAGTTAAACTATTACTATATATTTTATCCCTTGATAAAGAAATATCATTATTTTCTAAATGATAAAATATTTCTATAATTCTTTTTGCCTTACATTATTGTTGTAGTTGGTTGTTGGACACTTAATGTATTTTCTAATAATTCAATAATAGCACTAGGTTCGTCTTGTTCAAAGACGTCAAAAAGTGCATCGCTACTCATCTATATTATTCTAAAACGAAAAAAGAAAAATAAAATTATCCGTATCACTTCTTGTAACATGACACTTCTACAGATTGACGAAAATCTTCTACAATAATTGGTAGGATACATCAAAGAGTGCGGGCATCATCGATTTGTAAAGAGAAAATGTTCTGAATTTTAGTTAGTTAGCATTGATTACCTTACGAAATTTGTCCTATTATTTTAATTGGTTTATAAATCTACCAATCGAATATAAGTTTATCATTGCTCAGCAACCATCAACATATGAACGTTTGGAATGGTTTCATTGAATATTCTTTTTTTAAAATATAAAAATCATTTTCTAGTAAAAGAAAAATGACGGCTGGCTCAATATCAGCTCCTTCTATTATTCCATTGCGTTCTGTTCAATATGGACAAACACAAAAATTTACAATTAATACAAATACGTTAATTGAAATCTCAAGTGAAACAAAAGATGTGGATATTTATTATACATTAGATGGTTCAAAACCAGATCCATTTACAACATTAGCTACACGACGTTCAACTATACAATATAAAAAAGCATTTTATATTCCAAAACATATAGCTACATCAGGAAAAGTAACAATTAAAGCAATAGCTGTATCAAAGTAAAACAAACTTCTTTGTTTTTTTTTCTGTTTGAAGAACAAAATAAAATAATTTTGTGTTTGTATTTATTTAGAGACGGTATTCGTGAAAGTGTTATTGTAACAAAAACATTTGATGTACAAATTGTTGAATCAGTTCATTCACCAACAGATGAACATGAAAATAGATTTGTTTATGAATTACAACAAGAACGAAAGGTAAAATTTTATAAATTAGTAAATAACACCTCCTTTTTTGTTTATCATGAAAAATTTGTTTCATTAAAAAGAAGACATGAATTTAATTTCTAATCAACTTTTATAAGCATGATAGATTTTTGTATAATATCAACTCATTTTATCAGATATAACAGATATATATTACATCTTTGTAACAAAAAAAAAGTAAATATTATTATCTGATCATATAAAATTTGTAACATTTAATAATATATCAATGATTAGAAAGTTGAGATGAAATATGAACTTCAATGATTTAACGCTTCACAACTACGAAGTTTTTTGTAAAAGATAACAAAAAAAAAATTATTGACTTGTTCATAAAGGCCGGAAATCGGATATATATATCAAAAAAAAAACAAAAGATTCCATTACGCTTCAATCAACTCCCATGCAATTTAGTATTTGTAGAGTTGCTCAAAGCTTTGTAAGATATTTCCTGTAGCTCCATGAATAGCCCAATGATTCTTTATTATAATAAAAATCCAATAAAAATTACACATCCGGTATTCTGTACGATTAAAACTTCTTTAATAATCGCAATTTTCTAGGATTCTAACTCAATTATACAAATTTCTGTTTCGTTTTACAGGATTTTAAGTAAAAGAGAGTCTATGAATTGTCATAAACTTTTAAATCTATAATTCATTCTTTTTCATTTGATATACATCTACAATGATATCATATAATGATGCTATGATACTAGAAATATAAAGAAAAGAGAGAAGATTATAAAAGTTATTATCAGCATAACAGCTCAGTGTGTAAATATATGGATGACGTAACAAGAAAGTAAAACATTGTTTGCTCAAGCATTTGATCATTAGCTAATACACTATTCTATCTCCTTTTAAAGAATGTAGGACTCAAGCTATTTAAGTCTATTAATAACAAAAAAAAACAAAGGCATGAAATAAAAGAGATGTATTTTCTATGTTTATCATTTGAACATTTTTCTTCAACGATTTGATTCGAAGAGAAATGTATAAGTCAAAGAAAAAAAATGCAAAAATATGTATCTATTTTATTTATTAAAACAAAATTTTTAATGCATTAATTAGACCTATTGATGTAAAACTACTTTTTAATCGAAATAAACTAATTATAAAATGAAACAACAAAAGAAACAATCAATCATCTGCGAACAAAAGAACTGAAATAAAAATCGTACAAATCTTTTCTTTTCTCATATTTCACATTAGAAACATAATTTTTAATGAGATATATGCATGGAAAGATTGTGTGAGTTCTAATCTTTCATAAACGATATGGTTTTTTTTTCTTTTTTTGCATCTCGTTTTTTTTCTCCAAAAATTTTAGATAATACTTTTTTGATCACACGTTCTAGAATGCTCTGTAAACTTTCATTCTATATATTTAGTTATTTGTTTTATTCGAAAGAGCATGTTAAGATGCAAACCTTGTCACTATTATATATTTTATAATTAGAGCGCCATCTTTTGGAGACATTGAACTTTTTCTTCTCTTAGAAAGCAAGACTCTGTCATGCCCTGCATCCCGACATACTTTTTCAAACGAAAAAAAAAACATTAAGTATATAGAATGAAAGCCCACATAGAATTTCGGGTCGCCAAATGAGTTAGTTTTGGCCTTTGTTTGTTGAATATCTTCCGAAAATGTCATGCTATAGGGATAAAAATTTTACCATAGCCTCAATATATATCTTGAAATTTTCATGCATTTTGAGTGGGAACTAGAGTGCTTATGTCTTATTTGTAGAATGCTAAAAATATAAAGTTCATTTATTAATAGGAATTAATAAAAAAAATTCAAGATGAAAATCAACAAATGCAACAAAAATTATCAGGTAATCAAAAAAATAAAAAATTCTTTCAATTTTTTTCATTAAAATTTTTCAATTAGAATCAATGCATCGTTCAACAAATGAACCATTTGTACAAGAAAAACCACCTCGTTATACACATCCCGATCCTCAAGCACAAGCAGGTCGTCTTCAAAAAGAAATTGATTTTCTTCGGTTTGCCTATAAAAGAATTTCAATTAATTTTATTTAATTTCTTACGTTCAGATGTGCTCATTGTTTTGCACCAAGAACGGGTGATTTACATGCACGATTTTGTAGTGAATGTGGTCTTCCATGGCAAAATCTTACACAAACTCATCTTCGATTAAATCAATCAGATGCTCATTCAGTAATATGCATATTAAAAATTCAATTTAATATATAGTTTTATTTTTCTTTAGCTTGGTACATGTGCTAATTGTAAATCAACAGTTCCATTTAATTCTGATATATGTGTTGTTTGTGAAACACCACTTTCACCTGAATATCAACATCGAGTTAATGTTCAAAATCAGGTTCGAATTTTTTTTCGAAAAAAAAAAGATTTTTTTATTTAATTTAAAAATAAATTTTTTCTAAGACAAAAATTTTATGTCCACAATGTAAAGCATCAAATCCAATAAATTTACGTACATGTATTATATGTGAAAGTAAATTAATGCCAAATACATCACCTGTAAATTTCTTTCTTGATTGTTTTTGAATTATTTTTTTTTTGTTCTTTTATTTTCATAGCAAGTTCAAGCAACAGTTTCTGTACCATTAGCACCTAAACCAACAGGTACAATGATGACATGTTCAAAATGTTTTCGTTTAAATAATGCTGATGCACGTTTTTGTGATTGGTGTGGTGCACAACCAGAAAAATCTTCTATGCCAATACAATGTACAAAATGTCGTTCAGAAAATGATCCATATGCAAAATTTTGTTTAACATGTGGTTGTATTATTGAACCACCATTACGTGTTATTGATGCACGTCTTAGAAATGATTTAAATATTTCAGCATCATCAGTAGTTGCTGGTGTAAGTCAAAAAAAACAAAAAAGTTTTGTTTTTTTGATTTGATAAAGAAAAGAGGTTTTTTTATTTTTCTAACAGACTTTAACACGTCCTACAACTGGTACAAAATGGTTGAATGCTAATGCAACATTTAGTAATTATCGTCAACCTTATTTAATAACAAAAAGTGAAATTGCAACACAAACACATGGAATTTATTATCCAAGTGCAAAAGAAATTGATATTTTAGTTGCACAAAATAAACAATTACAAGCTGATAGAGAATTTAAAGAACGTCGACCAATATTAACAGCTGTTAGTCCTGGAAAAGGATATTGGAGACAACAAATGGATCACATTTGTGCACATTTAAAAGCATATGCTGTTAATCGACCTGATTTTCGATCACTAATTGGTAATAGATTAAAATTTAGATATATAGATTTTTTAAGATCTTTTAAAAATAGTGAATGTTAATAAAAAAATTGAAGAATTATTAAGTTCGATTATTTATTACTTGTTAAAATGATCAATATATAAAACGTGATGAGTAGACTTGTGCTGAAGGAAATAATGATATAATCTATGGCGCGAAAGTCTTGGCACAAAATATTGACTCGTGTTTCGGCCACTAAAAGACAATTGATTAAAATTAGAAACCATTAATTAGAATTAAACGTTTTCGCTCTTTCCGAAGATGTGTTTAGAATTTCCTGCTGAGATAAAATTGAACATGCGTTTCTACTAAAAAGCTAGTTTCTATAGAAATTGTCAATCGTTGTTTTAAAAACTGCTTTTAAAAATATAAAGGTTTTAAAATTTATGTTGCAAAAGTAGATAACACGCTCGGTAGAGCAAACTTTGCTCTACAAAACTACCCAACAAATCTCTCCAGGTGTCTAATCACAGTTTGATTTTCTGAGTCTTCGTTCTCGAGATATCGAAATTTTACTGGATTTTTCGTTCTTCTCAGGTCATGTGGAAAATTGACTTTCAAATTTTGAACTCAAACTTTGCATGAATAATGTTCTCAATGAGCTTAGCTCATTGAATAAGTTGTTAACTTTTCTAATATCTTCTATTCTGAGATATTCAATATTCGAAATTTTCATCAAGAAGTTTGTTCGTGCAAAGTTGAAAGTCGAAATTCGAAAATCGATTTTCCATGTAACCTGAGGGACAAAGACTCAATAAAATTTCGATATATCAAGAAAATCAAACCATTTCGTCTCGGTCGAAAAGCAATTTGACACCTGGAGAGATTTCCTTCTGACCCATTAAAAATTGTTTCGCATTTTTGGCTTTGATCGATTTCAATCGAAATATAAAATTGACTTAAATAGTATTCTATACAATCACTTTTTTTGTACTTTTTGAAACAATGCGATAGCAGCTGTCTTCAAGTGGTGGAAAAATGAGTGAATATTTGATGTCACAACTTTCGTACTATGTAGGTTAAATTACTACTTAAATTGAACTTTAAAGGATATAGAGAATTTTTATTGTAAGACGTCAGTATTTATGCCAATGAAATTGTCCATACTTGTCTATAAGTTATTTAATATTAAATAAAGATAAATTTATTACTTTATTCTCTTCAAAGTTGAACAATTGTGAGTTGAAGATCAAGATTAAAAATCAAATCATGACTTCTCCCTGGATTTTTCAAAATAATTGAAAGGGTCAAATTCGTTATAAAAAATACAAAAGAACTTGAACTATAATGATTATTAATTCTTACAAATAATAAATTTCTTATGTTTGCTTTTTTTTTATAAATCTATACAGGTGAACCTCGTATGAGTAAAATGATTCATGCAACAGTACATGAAAATGAATATCAAGTAACAATTCAAGCTGTATTTCGTAAACCAGAAAATCTTTCACAATCAGCTTTTTATATTGATGAAACACATGGACAATATGCAATGAATAGTGAACGAAGTTCAACATTTTCTAGTACATTTAATTCCGATGGTAAATATTTACATTTCATAATATTAATTTCTTATTTCTTATTATTTCTATTATATAGATGAATATACTAGAGAAAAAACTCAATTGAAAAAAACTAGAAAACGTCCTAGAAAACGACCACAATCAGCTAGTGCTACTGGCCATGATAGTGTAAGATTAGATATTATAGTTTTTATATATATTGAAGTGTGATTATTTTTTCTATTTATTAATATTTCTAGCAACCAAATCGTGCCTTACTTAAATTACTTGAAAGAAAAATTGGTGATGATACTAAAAAATCATCAATTCATATTGATATATTACAAGAAGTAAAACAATTAATAAAAGAAGGTGCTGATGGTAATTTACGTAATAAAGAAGGTTTTACTGTTCTTCAATTGGCTGTACGTAATCGTCATAATGAATGTTTAGAAACACTTATTAAAGATGGTAAAGCTAAATTAGATCTAAGAGGACCGTAAGTAATAAGATTTCAATCAATTTTATTGTTAATAATAAATAGTGCAAAAGTTCTTTATTAATTTTCTTTTCAATATAATGTGATGATAACTCGTTATGAAGACTGAATAGTTTTCTTATTAGTTTCTACTATAAAGTTGTGTAAAAATATTTCGTTTAGAATATTTTTTAATTAGAAGTACATTTGAGTGATTTGTTTTTGCGTTCGACTTTCGAAGTTTTGTAGACATGTTATGTGTGAGTGTAATCACTGCGATTTCTAGTAGTGTCAAAATATTCGTTTTTCTTGTTTTATAGAATGTGTATTACTAGGAGGCTGATTAAACTCTAATTAGATATAAAACATGAGGTTTTTGTTAATTTTGATCGTTGGAAAAAAGTCTTATTTTTCGAAATGACTTAGTAATTATGAACACTATTCGCTAGCAAAAGGCTATTAGCAAAATATTGATTTCAAGCTTAACCGATAATTTGATAATTTTATTTTTATCAATGCGCTATCATAGCGCTACATAAACGAAAAAAAAACGATCAACTTATTTAATGGATGGAGGTTTTCTTCTAGATTCCATACGCGTGCAAAGAACGTTTTCGATGTGTTGTAGAAAAGCCAAAAGAAAAAATACCGAAAATTACAACTAATAAGACATTATTTTTGGCATAATACTAAAATAATAATATAGACCATACACAAGTCAAAATATTTTTAAAAAAAGCGAAAAGAATGGTAGTATCATTTTCTTCCGTTTAGCACCCGTAAGCAAAAAACCATCTAAATATTCCATTACATTTATAAGACTCGCTCACTAAGATTATCTATACGACATTGAATAGCAATTGTTGTTCTCTTGCATCAATAATAAACTATAAAGGATTAGAATCAGCATTTTATCGGCAACATAATCTTTTGAACAAATTATTTTTTATACAGTTTTTTTGTACTAGAAATTTTGTTCTTTCTAACAAGTCAACTATTAAATCTTCACGATGAGTACTGAAAATAAAATTTAGTGCAAAACTTTTGCACAATCCGTTATAGGATCGATTACAATTAATTGTAGAATGATGTTGTGTAAGAAATTGAATATCATTGTAAAGAATCAACGAGTAAATTCTCAAGGTTTAATTGAATAGTAATAAAAAAACTTTCTTCTCAAGTTCAAAATATCGTATTGACATTCTATCGAATTTCTCGACGAGATCCTTTTTTTTTTTTTTTTGAACATAGCAAATCTTTATTTGATGTTTGTCTTTTTTTTTAGAAAAGGTAATACAGCTTTACATGAATGTTGTTTTCTTGGATACGATGGTATTGAACCATTAAAAATTCTTTTAAAGTAAGTAAAAGAAAAAAATCAAAAACAAAACGAAATATTTTCTTTTGAAGAAATGGTGGTGAATTAACATGGATGAATGATAGAAAAGAAAGTGTTATTGATGTTGCAACAAAACAAAATTGTCCAGAATTAATGCAAATTATTGCATCACATTGTGGTCAACAAATGATTGATCGACAAATGAAAATCTATAATAATCATCATAATCATCCTTATGATAGTCATGCACGAACAACAACTGTCGATGGTCATCGTTCATCATAGAAGAAAATAAATTTAAAAAAAAATACTTATATGATTTTATTCTTTTTTTGGTTTTCTATTTCATAGGATAACATTTCTTATTTGTCATTGTAGTTTTCGTATATTGTGTATGTTTTACAATGGGCAAAATAAAACATAAAAATATGTTGTTCGTTATGTTTTTATCTTCTTCTTATTCTAACAATTTGAGTGTGTGTGTGTGTGTGCGTGTTTTCACTGTTGAATATTGTGTGCTTTGCATATTGTTTTAATTGTTAACATTAAAAAAAAAAAGATATTCACGATATTATAATTGGCTATCACATATTGACAAACATCAAATAAACAAAACTATGTACAATACTTCAGATAACAAAAATATGTTTAGCTATCGATTATTGGTAATGATTCAAGGCAAAAAAATAATAAATGAACAAATTCAATGATTTCAATAACAAGATATTTATTGAATAATGTAAGATATTATAATGATATTTTAATATTAGACTAAAGAAAAAGAAGATATAAAGAAAAATCTTTGAAAGAATATTGATTCTTCTATGTGGATCGTATTGTTAATATTTAAAAGAAAGATTCTAAAATTAAAGTTAGTTTTTTTTTTTATTTGAATGGAAAATTAAAATCACCTATGCAGTTCAAAATGTTTGCATAGGAATAACAAAGTCAATTACCAGAATTGGATAAGTTTTTCTCTCAAATTATTAATAAATGATGAATTTCATTCTTAATTTTGTGAAAGACAAAATATAATGAAAATTTTTGTTTCAAATGAAAAATTTCTATTTACTTCTCCTTATCAACACTGTGCGCCTTCTATACTAGGCATACATTCAAACTAGTGTCTGGGATGACCAATTTTTTTCTAACACAATAGCGTTCAAAGTCAGCCGAAACTGAGTAGACATAATGTGCAAAAATCTTACTGCATAGCAAACATTAATGCAAGCTTCTAAAATATTCTATCTTGTCTTGCAGCTCTATGTAGCGGAAGCGTTTTCGTATTCAACTAAGAAAAGGTTTTGAATCATTTCCGTCATCATAGGTGACCACGCTCGTAGCAGCAATTAACCAAAACGATGACTATCGAATTTCATTAGAAACCTGAACTTGTGGTGAGTTTTCTAAAAATAGACAAACCGATTTTGTCATCGAAGACAACAGAAACTTCAGTTACATATGAAGGCTCTCGATATCGTATAATCACTAATTATCGACAAGGATGATAAAGCTCACGCATTTACTTGAAAAATTCAAAGAATGATTCTGAATTAGGTTGTCGAAAAAACTCCAGATATTTTAAAACATCTCGGCTTATCGTAGAAATAAATCAAGCTTTTTTGGTAATTTCAATCACTATTTCATTGGTAAGAAATAGTTCCATTACATAAAATCTTCAGAAAATAGACCTCTGATAGTATACTCAGTATGAGAGAATAACGTAGTCTAAATCTCTACAAAATCGGTGCAAAATATAGTCCTAATTTCCTCTAATTCGAAAAAAACTCACCACAAATATCTTCCAAAATAAGAGAAAGCTACCGTCAAAATTTTTAAAAGCAGGAGAGAGTACTCCTGAAGAAGAAAAACTACATTCTTAATTAATTCCATTTGGTTCAATGGAATAATAACATATATGTGTATTTTCATTTAACTGTATTTGTAACAAAATATGTACTTTTATTATATTTTGTACTTGTTATGATGTTAGTTTAGTAGGGAAAATTAGAATTCAGAAAAATTTTAATTTTTCATGAAATACATTTTCTCCTGTAACATTTATGTCTAGTTGTTTTGATTCAAAAAAAAACCATGAACAAATTATCGTAATAAGTTAAGACTATGAAATTATTTGTGTTGTGGAAAAAACCAAATGCAGTCGGAACAGAGACAGGATATGCGACTATTTTAGTATACTTGGCCATCCATGACGAAATTTGAGTGGCGTTCACACCGGGCACTAATTCAAATCTAATAATAGAATTTGAACATTTTCAAACGTATCTAATTCATTATGAACTATATCAACAAACTGATGACACGATAAATGAGCTCCTGACATTTGAGCTTTGATGGATTTTCTTGTGCTGAATTTTGACCAAAGACGGATGAATTATTGTATCAAGGAAAATACATAAGGAATTAACCGTACTTTATATAGCCCGATATCAACTTTCAGAAGGGTGTGAGTGTAAGTCAAGAAAAGACGAACGATTATACTCACACTCAAAACTAAAAAGACGTGTTAAATATGAACTTCTTGATGAAAAATTACAACAACTACTTTCGGTTTTTTTTGTTTGATAACAAAATACTTGTACTTCAAACGAGCAAGAGCTATGTTCAATTTTTGATGTGAATTTATTCAGATAAAATTATTTTCTTGTATTCTTCTATCACTTATTTATATCAAACTCAACTGTTAAGAACTTATCTGTCCATGTATCCAGTAAACTATCGCACTAAAAATACAGAAGAATGTCTGTCTTTGATAACCAAACGGAGAATAATCCAATGAATTGTTTGATTTAATAAGAGATTGGAAGGAAACTGAAAGACAATTTTGGAATTTTTTGATTGACTCTAAGACATAGTCTAATAACATTATCGGAATCTCTCTTTTGACATTATCTAGTATTATTTCCCCTACTTCATTTTTTCTATCAACGAAAAAATGTTGTGTTATGTGGCTTAGTAGATTCGAGAGCATTTTTCTTCATTTAGGCAAAAACAATTCAAACGGTTTAGGTGCATGCCTATTCATAGCTAGCCATTTTACTAATTTTCCTGGCTAATATATTGTATGAAAACATTTTTTTTTTCAAAAGAAACCTTAAGTTTCTTCCTGTTAGCATTAGAAAGATTGAATATCAACAAATATTCACGTGTTGAGTTGCCAGTATACTATACCCACCCTCAACATCGATTCTAATGAAGTTATATGTTTTACAATATGGATCAGTTAGATAAGTTTCAAAATGATTTTCATACTACCGTGTATTATGATTAAAGTTTTAACATGTATCATGTATCTTAATTAATAATAACATTATGAATTTCAGTCAAATATGAGCACATTGTATTTTTTTTATGGTATCAAATGCTTTGAAAAGAGTACATTAACGAAACCTCTATAAAATATTCACTTTCATATCAAAATGAAACTTTTTGATCATGCCTATTCCATTAAATCAATCAATCTATCAAATATTCAGTTATTATAGAAACCTTATGTAAAGTTAAACATAATTTTAATAAAACAAAAGAAAAAGAGACCTACCATTTGCTTTTCAATAAATAACAAACATACTATTTATTCTATATTCATTAATAATAAAAAAAAGAATCAAAATCTCATCAATATTGGCTTTTAAAATACATAGCAATCATGTTCGAATGTTTTTCTTTTAATTAAAGGCTTCGGCGGATAAAAAATCTTTGCTCTTTCTTATCCTATTATATATGATAAGAAGAATGAAAACAATTTTATCTCGTATTATGCCATATGAAAAAACAATGATAATGTAAGAAACAAAATACATAAATATCACATATCGTCAATCTTGCATGATAAATTTTTTAGTCCTCTATTACACAATATTTATCTATAGTTTTTATTAGCATATGTATTAGATAGTCAAAAAGTAGTACATGTAGATTTATTCTGTCAATAGAGAATTTATTTTCATGAAATAGATTTAATTCTATTTATGATTTTAGATCGAGATTTTTAATTAAATATGGCTTCTTCATCATCACCTTCACCAGTTTTTACCAGAGTTTTAACAGGCCAAGATGATTCAGCACCTTCACCAATTTTTACCAGAGCTTTAATAAGCCAAGATGATTCAGCACCTTCACCAATTCAAAGAAAACGTCAAGAATACCAAAATCCAACTGCAAGACCTATTTCTCATTCATCAGACCATGACAACGATGATGATAATAATAGTAAGAATGATGATGTAATTGAAACATTAGATGAACATCCATTATCGTCTGCCTTGCATGAAGTGAATGGTTTGTATTGTCTTCTTATAATTAATATTTATTAATCTATCTAAATTAGATGCTCTTATGGGCGTACTTAAATCACATATTGATTTGATAGGTTTGTTTAGAAAATGTTAAATTACGTTTTGCTTTTACGTTATAAACAAAATTTAAACGATGATTTGAAAGATTCTTGAAAAGAAATATTCAATAGTTTTTTTTGCTGTTTCGAGAACAATAAATAAATCAAACAAAGTAAGATTTTCGAAAATTTATTATTGTAACAAATTAAAATTTCAAATTCACCATTCAAAATACTATTAAAACATTTGAAATAGATGATGACAAAATTCTTTAAACATAGATTCAAACTAATTACTGTTAAGTTTTTTAAATCATATTTTAACAGAAAGAATGTTTAAAGATATATTACAAGAACTTTTTTGTTCTATCCTTGAAATAAGTACATTCTTTTTATTGTTCTTGTTATAAATCATTCATCAAAAGATTCAATTCTAACATTGTCAAACAAAATGCTTTGAGAGTTGAGAAAAAAGATAACATGTTATACTGCTTTTTTTTTAAAGAAAGAACAGTATGACCAAAGAGAAAATCTTTTAAACACTACATTACTTGTTCAATTCAAGGAAGAGAAAAAAAAACCTTCGTGAAGTTCATAATTGCATACATTGTTTATCATTCGTAAAATTTTACTTATTCACTCAAAGAAATAAAAATCACTTAAGCTTTTAACTTTCGCTTAACATCTTAGATGACCTTTATTAATAAGTGTTTACATAAGTATATTCATTTTCGTTCATTATAAATAAGGAGATTATCATTTTTTTTTCTTATCTTATTATATTACTAAGATCAAACATAACTAAAATGTAAAAAGCAAAAAAAAAAAAGTAGAAAGAAAACCATAGTATCAGTATCGAAGGGTAACCATCAAATTGTATAATCTTCTTCATTCTTGACTTTTTTAATGTCCTGCAGATGTGTATGCACTTCTGATTTTTTTCTTCGCTTCTTTTTCCTTTCAGCATAACTATTGAGAAAGAATGAATCTTGATGAACAAATAATAACTTTCGATACCGTCGACGCACCTTGTTGACTTCGTTTTTCTTTGACTTAATATCACTCGAACAGAAAGAGAGAGGGAGAGAGAAAGGGTGTGAGAGATGAAGAAAACGTTGGTAATATTGATGTATATTTAAAATTAGTCGCTTATATGTATATACAAAAGGAACCGTTTAAGTTGGAGTCAGTTCTTTTCTTTTTTTTTTTTTTTATATATCACACTTTATAATGCATACATCTTATGTTTTGGTGAGAGAAAACCTAGAAACATTTATTCTTAAGCCGCATTAGACTATTTCTATGAATAATAGAAAAAGAGAGAGAGAGAGAGAGAGAGAGAGTCGATAAAATTCATCATTAATGATTATATAATTATTTTTAGCATCAACACATCGACGTATCAATAGACATAAAAAAACGAAAAACAAAGATTATCAAACATTTCAAAGAAATTTTTCAGACGATAATACTGATCATCGCCCACAACAGGTATGTAAATTTTCGATAAATTAGGTCGTTTGGTTTTTCGGAAGTTTTTTTTTCTTCTTCTACTTCATCATTTTTCTTCTTTTCGTTTTACTTTGATTAGTTTTCTTTTACGTTTAATAAAGACAAAATGCGTTTGAAGTATGTTGTTTCTATCTTATACTTTTGTTTAAGTGGGGTCTCTTATTGCAAATATAAATTATTTTTCGTGCCTTATGATCCATTCTTTCAGTTGATCTAGTTTTTGCGGTTTGCTAAAAAATGAAAAATTTCTTTTCTCTTTTCTTATAAAATAAGATGACGATAAGAAAAAAAAGAAAAAATTCGCAATGATGTTGTTGAAATGTTTGTGATTGTCAATGTCATAAATACCGCACATTCCTACAATTTTATATATTTTGTGTACATATTTGAGTTACATTTCGTTGTTGATTTTTTTTTCTTTTTTCGCATTCTTAACCAACATAATTCGGTTTCGATTTATTTAAGGGTTTGATCATTGATAGTCAAACACATTATTACGATTCTAAACCTATAAAACGTACAAGAACAACATCCGATGGTAATATTTTATTCATAATAATAATAAAAAAAAAACGAACATTTTATTTTTTATATGATTTTCCTTTTTATGTATATTTAATTTTAGTTCAACATTCATCAACTACATCTTCAAAACAAGTAAAGAGAAAAAAAATCGATAAATCTAAAATATCTATTTATGTTTTTTGCTATAATTTAAATTTTTCTTTTTCTGTTTCATTAAAATAGATTACTCAGAAACAATATGATGAATTAAATACTATTATTGATAATATTAAAATTTTATTACCAACTGTACGTAAATTAGTTGAACAAAAACCAGTTATGTCATCACATTCACAATCATCTCAAACATCAATACCTGATGAAAACGAAGTAGTAAATTTAATTTCAACACCATTATCTCCTCCACTAACAACATCAACAACATCTTCCGTTCAATCTCCTCCTCCACCTCCGAGAACTTGTACATCACCTCGTGTATCTGAAACAAGTGAAATTGTTGTCTATCCATCGTCTGTTAGTTTAAAAGTATGTATAAACAAGCAAAAAAAAAAAACAACAAATGATTTTTATATGAGATATTTTAAAAATTTGTCCGTTTGACTCATATAAATGATATTAAAAATTTGAATATGTAAAAGTATAAGAATAAATGCTTATTAACAAGTATCATTAATTATTGTTTTTTTTCCTCTCCTATACAAATAAATCGATGTTATTTCAAGAATTTTTATATTAGAAAAATCTTTTTTTTTTTCTTGTTGTTTTCTCTAGGGTCTTCTTTCTTATCAAGATGTATTGAATGCTATTGAACGTGAATTTCATTTACATGAAGGAGAAGAACGTGAAATAATTATGAAATTATGGTTAAAAGGACAAACAATGCTATCAATTTTACAACGTTACAGACATTTATTACGAGATCTTAATTTAGATGATGATGATTTTTTAGGTGGATTGAAGGTTTGAATTAAATTTTTCTTATAACTATTTTTTTTTTTTGTGTTATTATTGATATTTCTAGCGTATACGTGAAATGATTAATTATGCTGATCGTGATGTTCAATATCTTCGTGAACAAACAACTATGCTTGAAAATCAAAATCATTTTCTTGAAAATGAATTTCATAGACAATTAGATAAAGTTGTCGTAGAAAAAAATGAACAAATTAGTCGATTAATTCAAATTATTGATCAAACTTGTCCACCACCAACTGAATATACAGATCGTGTTAGTGATCTTACACAGTCATCAGGTATTTAAATATAGTTTATATATTAAAACAAATTTTTATTCAACAAAAAAAAAATTTCATTTGAATAGATAAATTTATATCGTTTGATTATTAGAAAAATATAATATTTATGTTAATCATTAATAAAAATTTCAGTATATTTTTTTGCATAATATCATATAGAAAAAAAACATCTCATTATACAAAATAGAACCTTTGATAGTATATGATTAAAACTATTCGAATGATATTTAATAGAAAAATTAGGTTTTTTTTTTCTTTTATTGAAAATTTTTTTCTAGGAAATCAAGATCTTGTTTCACAAAAATTTATGCAACAAAATGTTGAATTACAACGTCAATTAGAAACTCTTCGTGCTAAACTTGAATATACATTTACATTACTTGATGAAAAATTAGAACAACATACTGGATCAACATCATCAATACTTCAAGTAGCTATTGAACAAATGCGACAATCAGATGCAAAAATACAAGAACTTCAATTAAAATTTACTTCTCAACAAGAAGAAAATGATCTTCTTAGATATTTAGTAAGATTTTAATTATTTATAAAATGAAAAGAAAAAAGAAAAAGAAATATAGATAATAAAAATAAGACAAAAAAAAATCTACTAAATTCTAGAGTAATAATTCAATTAGAGAAGTAAGTGTAGAAAAATAAGATTTCGTATATTAGTTTGTTTTTTACACACAATGCTCAACAAAGAATCATATTCGAAAATAAGAATCGAATTGTTCCATTTTTGAGCAATATCAGATATATTCATTTAAAAAAAAAAAAAAAAAAAATTTCGTTTATTTTTTATTATTGTATACTTAGATGGATAAATCTCAACGTGTATCAGATCTAAATATGACACATTTATTTAATATTATTGAACAACGTTCACTTGAACGTGAAATAAGTCGTGTTCAATATGAACTTGAATTAACAGAAAAAAAACTTACTGAACTTGAACAACAAGTAAAGAATTGAATTGTTGATTTTTTAAATTTTAAAATTTTTCTTAGTTTGAAAATTCTGATGAAACTGTTAAATTTAATATTGAAAGACTTAAATTAAAATGTGATGTTTTACGTCAACATATTGTTACATGTAATCAACGATTAAATGAAGCTATTAAACAAACACCACCAATGGAATTTACAGATGATAATATTCAAATATCAAAGTATATATTAAATAAAAAAAAAAAAAAAAAATTGAATGTTGTCAATTAATTATATGTTTTTCTTTTAGTCCTCAAAGACAATGTCAACATGAAGATGTAAAAACAAAAAGATAATTTTTTTTTTTAGAAATGAATTTTTTTTTTTATTAGCTAAATATGACTGAACTTGAAAATGATCTTATTACATTACGTGAACAATATAATGATTTAGTTGAATATTCGAATACACTTAAATTTGAATTAGATAATGCAAGAAAACAATTACATGAACAATCTTTATTAGAACGAGATTCGGTAAGAATTGATATATATATATAGAAAATTGAAATTTTCTCATTTTTATATATTTAATTTTTCTAAATACTTGTCGATACACTAATTAAATCTAGTTATTGAGATATTTGTTTTATAAATAAGATAGAGTCTTCACAATGAAACTTTCTAGAGATAAAAATCTGCAGTTAAATACATCTGAAATCAAGATGACTTCGATTAGTTGACTTAAAATTTTTAGATGAGAGAGTCTCTTCTCTGAAAAACTATTTATCTCGTATAATAAATTTTCTATTCATAAAATTTGACATTGTTTTAAAAAAATGAAACAAAAATTTCAGTATGATTCAAGTCTTCTTGGAAATGATTCAACTGAATTAGAACATGAACGACAACGTTCTGCTCAACTTGAACATGAATTAATGTCACTTAAAATAAAATATGAAGATGTATGTGAACGTGTTACAGCTGCAACATTACAACTTGAACGTGTACAAGTTGTACTCGAACAAACATTACGTCGTTGTGAACAACTTGAAAAAGAAAAGGTATGTATTTAATTTCTATATATAGATATGGTTTGCTTTTTTATTTTTGTTCTTCTTTTAATTCAATAATTACTTTTGCAAATATATTATTCTATGACTCGACTAGTTCAGCTACGCAAGAAATTGGTATTATTTTGTTGTTTTCATTTATCTAAATCACTAGAATCACATTTATTTATCTTTTTATCAAAATTTAATTTTTATGTATTTTTCTTTTCACATGATTGAATTAGTCCACATTGATACGTGTCAATATATATTTTTCTAGACGAACTATCTACAAGCACAACCTAGTGCTTATTATCACCTATCACAGGTCCATTATTATTAAAAAAAAAAACAAAGAACACTTACATATATATTTAATTATTCACATTATTTATTTTCATTCTCACTAATTTTTAAATATAACTTATGAAAAAAAAACAAACAAACAAAACTAAATATTGATACTTGTTATTTTACTTTTTCAGAAAAGAGAAGAATTTCATTCTTTCTCTAGAATAAATGTTCTATTGAAAGTTTCATTCGAAAGAATAAAACAAATAATATATGTTATTTTTTTATTTGTACTTACAAAGAAAAAAAGGAAAAGCAAATCACACATGGCTTATGTATTTATTTCAAATGCTTAATTATTTTTTTCTCATTCTAAATGCACACTTCCATATACATACTAACGGAACATGCCCAACACGCTTGAATGCAAAGTTATTTATTATTTTTTTAGTATAATTTGTTATTTTTTGATTATTTCTTTATTGAATTTGTTTTGTCTTATACCTTTTTTTTTCTAGTCGGAAATTAATGCACAATCTGAATATCTTTCACAAAATGTTGCAAATGTGACGGCAAAATATAAAGATAGAATGAATACAATTAAATCACGTTTGTAAGTGTAGTTTCTTTTTTTTTTCTTGTTTTTGTTATTAAAATTTATGATAAATCATAAATGATATACTAAGAACTTTTATACGAAATGAAAAACTAGCAGTGTTCAGATTTTTTGAAAAATGGAAAATATTAAGAGTGTTAAGCAACAAATATCAAGGAGATAATGTCAATAAACATCACATGAAAATTATAAGATTTATTCTCTTCCTGAAATCTAAAACATATGTCAACTGTCTATGACACAAAATCTTTCTATTATTATAATCATTTCATGGTTACAATAATTGAAAATACATTTCTCCATAAAATATAGTATTCAAAACTTTTTTTTTCATTATCGATAACATAATCTAAGTTTTATATCATAATCCTATTTTGACAGTAGAATTAATCCTATGATCTGATTCTAGTTAGAAAATGATTTAAAATAAACAAAAATAAACATAGCCTTATGAAATGAATCGATTTATTCAATAAGTAAAAAAAAATGAATTTCATTGAAATTTAAATAAATTTTAATCTCGCATAGTGTAATCTATAATTATTTTAGAGAACAAACTGATCGTGAAAGACGTGAAGCACAAAATCGTACTGAACAATTACAAAATGAAATAGAACGACTTAAAGATGAATTAACACATAAAAAAGAAATGATTTTTGAAAAAGATAAACTTATTCAAGATGCACAATATAAAAGTCGAGAAATACTTCTTGAACGACAATCAGTTGAAGATAGAATATCACATGAATATAAACGATTAAATGAACTTGTTGATAAGTATATATATATATATATATATCAAACATCAACTAAACATACACAATCATTGTTATTTTTTATTAATTCTTTCATTTTTATATTAGAAATCGTCTTCTTGAAGAAGAATTAGAACGTATGCGACGTGGTCAGATACTCGAAAATATTACTGTTCGACGGTACAAAAAAAAAAATAAATATTTTTCTAAAATTTTAATATATATATCACAAATCTTTTTTTTTTTAGAACTGATGTTATAAATCTTGATACGGGTACAGTTGATTCATCAAATCGTATGGAAGAATTACGATCAAAAGTATTCAAATTTTATTTATAATCATTAATATTTTTTATTTTTTATTTTTCTAAAATTAGGTCAATGAATTTGAACGAAAATTTGCAACGGAAAAAGTTTCTAAAGAATCATTACAAGTTCAAATAAAAATACTCGAAGAAGAAAATGCTGATCTTCGAGATATAATGAGTCAGATGCGAAAGAGAACACAAGATGATCGACGGTAATTATTCTTAGTATTCTAATATATATAAAACACAATAGACTAAAATAGAAGTTATTACTAATAGAAAGATGAATATCATATTATACGTCTTCATGGAACTGTAGTAAGAGAGTTTTTTCTTGAAAGAATTAATTATTTCATTGCTATGTAAGATGAACCGATTTTTTTATTTCGATTAAGTGCAAAAATTTCAATCAGTTCTAAGACTGTAATAAATACACAAAGTAGATCGAAATTCCATTTTTCGATAACTATTTAAAAATTTAGTGAAACAGTTATAACTCAACTTCAAAGATTCATGAATTAGAACCTTGCTAATCTTACCAAGATCTTTTTTTGTGAGCTCAAACATCGGATAACAGTTGGGGATCAAGACTTTCGATTAGAAGAGAATGGTTCCATCTCTTGCCAAAATGTTCGACTTTCTGCCAATTTTTTACATCTTCATGGTAACTTTGGATAGAAATTGGATTTTGAACTTCCATTAGTCTTTCTCTGGCAGAATATATCGTCGTCCCGTTGCTGATCACCACTTTTAGCACATTTTCTATTGAATTTTTAGCTTCTTCCATCTGTAAAAAAATACTGACAACCCTGGTTATAGTAGTTCTCTCGTTAGAAAGTATCAAAATACAATATCTAGCAATTAAATCATATATCGATCATTAATTCATCATTATAGAAATTTTTCGATAATATCCAAACAAGAACAAAGACTAATACGTATAGATTTTAGAATATATTGCATAATTTATTTAACATAAGTATCGAATATGATTAAAAGAAAAACTAATGAATATATAGAATATTTTATATTTTAAAATAGAAACTTTATTATAATTGATAATTTAGATATTTTTTTCGTTTTAAATATTTTAGAATCGATCGTGATCGTAATGACGAGATTCAACAATTGATTGCTCGTGCTGAATCAAATGCTCGTCAATATATGTCAAATTTTAAAATACCAACAACACCACCAACACCAAATTTAGTTAGGATGATGCCAATATCCTCGCCAACAAAAGTTTCATGATAAATTAGGTCAATTATTATCTTCTTACACATTATCGTGCAATTTTTATTAAAGACTATAAACAAAAGAGTTTAAATTTCGACAATATTAAAGACACTTTTGTTGTGCATTATTGTCATATTTCTATGAAACTCTTTTTTCTCCTTTACATTCACAATACTGGACATTTTTTCTCTTTCGGGATGTTTGTGAAAAAAAAACTTCCAATATGCATTTTGTTTTTTTTTTTCTTTTTTTGTTATTATCTATTTATACAATTAGACTAGATATTAAAAACTGTGATATGATAAAAATTTTAATCAATCTGTAAGAATAATCACTAAGGATCATATGCAAACAAAATTCAATATGACATATGTTTCTTCTTGGGAATACGTGATCGAATGTGAAGTGCATATTTCTTTTCTTTTTTTTTTTTGATATCATTACACTAGGGAAATGACAGATCTATCAAGCACGTATAAGAACTAGAGAATTTTTCTTTGTAGATAATCGCTTTGTCATGCTCAACCGCTGTAAACACGTCAACATTCTGAAGACATATCATTTTGTTTGAATACATGATTTCCGGCATATAAACATAGATCATTATACACAATCATTGTTTTATGTTAATATATATATATAGATCAAAAGAATGTTTATAAAAACTTCAATAGCGCTGTCTGATTAATATTTTATAAAAAAACAAACAAACAAAAGTTCATTTGATATTTAATATATTCTAAAAAACAAATACAATTTGCTAATATTCTTTTTTTTGTTTTTTCTACGTACAACTTGAATTTTATAATTATCTTCAATGAAAAACTAATTATATTCTTAGACTACTCTATTAATCGTAAATATTACAGAAATATAATTTGTACATTTACATTAGAACATAATTTTATTTATTTTGTTGTAGATATTTTTTTTTAGAGTTCACATTTCAACTCATTCACATACAATATAAATAGAACAATTTTAACTTTATATTTTATCATGTAATTGTCGTCTAGTTTTTTTTTTTATGCATTATATACGAATAAAAAAAAATCCTTTTTAATCCATCAGAAAAAAAAACAAAAGGAAAACGAATACAGCTTTTATGCATATATATATGTACATATGCATATATATGTATATATATATATATAAACTAATCCTGTAAAGCCGAACAAAAATGGCAACCGTCAAGAATACAAAGTATGTGACTACTTTTTAAGAAGTTGATAGAAACAAAAAAATGAACAGAAAAAGAAGAAGACACATCGAAGATAATTAAAGGAATGGCAGAATTAGTATGAATATAATATGTTAAACAATGCAATCAATCATCTTTTTTTTTTTTAAAAAGAAAACAAAAAAAAAAAAGGAGAAAAAAAGCACTGATTGAACCGGACTTAGATCATATTTGTTTTAAATTATAGTCTAACGAGAAATAAAGGAAGAAAATGAACCACCACGGGACGAAAAAAGAAAAAAAGAAAACTGACGGGACGACAAACGACGAGGAGCTTAAGAGAAAAAAGAGCCGTACAAATAGTGTGAGTATATGAATACGCCATGGCGCAATGATGAGGAAAAACAAGAAAGAAATGACAAGCATGTATATACTCAACACACATCTGACAGCAAGAAAGAAGCAGAAAAAAAAAATGGTAAAGATGGCACGCACAATATGATGATCATAATGTGAACAATAATAACAACATCAAAAAGAAAACACACACATACACGACTGCAATGTTATAATTGGTATTCATTATATAGAAAAAGAAAAAAGAAAAGAAAAAAGAACGAAAACTAGAAACCGAGATCTCCTTCAATAGCATTAACATCGAGATCAATAGCTGCTGGATATTTGTTAGAATTTATTATATTATTACTACTACTACGTGTAGATATTCCACTGTTATTTATTCCTAATAAAGAACATGTTTGACTATATTCAGATAAACTTTGTTGATTATTATTTGCTTCACCAGATCCAGCACTAAAACCCGAATCATACGACATATTTGACTCTTCAAAGTGAAGTACATGACCGGGAGGAACATCCGTGAAGTCGACCGGAGAATGAGCTGGAGAATCATAATCGCATCCGCTATCTTCATCATCGCCTCCAATACAGTCTTGATCGGCACGTCTTGTCATCTATTGAAAAAGAAGAAGAAAAAAAATGAACGGAAATAAAAAGAGAGTGCAACAGACAATCAGAGATGCCTCAATTTAGTAGTCGTATTCCATTATTCTAATAGATTCTATAGTGAATTTGACCGAGCGTGCAAATTAGCAGTTTTCAGGTCAAACAATATGTTGATGCATACACACACATATATATATATATAGTATTCTAATTAAGTAAATAACAAAAAAAGAAAATGAGAACAAAGAAACCTAATACTTTATTCTTGTTCAATCAATCAGTCAAATATTAAAAATCTTAGTCGATTTTATTTTTTCTTCTTTATTTATGCTATAAAAGAAAAAAAAGTGAACAGGTGCGATTGTCAATCTCATTTCGTATGCTGCTCAACAGAGCGCACATACAAACACATACAACTCAATTTATTTCTATGCTTTTTTTCATTCGCTTAGGGAAAAAGAGGAAGAATCGACAATGACGACGAAAGAAAGAAAAAGGAGGACGATAGAGATCAATTGATCGAACAATTTTCTTTTTTTTTTTTTAAATATTTTTGATGGTCATTTCTCTTAACTTATTATGGCAATATATTCTAAACTCTTCAAACATACCTTTTTTGGTGAATTGCCATCAAAGCTGTATGTCGATTGTGTCTAAAAAAGAACGAGACGAGAGAAATAACAAAATATGACAAATGACTCGAATCCGTTACATATCTCAAGACATGAAATGTCAGTATACATATGATGCAATTGATCATTATTCTTATTCGAATCAAATAAATAAGAAAAAAAAAAAGAAGAAACGAACGACTAATATGCTCGACTATCGCGCTTTGAAAAGAGAGCTGTCAAAATTCTTTCTCATATAGACAAAAAAAAAGTCAAATAAAACGATGTATGTGTTATTATTGACAAAAGGACTGATGATGGGTGCATATATATATATATGTATATATAAAGAAACGAACCAAGTTCACATTAACACTTGAAAGAAACGCGATAACAAATAATAATGTGTGATTTAATGAATAAAATCAATCACATATTAGTATGAATAAAAAAAAAAAAAAAAAAAAAAAAAAAAAAGGAAAAAGAAATTACCTGTTTCATTTTAAGTAAATCTAAATGAGGCCTATGATCATCTTCACTTGCTTTACGTTTACGAGTTGTACTCGAACGTGTTGATTGTTGAGAATTTATTGAAATTTTATTATTATTATTACTACTAGTTTTTATCGATTCATCATGTATAAATGAATCAATTTTAACACCGGCCGATGCAGCAGCAGCACGAGTTAATGGTGGCACCGGTTTATGTTGTGGTGTATCTAATGAAAGTTTTTCTGTAAATGATGGTATAACTTCAATATTGCAATTTTTTAATTTAGTACGTGAACGTAAATTATATGGATTTTGTATTGAATCTGATGATGGTGGACGTACAGCAACCGGTTTAATAACTTGAATATTTGTAGAAGTTAAATTATCTTTATTTATATTAGACGTTGAACGTGTCGTTTGACGACGAGGTGATGGAGTTTTTTTCATTAATTCATTTAATGTTGTGCTTGAACTTCGTGTTGTAGGATGATGTGTATGCATCTGAAGAAGAAGAAGAAGAAAAAAAATTCATTTTTTTTTTTTAAAGACAAAAACATTTCTATAGGAAATAATTGTGTTGTTACTTCTGTGGTAGTTGAGGAGGAGTGAATGGCAATAGTGGTAGAGAAAGAGACACAGAGAGAAAAAAAGAAATGAGAGAAGAAGAAAGAGAGAACGAGAGAAAAAAAAAGATGCAGCAGATTTTTCTATGTGTGTGCATGCTGACGTTCTGTATGTGTGCCGTCATTGCACTGACCCGATATCAATTTCACAGAAGAGCGTGAACACACACATGCACGCAAAAGAGAAAATGAGAGATTCTTTCTTCTCATTTTTTTTGTTGTATTTGTATGATAATTTTTTACATGTGCAGGTGAAGCACATCATTCGAAGCTTTTGATATATATATATATATACATAGAAAGATGTGACTAATCCTCTTTGTAAAAGATATTTAACTAATAGAAAGAGGAAAAGAGAAAAAATTCTCAATCAAATTCGAATGTCATGGTCATTATTAAAGGAAAAAATACAAAAAAAATCTTCTCCTACTTCCCTGAAGCTATATAGGATGTACGTCGTTTCCTCTCATATATTTTTTTTTTGTGTGTGTATGTTAGAGAGAGAAAGATGATCGTTTCCGACCAGATGGTAATGGATAAATGAATTGACTGATGAGAAACATGAACACATTAAAGTGAAAAGAAAATAAAAAATGATCAATTGACAAACAGACATGTTCAATCTATTGATTATTATTTTCATCATTCATTTATTTCACTCACTCGTTATTTGAGATTTTTTCCTTTTGCTTTCGAGTATATCACCTTTGACTTGCAACTAACCAACTTACGTATATGTTTATATATATATATATAAATATAATATATTGTCGATTTTCGAAATGTCGTCGTTTTTTTTCCCCTTCTGTCTCACGCGCATATACATATATATATATACATGCACATTCTAGGCCCCTTTCTGCATCGATAACGGTTACTTGCATGTTCTAATCAATTTGTCAAATGATGCAAATGTCGATAGTCTCGTTTTCAGGATAACACACGCACATATCTACCTTGTTGTTGTTTTTCATATATGTATGTGATTTAAATATTTTCAATGACTCCCTTATTATTGATAATGATTGTAAAGTGATCGTCATCATTCTTACTCAATATTTATATATGTATATTGATGATGATGATGATCAAGGACTATAGATATCATGTAATCAGTATAATCAAGCATGATTTTCTTTTTTTTTTTTTTTTCGTTTTATAAATGAGTTCTTTTGTTTTTATTTTTATGAATATATGTCGGCAACATTATTACTAATGTTGACAAAACAACTGATGCACCATTCATACAACACAATGCTATTTCTATCAATAGGAAGAACGTAAACGATAGGAATGAGAAGAAAGCAACCTGGTGCCTGTCAGCTTCTTTTTTTTTTCTTTTTTCTATAATTAATGACTTTGACTAAATCGATTTTGTATGAGTGATTGATATTCATATTTGTAATAGAATAATAACTAACCTTCGTCATTATAGTCTGATTGTTTGTTATTATTGATCGTCGTAGATTCATTTATTTTATTGAGGGGAAAAAAAAAGAAGGGGGGGACAATATCAAAGAGATCGTTGTCGTTTGCGTTTATTTTTTGTTTGAGGGTAGTGCGTAGTAGATTGATGGATGGATGGATGAAAAATAAGAAGCAACTGAAGACGACAACGAAAAGGACGATGTTACTACTTGTGTGCATGCAAGCACAAACAGAACAGCTGAGCGGTATGGCGGTTTGAGAAAGAGGAAAGCAAAAAAAAAAAAGACGCAGATCAATAAAGAAAGAAAAAAAAAAAGAAAATGTTTCGTTCGCTATGCAATAATAGATCTCTTTTTTCTTTTTACATCTTAGTTTTTTTTTTCTTTTACATAGAAAGAAGAGTATGAAATAGCCACAGACCACACCATTCTTTGGTAAAAATAATATGTTACAAAAGAAAAGAACCTCTTACACTTATCAATATTCTTTTCTTAATTGTTCAATTGAGATTTGAATAGAAAAGATTTTTTTTTAACTCAAATATATAGGCAATTCGATATATTAATTTTGACTTAGAGAATACGATTTCATTTACATAAATCTCATCTAGAGTTATTCAAATTAGAATCTAATGATGAAATGCATGGGGAGAAAAAAAAGAATTTGTACTGATCAGTCAATAAAGCAAGAATCTGAAAAGAATAAATCGACGAATGTCAACTTCTATTTATATTTACAGAAAATGACAACGAGAAAGAGAGAGAGAGAAAGAGAGAAAGAGAGATAATTGGCTTTGATTCAATAGGCATTGTATGTACGTTCTATTTTTGTATTTCAGAGCATGATTATTATGAGGTGCTCACATATACACTTGAATACCTACCTGGGGGGTCTGTTAAAGTAGACTATTATTTGTATATATGTATTCTGCTTTTGTTCATTCATCTCATCTCTGCGTGTTCATATTCTTTCTCATTAAACCTGCACGACAACACATTCCAAAATAAAAGAAAAGGATATTGAATCTGTCTCCCTTGTCATCACACACACACACACACACACACTCTAATTGAAATGCAATCGGGCATTCATTTATTCACTCATTTTTTTTTTCTGTTGTTTGCAATAGAATAACTATGAAGAAAAAGAAAAATACAAATAAAATGTATTAAGAAACAACAACACAAAGAACCGAACACTTTGCAATGTCATTGCTTACGAAGAGCACCATAGATTGGCTTATTATTTCATTAGATGTATCAGTTAAAGATGAATGTTACTGCTGTGAACTATCACTTTTCACCAGACAGAAAATGAGACATAACATACACATATCGAGATTCTAATTGATGGAACATAGCATGACAAATAAGCAGCAATAGAAATAGTAATTCTATACAATACAAAACGATTAGTACATATGACTAGAATACAAATTAAAAAAAAACGACAAAAAGAACATTTTCAACGAAATATCATTGGCCATTCTGTCACAGAAATAGGTGTTCTAATGTTTCCATCAAATAGAAGATCAATCCAATCAGAAAATGATAATGAATCAGTTGTTGATTCTATAGAATCTGTTGATGATATTGATGACGAACGATTATGATAATTATCCATTCCAATAAAAGCACCAGTTTCATCTAATACTTCGTCATTATCATTTTTATTTGATAATGGTCCATAAGGTACAAAAAATTTTCGTCGTATATATAAAGCAAGTACAGTTGATGTAACAAATCGAACTAAATGACGATTTTGATCATCTTCTATATTTGCATAAAGTTCATTAAGCCATCGTGGTGAATTTTTACGATAAAGAACAGTAAAGATCATTCGAGAACTAAAGAAGAAGAAGAAGAAGAAAAAAAAAAAGAACATCATAAGAATATTTTCCAGATTAATAAAAATATATTCATTGACCTAGATATAAAGAAGGACTTTGTATTCTCAATGATTCTATTTGAAGGCTTTCTTTTCATGATAAGAGTGTTACACTTAGATGATGCTAGAATAATTTTTTTTTTTGTTATACAAATTAATAAAATATCTTTTTAAAGATTATGTTATTCATTCAGTTCGTTTCTAATATAAATAGAATTTTGTTTTTTTTTGCCTTGTATTATAAAAAGAAAAAAATATATATTAATTATTTGAATGAATACATTTGACATGATTATTTATAGAATATAAAAAGAAAATTGACATGTGCAAGAGACCGATGTAACAGAGATAAAAGGTTTAGTAGTCATTTTCTTTTTTTTTTACATCAGAATTAATTAGAATTTGAGTTTTATGAGCGAACAAGCTTCTTCTTCTTCTTCTTCTACTTTTGTGCGTGTTATTAACCAGAAAATTTTCATTTCTTTTTAATGAACAAAAGAAATGAAAAAATCTAATTAGATAATTAATAAATTTTTGAAATAGTTTTAATTATTAATATCTTTATTTTTCTAAATACATACTCATTAATTAAACTAATTTGTCTACGAAAATGTACAATACACGAATCATCTGGTGTATTAGCAATAAGAAGTAATATAATAACATTTGGTGCATTTGAATTTGTATAATTTTGAAGAAAAGATTCATTAAATTCATCTAATTTTACTGTATTTATCGGTTCTCGACTAGAAATAAACATTATTAGATTTATTTTATTTATTTATAGGAAAATTTACTAAATTTCATTTGATTTTTTATATATTGTTGTTGAAGATGACTGTGATCTTCTTGTTTGTTTTATATTATTATTTATATTTTTATCGAAGTCTTGTTTTGTATACCATAGATAAATAATAATTGAAAGAAAAACTAACCAAAATTGATATGTTAAAACATATCCTGATCTATAAAATAATAAAAAAAAAAAATTTGTGTTTTTATTTTTGTTTTCCAATATTATAATTAAGTAATTTACAAAGATCGACAATATGGATTTCTTTCAAACCAATAATTCCATTTATCTTGAATTTGATTATAAATTTTTGTAAAAATATTCTTTAAAAAAAAAGAGAACAGAATTTCAAAAAAAAACAAAAACAAAACGAATATTTTTTTTTTGTGTGTTTTATTTTACCTCATTTCTTTCATCAAAATCAAATATAGTTGGTAATGTAAATTTTTTAGCATTTTGCCAACGTATTGTTAAATATAATTTTAAATTTGCTTCAATATCAGCAACAATATTTATATTATTACGTTTTAATTCATTTAAAGAATTTTCATCAAATTCAACTTCTGTATTAACTAATTCAATTGTATCATCAAACCATCGACGAATAACAACAATCTTTTTAATGAAAAAAAAAAAAATTTTTTTTTTTTTTTGAGATATTTCGATTTAATAATAAACTTACAACTAATTTTTTATCATTAGGATGATAAATTGATGAAAATATTTGACTAAAACTTATTTGTTTTGTTGATGAAGAATCAAGATATGCCATATATGATCCATATTGTTGAAATAATTGTTTAGCAAGAAATAAAAAAGATGATCGATATTGTTCAAAAAGAAATGAATCACCAATAATTAGAAAACAGGGTCTGAAAGTACAAGATAATTATATTTTAATTTGTAATTATTCAAGAATATAATATCATTTAAAAAGAAAAAAAGAATTTATAATTAATTCAAAATTAAAATTTAGTTTATATATATATAATACTATCGATATCATCTCAAAATATTGCGCCGATAGTTTCGGTTATTGAAATGAACATCGCCGAAATACAGATTACTGACTGTCGATGAAGATCATGCAGACTTTTAAAAAGATATTTATTATTTTCTAAAATTAATCATAATAAGATAAAAGATTTGTTATTACTTAAGAAAATTGAAAGATTCACGTCATCTCCTTTGACAAACAACAATTACTTAAGAAAATAGAATTACTTTTCTCTTTAAAATTAGAGTGTATTATATGTCTACATGTATTTATAGGCATTCGTACTTTGTATATCTTAATATTATTTTATTGCTATATAAAGACTTCTTTTATTGAAACGTGTTTTTTCTCTTGAGACATGCTTATTTGTATTTCAATTTGTTTTTAATCTTATATAATCTAACATATAGATAATCATAGCAAATTCCTCAGCTTAGTTTTTTTTTAGATTTATTATAAATCTTATTGATAACTGAAAACTTCTAAGCGAATATCTTAGAGAGTGGTCAATTGTGACAGTCAACTAGTATACAGAAAACTCCTTTTTTTTTTTAGATAGACAGCGTTATCATGACAATCCAATCATTTTAGGAATTAATACTTTTTAGTAAGTTTTTAAATTAATAGTAAATTTCTCATTCTCTCCTTTCCAGAGTTCAGTTTATTGAACTGATATTAAATAATTAAAAGTAGTGGTTGCAAGCATATTTTCTTTATAACTCGTGACAGGAAAAGATCCTACTGCGTTTTCTCAAGTATATAAACTTTAATAAAAGTAACATGTGTGATGTTACCACAACATGAAAGAAACAAAAGAACAAGATATTCTTTGAAACCTGGTTTCTAAATTTCAATTGTTAATTAATTTTTGTTGAGTAGATTTGATAGAATAAATAATTGCTTGTTTCTGAGAAGAAAAAAAATGCCTCGACGTAAGTCTAATCTTTAACAAAATATCAATGCATTAAATGAATAAGTCAAATAATCTAAAGCAGTTTTTAAAGAAAAAAAAAACACATCAAATGAAATAATTATTAATTTTCAAATAATATTATTTTTTCGATAATGTTTTTTCAATCAGTAAAAAAAAATTGATTATTTTAATTGATACAATTCGATTATTTTTTTTTCAAGCTTTTGAATTGTAAGAAAAATTTTAATTATATAAAATCTTTAACATACTTAGCAGAATTTGTTTGACAAACTAAATTAAATACATTTGAACTTGTAATTGTTGGTAGATGTAAAAGTTGATTTGATTCGAATAACTTTTGAATATTAACAAAAGTTAAATCATTCTAAAGAAGAAAAAAAAGATCTACTATTAAAAAACATAAATTTTCATTTTCAATGACTTACATCTTTAATAACAGCTATTGGATTTTTATCTTCTTTAAATAATAAAACTGTATCAGTTATAGTTGAAACTTGTGTAAGAAATGATGGAATTTGATTTGTCATTATCACAGCTATTCATCAAAAAATATAAATCAAATTAATATTTTTCTTTTTGTTTTTTTACTTACATGAATTTAATACAGCACATTGTATTCGTGATAAATGTTGTAAACAAGGTATAACAAATTTAAGTGTTGGTGTTTTTTGTTTAGTTATTAATATTGCATGAATTCGATTTGTTTCATTATATGATGATATTATCGACAATAGATCATCAGGAGTTCGTAACTGAAATAAAATAATAAATATTTTCATTTAAGGCTTGGCCAATTTTCATCAGAATTATGAACTAAAAAATTTTTAATGATTTCTGTTACCAACTACTTGAAAAATATGTGATTTTCAGCAAAAGTAGAAAATCTTTTTCGTTTTTTCTGTTTATGCTTTTCTTCACCATGCATCCCAAAATTCTTGAAGAACCCTGGTTGTAGTCAATTGCGTTTTTTTTTAATTTGAAAGAGTATGTCAAGAGGTAGAACATCTTTTTTGAATTAAGCTTTGTTACTATTACATATAAAAGAGCACTTATATAATTAGACTGCAATTTTTTGAGACATTGAACTTTTCATCTTTTAATAAGTAAAATCTAAAAAAAGACCTGGCATGCCTGGCATCCCTGCCATGCTCTTTTAAACAAAAAAAAATTAAATATATAGAATAAAGTTCCACAGAGAATTTCAAGTTGCCAAATATAGATGTCTAATTTCAATAAACTATTCACTGAAAACTCACACTGATTTGGTGCTCACTGATTTACTTGACATATCCATACTGTATGAGTATGCCAATGCTTCAGTGAACATCGCGATCCAGTTTAGTCAGTGTGTCAGTAGATTTACTGTCGATCAATCACTGTCAGTATTTTTACCGAATCTGTACATCTCTATTGCCAAATGAACTATTTTTGACTCTGATTTGTTGTGTATCTTCCGAAAACGTCATGGTATAGATTTGAAAATTTTACCATAGTCTCTCCACTATAATCCTAACCTATCCTAAAAAATTTCACGCGAATGGAATGTACTTGACCTAAGATCGATTTTTGACGGATGAAGAAGCCTTTTACAAAAAAAAAATCTTTATTCCTCCTTCTTACTATTTTTATATGTCGTTGAATAGGTATTGATTTTCGAACAAATTCTTTAATATTTGTTTCTGTATATTGATTAGATTTTCCATTATCATTAAAATGATAAACACGATGTTGACTAATAACACATAATGATGGAGCATTTAATATACCTAATTCATTACTTAAACGTTGATCATTTATATTAAATTCTGCTGTACTAATACCAACATCATTGAATTGTTTTTCCAATGAACGAAATATTATTAATGGTTCACGACAATGTAAACAAAAATTTGTACTACCAAAAATAATATATGGTTTTTTATCACTATTTGGTAAAATATTATTAAGAAATTCACTAAAATAAAATTTAGATATTAATTTCGAATTCTATTGAAAGAAGAAAAAAAAAGAAACAAACAAAAATTTACCGTGAATGAATAAGTTTTTTTGCACCAGATGGTGATTCATGAAAAAAATTAAAATCATTACCAAAATGTGCTCGAAATATATCATATGGATCACGAAAATGATTCGTATTAAAACCACGATGATTATCTTGAGATGTTGTACCATAATCATCATAATTTTGTCGTTTTATTGAATCAGATAGAATCTAAAAGAAAATTTGTTTTTGGAATTTTGATCTTTTGTTTTTGTTTTTATATTTTACTTCATAAGCTGCATTGATTTTTGTGAATTGTTCATGTGCATTTGGTTCCGAATTTTTATCAGGATGCCAATATCTTGCTAATTTTTTATATGCTTGACGAATTTCTTTATCTGATGCTGTGCGAGTTAAACCAAGAACTTCATATGGATTGAAATCATTAGTTTTAGCGGATAAATTAGATAGATAAAGTAAAAAATATATGAAAATATATTTAATTAAATGCATGAAGAAAGCTTAAATAAATGAAAATAAAATAGCCTATCTAGAATAAGAAAATGAAACATTTGTAAATAGTAAAAGTTAATGTCAATACAACATTACAAATACAACCAACAATAATTCATATATTTTTTACATAGAAAACATCAATAGTTTCGTTGTTAAAAAAAAATACACAAATACTAAAAGAAAAGTAAAAACAAGAGTTTCAATTAATCAATGTCATGTATTCATATATATTTTTTAATGAGTATTGCAGAGGTTCTTGGACAAATGTCAGATTCGATTGTATTCGAAGAGAACATTATAGGAAATTCATTCTTTTTTTGTTAGATAGATCATGACTCCTACTTGAAAATGAAATGTTTAACTGACTGCTATTTATCCATTAGTCACAAAATCGATTTGGATTTCTTCGATACTTGTGAAAAAAGACTTAACAAATTTATTCAATTGAGCTTTTACTTTGTCAAAAGAAATATCAATATCTTGACTAAGATATAATCTTCTAGGCTGATTTTTGTCGGTTATGTAAAGAATTCTATCGATTCTTGCTAAGCAAAAAAATTATACTGAAGATTATCTATCATTATTTATTTCTGAGAGAACACTTTTTCTTTTAGAAATTTGACTATCAACTATAGACAAATATTATCACACATTGTATTCCTTTTTTACAAGCAATTAAAACAAGATCGACTAACTTTTGCTCGAAACTAATTCGATAATCGAAACTATGAAACTTTCTATTGCACAAAATTTACCGAAGCGAGATCTCTGTAAAGAAAAGTACGTTTAAGTTACTAGTTTTTTTTTCTCTCAATAAGATTTAAACAAAATCCATGATCTGGACACTGTTTTAGTTTTAAAGCCCATGGCACTGTTGAGATAAAAAATTTGTTTATCGCTAAAAACTTTTACAATCTACTTTTTTATAGTTTCGAAAATACTAAAATGAGCTACCTACTATTTGCTGCGTCAATAGACTTGGGTCTGACATTTGTTCAAGAAATTTTGCAAGTTCGGTTGCTTTTAAGATTATTTCATTTTACTTGTCGCATCTTTTACATAATAGAAAACCTCCATGATTAATAAATGTCGATTTAAAAAAATAAGAGTCGTTGGTATTCTTGAATAACTTTTGATAGAAATAAGATAGTGAAGTGAGGTTTTCACCATTACAAAAAGAAGATTCATATGCATACATACGTGCTTAAATTTGATTGATTAGCATAGGACCAATCATACTCATTCTTTGTAGACACTTTAAAAACGATATTGTGGACTCATTTTTCATTTGACTTTGATTCTGAATGTGATCAGTAGATAGGAAAAATTGTCCTCTTTCGATCAACACAAAACCGACATTGCTAGCTTATTCCGTTCAAGAGCTATAAGGACTTTCTTGAGATTCCCGATCTCAGTCCATTGACCTGGGATCACTCGGAAAAGCATATAGAGAGGAGTAATCCATCATTCTGAACCAAATGACGATATTTGCTTGTAAATTTGAAATGATCTGACACTATTATCTCAATCTATGTGACATGTAGACTTATTATGCTACATAATGGCAAATTGTGGAAGTTCGGAAAGACTGAAATAACAGTGTAAGACCATTTCAAATCCAAACATAAATATCGCCACTTGACATAGTATGATCAATTATCCCTGTCCTACATACTTTTCCGAATGATCCCAGGTCAATGGACTGATATCGGGAATCTCAAGAAAGTCCTTACAGCTCTTGAATGGAATAAGCTAGCAGTGTGGGTTTTGCGTTGATCGACAGAGGACAATTTTTCCTATCTACTGATTACACTCAGAATCAAAGTCAACTGAGAAATGAGTCCACAATATCGTTTTTAAAATGTCTACAAAGAATGAGTGTGATTGCCCCTATGCTGATCAATCAAATTTTAGCACGTATGTATGCATCTGAATCTTCTTTTTGTAATGGTGAAAACCGCACTTCACTATCTTATTTCTATCAAAAGTTATTCAAAACGTAGCTACGGTTCTTGTTTTTGGAAATGGACAATAGTTTTATACGAAAATATCGTTAATATTGATCTTAGAAGAAAAAGATATGTTTATCAGGCATGTATTTCATTTGTATTGAGTAAAATTAAATACTATTTTCAATAGATGATCACATCTATTATAATAATCACGAGAAAATATTTGTTCTCTACATTCATCAAGCACATGCAACACAACAGTAGATTTGTAATAAAAACGAAAAAAAAAACAAGCAGGAAAAAATAGCTGACATATGAAAAGAAAGAGATTAGAAAAAAATATATATATAAACCTGATTATATCATTATAATGCAGAAAGACCAGAAAATTGGCGCAGTCTTTCCATGACAAGAAATATGACGACTGTTTGAGGTCCTAAGAATAAACAAACAAAGAGTTTATTTTTGTTGTATATTAAAAAGAAAAACATTAGAATAAGATGACAAACTATGACCTTTGAAAATCAAGTAGCGCGTAACTGTTTTGTACCTAGAACTTTGATTTCAAAATGGTTTTTGTTTTTGTATTTATTATCCTATGAACTTACGCATTGAACAAAAACCTGATATGTACCTTAACTTGTACACATATTATTTAATAGATGATGAATAGAAATTTTTTTTTTTAAAGACTTCTTAAACCTTTTATCGATGTATGTGATAAAAGTTTTCGAATATATCGATCAAAGAAAAAATATAAATGTCACTGAAAACTTGATATAAGATCAATAAAAAAAAATTGATTCTAACTTTTATAGTTTCAATACCTTTTCTTCTTCTTCTTTTTTTTATGACTTACCAAGTCGTACATATGCTGCCGACCAACCCCGTAATAATCCTCGAAAACCTTCTTTATTAACAATTTTATTTGTAAGTTCAGTAAAACTATAACGACCAGCTGCATACATATTTGTTTTAATTGTATCAAGTGGTGCTGTAATTGTTGTTGTAACAAGTCTATTATTTAAATGACACATTTGATTATTAATAAAAGAAAAAAAAACACATCTCTTTATTAGCTAACCCAGTTATTAATGAAGCACCTAAATGTAATTTAATACCTTCACCCCAACCTGTCAATTCTATCCAAAAACGTTTAGCATGATTATAAGTTACACATTGTGTAGCTGTTAAAGCAGCTAGAATAGAAACATTTGAATATTTACCATCAATAAAAACAAAAAAAGAATAAAACATTTATTTTACCTGTTCGAAAAGCTGCTGGTACAGTTCCTACCCATAAACCTTTTACTCCATATTGTTGCATAACATCTCTAATGACATGAAAAGATGATGTATATTTGGAATTTTTTGCTTGTAATTTTGTTTTACATAAATCAACTGGATTCGATACAATAGCAGCTATTGAACCTGATAAACAAGCAGCTGTAATATCACGAAAAATTTTTATTGTTGCGTGTTTATCATCTCCAACAAAATGCTTTAACATATTTTTTATTGGTCCATAAGCACCTAGATAAAAATGAAAAAAAAAAAACAAAATTTTTATGAAGAATTTTTCTTTTTTTTTTTTTATAAATTATATGAATATACCAAGTCGTACACCACCATAAAAAAGTCCACGAACAATTGCTGGCATAAGACCCGAATAAAATGCACGAATACCTTCTTTCTGATAGATTAGTCGTGTTGTTTCTATAAGACCTGCTTTCATAGTTGATTTTGATGTTGTCATGGCTGCATTAGCTAATTGAAGACGTACTTTTAAAACATCAACTATACAATGAAAAATGATAATAAAATAATTTTATCTAATAGAAAAAAAAAAAGAAATTATCTTACTCGGTAATGTAACAATATTTGCTACTGAAACACTTAAACCACTTGTAATAAACTGAAAAAATATAATTGTTTAAATTATAGAAATAAAAAAATTTAACAAAAAAAAAAAATTCACTTCTTTTATAATTGGATGTTCGTGAATATATGATTTTTTCTTTGTGGATAACTGTGATATTAGTGAATTTTTATCATTATTAGTTTCACTATTGAGTGGTTCATTAGTAACTTCTATAATCATAGCCATTCGAACAATAACTATACAATTAATAATAATCATAGAATCAAATTTATAACAAAAATAAATAAAGAGTTTACTTGGTACTTTTTTTTTGTGTTAGATATTTCTAATCGAATTATTGTCTCGTATTGTATTTGATATTTGAAGTGATATTTCTATATAGTAATAAAATACAATTGTTGTTACCAATCATAATTTACAACGAAATATTTTAGTGTCAAGTTTCTATTGATATTGGTTAAACAAAAAGGGAAATGTCAAATTGACCTTCTAGATGGCATTAGGATTCGTTCTTAGGGTTAATTAAAATAACTGATATATGAGAGGTAAAATGTGAAAAAGAAACAGTTGTCATCCATTCATTTTTTTTCATAAATATTTATCATACGTATATTTCGGATTTTGTCCAAAAAAAACAATGAATCATTTTAGAAATTCAACTGTAATCTAACACCATCTATGTAGATGACGGAAAAAAATTGCTATGTAATGTCAATCTATTGAAGAGATCTAAGATAGTTTGATTGTTGATGATTGTTATCATCTATCTTTGAAAAGTATTGCGAGATGTACTGTAAATTTTTTTGAGAGACATTAAATAATTTTAAGATGATGGGCAATAAAAATCCTTTGATAGGAAGTTCATCGATAATAAGTTGCTTTCTATTGAAGACAAAATCGAAAATTCAATGATTCAATTCAATTTACATGAATATTTTAGCCAAACAAAGAAAAACAGCTAACTAACAACTCACAACAACTGAAGGAATATATGTCCAACTGATCCCATCGTTGATTTCATGTACATAGAAGACTAACATAAAATAATAGATAAAGGAGTTTTTCGACTTGCATTTAAACTTGATATTATATATAGTATACTGATATCATAACTTAATTGATATTCTATTGAATTTTAATGTATTTTTTTTACTCTGTTCACATGGTGTTTCTATTTAATATATAACATCAAATATGTAACTATTAAATCGTTCAATTTTATATTTGAGAATCTTCGTATTACCACTCGTTCAAAACTTCTTGTCAAAATGCAGATAACTTTATAATTTATATTGATTTCAAGGTTATATATATCTAGTTTAACGTAATCATAGATAAGTGTTATTTTTTCTCCAAGTTAGAGAAGAAATATAGTATGATAAAATACTGAAAACATATATGATACGCAAATCTGTAATTGGTTTCGCGTGATTCAAAGATGTAGACATAAAAAAAAATGAAATAGGAAACGGATATGTCAAACATTAGATGTGTAGATTTCCTTTTATCACTTGCCTGATATAATTCTTGCTAATTAAATTGACGAGTTATCTTGCGAAAGAGAAAACATGTTTATTTTTATAAAGAAAAAAATGCATATGTGTTGATTAAGCCAAGTATAACTTTGACAATCTAATCTTATTGTCAGATTGATTTGACTACTGTGCAAGATGTCGGAGAATTTATTGAATAGTCAATAGTATCGTTTAGCAGATTTATATAAAAAATCTGAAGTAAACAAATATGTATGTGTGCAACATAAGTTTCCTTTGATGGTGCTTCTAAAAATCAACAACAAATATTTTATAAAATCAACAAATTATCTACATGTATTTTCTTGTTTTTCTAATGTAAGTGAATATGAAGAACGTCTAACTTTTCGATTCTTCAAAAATTCAATATGTCAGTAAATAAATCAAAAAGTTTCACTTCAAAAAGAATATTATTATTGAGCATTATTCAATGTGAGAAATGTAATGGTTAAAAATGTGTTATCTTTTCAATTCTAATAAAATTCTTTTCTACATAGTAAAATCTTTGTCTGTAAACATCTTTTATTTTGAACAAGATCTTAGTTCCACGGAGACAAATCTCCGAATACTAGTAACACTTTTGACAAGCCTTGGTAATTTTCATATAAAAAATATCTACTTCATTTGCAGCTAACTAGAACATCCTTTGTTTCTGTTAAAATTATATCGACCGTGTAATGGAGAATACGTCGAAGAAGTAATCATCACGACCGAGTTTATATAGTGACATTAGATAGCATTCGAGTTTCACTTGGCTGAAAAATGTTGTGCGAAGCTTCCAATATCGATATTTTCTAAAACAAATGAATAATCGATTGGACGGTTGAATATGAAACGCTTGCCTCCAAAAGATAACTACACTATACTGGAATCAGGGCATCTTTTTTGTCGTTGTAAATCAGAAAGGTTACGCTTCGATCAATTAGATGATCGAAGTTATAGAATGAAACTGTAAACTAGCCATTACGAAATTCACTACTAAGAAAACTCTATTAACAGATATAAACATGATTTTAAATAATACTCTCTCTGATTCGTTATCGATTATCAGCTTTGTTCACAGCTGTCTTAGCTATAAACTAAGAGAGCAGTGACTAACTTTCGTTGCTGTCTTCATTTGAATAATCTCGAAGCTTGAAAACAAGCGAAGTTCACAAAAACTTTCTTTTTTTGGATAGCTATCTGTACTCTCTTTAAAAATAGGTATCATAAGGAACCACTGAGGGTTTTAGCGAAGATGCTGAACTTTTTAAGGTTCCATTTCGTTATCAATAAGCCATCAAAGGTTCTAGATAAATTAAAGAACCATTCCTACTAAAAAAATGGTTTCAAGTATTTAGAATAGTTCTAGCTCAAGTCGTCTGAACTAGACTAAAAAAAACGTGTCAAACGAATCTTCTGGATTTCCTCTGAAGTTTCGCAGAACTTTACTATACCTTTAGACTATGATACGAGTGGAAATAATATTATTTCAGGGGAGTAACGCTATGATTTCAAATATCGTCAGCAACAAATTTTATACCGAATTAAAGTGTGTCAAAGATAGGATTTAATAGTGCTACATAGTAAAGGTTGTGGTAACTTTTCAGTGTCGAGTTCAGAAAATTCCTGAATTTTACATCATGTCAACATAGAAAAATTCTTCTCCTAAGGTATTTCAAACTAAATCTCATTTAAAATGATGATTATCACAAGGTAATCGACATCTAGCCTGGAAACATCGAAACAAATAATCAAAAATGGAGTTTAAAAAATGCTTTCAAAGACAGAATATAATCATTATCACAAAAAAACTGGAAAAAAACATATTTCAGATGTCTTGATAAAAATGGAAACAAACATTGGGTTATGAGAAACATTTTTATGTTTGTATACGTCTCGTCTGGGTGCCGTAAAGAATGCCAATGATGGTCATACTGATTATTGATTATATTCACCATATTTTAAAAAATAAACATTACTTTGTGATAATCATCATTTTAAATGAGATTTGGTTTGAAATGCCTCATGAGGCTATAATCCTTACTATTTAGTACTGCTAAATCCTATTTTTGACGCGCTTTAATTTAGTATAAAAATTGTTGTTGATGCTATTTGAAACTACACCATTAACCTCCTAAAATAATATTATTTCCAACTTAGTAGAAATGTACACAACCTTACTAAAAGTTTTGTAATCTGATGAGTTGCATATGAAAACACCTCCACATTTCGCAGCAGAAGAAACTTCATAGTGCACCCGTTCAATACATTGTAGTTGGAAGGTTTTGCACTAAACTGTTTTCTTTCAGGCTCCCTATAATAGAGACAGTTGTTCAACAATCAGATGCACAATCAATTCAAAATCGTTTCTATATTCAAGTATGTATTATTCTCTTTGCAATCGCATTTGTGCACTACATTCGTGCATCTAGACTTCGTATTTTTCCATACGGAACTACTTCTGGACACAATATGAAAAGCATCGAATATATCACCATCAAAAGTGTTTTTCATTAAAACTTTGAGACTTTAGCAAGTTGCCGACAGAAGTAGAGTTTCTGCACACTAAACATCTTTCTATGTTTGAACTTCATGGATCATTTAAATTATGAGTTTTCTATAGCTTTTGCAATGTTGATCATTTGAGCACATTGACATAAAAAATTGATAAACCTTTTTCGTATGATAGAATGCTTGTTCAGCAAGCAGATTTAAACTATTAAATTGTATGCCTTTTTGCGACACTTGGCTTTCATCGCACTTAAGTTAGGGACAATATAATATTTGTTCATTTCGAATTTAACAAAGAGAGACATGAATAAACATATAAGCCTCGACATCGTTTTATCAGTTTGAACACAAATATAAGTATACACAGACAAGTCGACCGATAAAAACATATACAACAGAGCAGAAGATATACATGAAGAAATAAGGCATATATATAGGAAATTAGATATAGATTCAAAGCTCTAGGCATAAACATAAGGATTTTACACAAACATATAGGGGTAAGTATAGGAATAAAAGATTAGATAAAGAGAAAACGGATTAGGCATACAAATAAGCAGTTACACACAGGAATAATGGGTTAGATATAGAATTTAGGAGTAAGATATAGGAATAAGGGATTAAGAGTAGAACTAAATAGTTACGTATCGAATATAAAGGTTAAGGATAAAAAAAAAGGAGCTAGATATAGAATTTAGAGGTTAAACATAGGAAGAAGGGGTTTGATATAGAATTAAGAAGTTTAGAATAAAAATAAGGAGTCAAGGATAGAAATAAGGAGTTAGATATAGAATGAAGAGGTTAAATATAGAAATGAGGTATTTAACATAGAATCAATTAGCAGTACTAGACTAATAAATGTATTGGATGGGCTACTTTTTACCAGGATAGAATTCTTTATGCAAGAAGAAAAAGAAAGTTCGAGATAGAGTCATATTTTACTAGAACCCTAAAGGATTCAGTATGACAGCAAATAAAATTGATTTAGAACACTTAGCATCTTTCTGCTTCTTCACAAATTTTATCTGGACCCATTGCGATTGACATTTATCGTCAGATGAGCTACTTAAGATTACGGCAATTGCTATAATTTTCATGCCTGTCTGCAGATTGTTCTGAGTAATGATCATCTGTCATAAAATTACAAAAGTGAAACTTCATCAATCGATTCTTCTGAGCGAAGGTGAGTGTGAGTATATATTGATGTCGAGTGTAGTTAGGTGGTGTGAGTGTGACGTGGGTGCAGGTGTGGTGGTGGATGAAAAGAAGACCCGCCCATCCATACTCGACGCTCACTTTTTCACACCCTACATCGAAATTCTCAATGTAGAGAATTTCTATTAATTAGTTCGTTTGTTAGACACTACAATAAAAAGCATCCAAATAAATTTTTTGTTAGAATATACAGTAGTCGCCATAAGTGGCCGCGAGCTCTTTTTCTTCTCCAACAATGACTTTTATTTCATCTTTTTGCTTTGTTTGGACGGGCTAGTTGGGCTCATCATCCGGTATAAATAGGAACATTTATATTCATTCTGTTATCAATTTATAACTCAATAGAAAATGAGCCTTTTTTTAAAGAAAAGACAAGAAATTATCTTTCTATAAAGGCAAAGCTATTCCCCACATATGTCAAATGGTAATATTCCACAGTATCTATACGAATCAGTAAGTAATTGTAAAATGTAGGCTTAGAAGGTATGAAATAGATGGTGACGTATAAGTTGTACAAAAACCCGGTCTATACAGGAAAAACAATACACAACAATTCAATCCATGGTAGCTCAACATTCAATAGAATCTGTCGGTCAAATTGCGTTTAGATTATCACAAAAAGATATAAAAATTAGTAAAACCACATTAAGAAGAAGATTTAAAGAGACCGATGTACATTCAATGAGACCGATCTCGTAACCATTGCTAACAAGTGACGATGTTTTAAAAAAGACCCCAGCAGGATATAAAACTGAAAGACTTTAACCCAACTGAAGATGTCTAGGTATTAGTGGAGCTCAGAATAAAAAAAGAACCGTATATATCGATCAATAATTTCATTGAGAGAATAAAAAAAGAATGGAGAAACTTAGCTATTGAATTTGTTGAAAAATTAGGCGATTCTATGGAAAATAGAGTAGCATTGTTAATTGAAAGAAAAAGGCATTATATTAATTATGAGGATGATGCACATATAATGTAAGTTTCATAAATAAAATATGACCAAATAACTCCTTTGTCTTCCTCGTTTTTTCAATCGCGCCCACTTATGGCGATTACTGTACATAATGTCAAACAACGTATCACATCAGATGTTTCAATAAGAATATCAATCTTCGCGTGAAGCAATAATTTCTTTTGAATATAATTGCTTTATCAATGAAGAAGAGTATAAAACTGTTCAAGCAAGTGTACATACTACTGATCTTTTCAAAAAGCCAAATTGTTCTACATACCATTTATTCTCTACAATCTGATTGGTCAAAATTGATGTTGATCAAAGTGCATTAGTAACTTACTTCTATAAACAAATATAACTTAAACATTTGAATTAAAAATTGAAACATAATCAAATTAAATAATAATTGAATTTTAAATTAAAAATCTATTAAAACATATTTGCTAAAAAAAATTGTTCAATGGTATTTATTGGATCACCAGTGAATATTACTTGTTTATTTTTCTTTTTAATTCTCTGCAACAACTATTTGAATATCCAGGATGTATATTAAAAAATTAATTCATAATTATTTTAGATCATAATAAAATTCGTATCATCTCAATATGTCGTCGAAAATTACTCGCGTAAGTTTCAAAAAATAATAATATTCTTATTTAATTTTTGATATCAATAGGATACATTATTTGAAACGGCACAAAATGTTTTAACTTATGCTAATGAAACCAAGAAACGTAATTTTGCCGAAACAGTCGAATTACAAATTGTTTTAAAAAATTTTGATCCATCACGTGATAAACGTTTTAGTGGTACTGTTCGTCTTCGTCATATTCCAAAACCCAAATTTACTGTATGTGTTTTGGGTGACGAACGTCATTGTGATGAAGCTCGTGCTAATAATATTCCAGCAATGACTGTTGAAGATTTAAAAAAATTAAATAAGGATAAAAAACTCGTACGAAAATTGTCTCATCAATATGATGCATTTCTTGCATCAGATGTTGTTATTCGACAAATTCCTCGTATTCTTGGTAAATATTTTAGATGAAAAAGGAATTATATCTTGAAATCTACGTTTTTTTTTATAGGACCTGGTTTAAATAAAGCGGGTAAATTTCCAACAGCTATTACGCATGGTGATTCATTAGTACAAAAAGTTGAAGAAATAAAATCAACAATTAAATTTCAAGCTAAGAAAACAATTTGTTTAGCTGTTGCTGTTGGTAATGTAACCATGAGTGTTGAGGAATTAGCTGCTAATATCAACTTATCGGTCAACTTTCTTGTTTCATTACTTAAAAAGAATTGGCAAAATGTTCGTGCACTCTATGTTAAATCATCTATGGGTAAACCACAACGACTTTATTAAAAATAACAAATCAAAGAACAACCAACAATAAGAATATAAAAACAAATCATTATAATATCATCATTGTTTTTGTTTTCTATGTATGTGTTAAAACTTAAAATAAAATAAATTTTTCGCATACATATGCAAAATAAAAAAAAAAGAAAAAGAATTGAATATCTTAGTGAGATTTATTTTAATCGTAGATAGATTTTTCTTTACTATCAAAATGAGCACGTATCGACGGCATTCAGGTTCTACCAAAAGGTACGTTTAAAATTGTACTTCTTTATTAAATTTTAAAAATTTAACAAAACGATTTTATGAATGATAGAAGGAATACAAAAAAAAAATTTGCTGTATGTTTATCTATTTTTTTGGGCTAATTTCTTTTCCATACAAATAATTATTTACTTAATGCTTGTCTAATGTTTGGTGTTGGTGCGTGTGTCATAGTCGACTCCTTACATTTTTTTTTCCTTTACATATGTGCACGCAATTGTATCAAATGATAGAAAGAGGAAAAAAAATGAGACTGCTATTGATATACGCTTGTAAGCAGTCCGTACTTTATTCTTATAACTGATTACGTACGCTAAGTCAAATAGTTGGTATCATATACACATTTCATTGAACAAAAAAAAACATGTCATATGAAAATAACGGCAAACAAATGAATGAACAAAATTCAATTGTAATCAATGGTTTAAATTTATCAGATGAGAAATATGACACTCAAAGGTAAGAGAAAAAATCTAAATGAAATTCTACTTTGCTTTTTCCAATTGACAACTTAATGTAATGGTTTGGAAACATTTCAATTGAAACAATAGTACATAATAATAATAATGATAACAGTTTTCTTTGTTTTTTGTTCTATAATTCTAGTGATTCAGATATTGATGATGAAACTATTCTAACTGATTCATCAAGCATTTCACCATCAACACTTAAACGCCGTGTAAGTTTTTTGCCAAACAAGCAAAATGATTTAAATGGAAAGACACCAACTATAACATTACCTACGAGTCCAACAACTACAACAACAACACCAGTCGGTAAAATGCGTCGTCGACGTCTACGTAGAACTAGTCGTTCTGGTGATGATCGGATTTCATTTCGTGGTCGAAATCCAATTTATACAGCTGGTACTTTGTTTTTTTACAAATAAGAAAAACTTCATTATTCTTAATCTACTATTTTCTAATATAATAAAAAAAATAAAAGGTCGTCCAGCTTGGTATGATGCAACAGGTGAAATAAAAGAAGCATTTGTTATTGGTATTTGTGGTGGTAGTGCTAGTGGTAAAACAACAGTAGCACAAAGAATTGTTGAAAAATTAAATGTACCTTGGGTTACTTTATTAAGTATGGATTCATTTTATAAAGTAAAAAGAAGAAAAAAAAGAATAAGAAAATACAAGAAACATTTATTTATTTAAAAGGTTCTTTCGGATGAACAACATGAGCAAGCTAATGCAAATAATTATAATTTTGATCATCCAGATGCATTTGATTTTGATCTTTTACTTGAAACACTTAAAAATCTTAAAATGGGTAAACAAGTACGGTAAAAAATATATTATAAAACATATTCGATGATATTTATTATCGATTAGGTCGAGATTCCATTGTATAATTTTTCTACACATGCTCGTGAATCACATACAGTAAGTTTCAATTAAAATAATATTAATACAAATATTTTCTATGACTAATTTTTGTTTTTTTTTTGTTTTTATTATTATGAATAGAAAATGCTTTATGGGGCTAATGTAGTCATTTTTGAAGGAATTATGGCATTTGCTAGTAAAGAAATTCTTGAAGTGTGTTATTGAATTTGAGATTTATTTGTTTTTTGAAATAAAATGTTTTTTTTTTTATACGAATAGATTCTTGATATGAAAGTATTCGTTGATACGGATGCAGATATTCGTCTTGCACGTCGCCTCGAACGTGATATAACCGAACGTGGGCGTGATATAGATGGTGTTATACAACAATATACGCGTTTTGTTAAACCTTCTTATGATCATTATATTGCACCAACAATGGTTTATGCAGATTTAATTGTTCCGAGAGGTAAAAAAAAAGAAAGCTTAAAATTTATATTCGATCTTACATCTTCTTATGTCTAAGAAATTCTTTCAATGAAAGAATTTGTTAAATTTTTTCTGTCAAGATTTGTATTATTCGAAATTAATGGTACAGAAAAAGCCAATGAAGAAGTAACAAACTATAGCTAAAAATAGAATCTCTTTTTTTTTATTTTAATAATTTTACACAAATTAGATGCACACATATGTGAATGTCACATTCGTTACACTTAACTGTTAGGAGATAGTTGATTATTTATCTTCGACGAAATAAATTAGTATTCATGTTCGTAACTAAACTAAAATAAAACCAAACCGTGACAATTTATTTCTTCATCGTTACAAATAGCAATAGTCTTGTAATTTATGTTCTTGATGTACTTGACATGAATATTGAAATTTATTTGTACCTATATTCGAATGTAATTTGACACTTCAGAAGACACAAGAACAAGTAATGCTCATCGATGGTCGATTCGCTTTAACCTAGACTGAAGTAATAGTTTACAAATCGATATTCATCTGTGTCTTCCTGTCTGGAGCACAGTAACCATATAATAACTATGGCCATGTATGCTACAGTTTCGGTTATTTCAGCCATATTTATCACAGTTGTCTCAAAGTTTTTACTATTTTTGCTATATTTTTAATTGTTCGTGTCAGATCTTTGATTACTGACCCAAGAGCTGGCACGAGTGCTTCAAAATATGGTCTAACGACCACGAAAATGGCCCAAGTTCTCAAAACTATGGTTCGATTGGTCGCATCCATGGTATAAATGACTAAATCTGCTTACTTATATCATCGATATGGTCACTTGTACCATGTGTTGCAGACAGACACAAGTGAATTTCCGTTTCTAGACCCTTTCCTTTCCGTCTAGGGAATTTAAAATAAACTATTAGTGTGATAAACACTACTTGCACAAACGAGAGAACCATTCCAGGTGGCGCCTTGCGTCTAAGATGAGTCACCTGTGCTTAGGTAAAGTCTGTTGAAACTAGAAAAAATATAGCAGAATTCATTCTCATGTACGATCCTTCTGAAGTTATAACTGTTTCACAGAATTTTTTAGTCCTGGTACGATACTTACAAAAAAAAAATGAACAAATGAATTTTGATCTAAAACTTTGTTCATAAACAGCTCTTGAGATTATTAGAATATTCGAAAACTTTCAGCCAAAAAGAATGATTTCTTCTTGAGATATTAAATCTCGAAAATACCGTAATATTCCATGAAAAATGACAAATAATCTAGTCTTTTTTTTGACGATTACCGGATTTCTGCTTTGCAGTTTCTACCATTTTCGTGAGTGTTTTCGCTGGAAATGGAGTCTTTCCAGCGGAAATTCATGGATTTAGGTACCGAAGTCATTGATCTCAAAAGTACCGTACCAAGATTAAAAATCCAGTGAAACGGCCATAACTCTAGAAGGACAGCGCATAGGGAGAAATCCTTCTAGGTTTGTCCTAGTCTCAACAAATACTACCTAATTAGGTATGTCTCATTTCAAAAGCGAATTACCATCCGGGGTAGTTCCCTCATAAGTACATTCGTTAGAAGTCCTTAAAAAAAATATTCGATTGATTCTTTCTTGAAAAATAATCTTTTCTGCAAACTTCTAATAAGACCTAAGATCTGTTGCATCATAAATAAAGCTCAAGAAAAAATATCTTAAGTATTATCTTGTTTATGAATGATGGGAAAGGTTTGAAATCACAATGAATAGAATTTTGATAACAATAAGTCTACATTATATTTTTTTATTTTCAGGTGGTGAAAATCAAATAGCTATCGATTTGATTGTACGTCATGTGAATCGTGAACTTCAAAAAGTATGTGAAATTCATCATGTACTTTTTTTATCTTTTTTTTATCTAATCAAATGACATTTTTCTATTAGCGTGGCATAAAAGTAAGAAATGAACTTTTCAATCGATTAGGACTTATGCGTCATTTACCCATGCCTGATACATTTTATCTTATTGAACAAACAGCACAAATAAAATATCTTCATACAATAATACGGTATGAATTCTATTTTATTCAATTTTGATTAAAATATAAATTCTTTGTTTATTTGTTTTGCATTAGAAATAAACTTACAGGTCGTGATGAATTTATTTTTTATTCGAAACGACTTATGCGAGTATTAATTGAATATGCTCTATCACTATTACCATTTGAAGTAATACTTTTTTTTCTTTGTTTTTCGAAAATATTTTATTGAAAATTCGAAAAAAATTATTCTAGGATGTAACTGTTGAAACACCACAAGGTTCTTCATATAAAGGAAAAAAACATGTTTATGCTGATGTAAGTTATAGATTTATTTGTAAGAAAAATAAGCTATATATATTTATTTAATAGGTTTGTGGTGTATCAGTAGTTCGAGCTGGTGAATGTTTAGAACCAGCATTAATTGAAGTTTATAAAGATGCTAAAATTGGTAAAATTTTAATTCAAACAAATCAATTAACTGGTGAACCAGAGGTAACAAAAAAATAAAATTTCTTTCTCTTGATTTTGCTTTTACATTTTAAACAAATAGCTTCATTTTCTTCGGTTACCTCGTGATATTGCTGATGCTTATGTATTTATTCTTGATGCTACTATCGGTAATATTTGTTTTTTTGGTTTTCTTTTTTAATTTAAAAAATGCTTTCTTTTTTAGCTACTGGAGCGGCAGCATTAATGGCAATAAGAGTTTTATTAGATCATAATGTACCTGAAGATAAAATAGCATTACTTTCATTATTAGTATCGAAACAAGGTTAAATTAAATGAGAATTTATTTAATATTCTTTTTGTTTTTTTTTTTTATAAAATTAATTGATTTAATTCAGGTGTTCAAACTGTTGCTTATGCATTTCCAAAAGTTAAAATAATTACAACAGCATGTGATACTGAACTTGATGAAGAAACAGGTTTTATATGTCCTGGTTTAGGTAATTTTGGTGATCGATATTTTGGTACTGATCAAATTGCATCAGCATCCGATAATGAAGATATTATATTTGGTCAAGGTGGAAATGTTAGTTCACAATCGGGTACACCAAATTCACCTCAAATATCATCAAAATTAAATCATACTAATCGAGATTTATCCCCAATAGCTACATTACGATCAAGTGAACATGAAGATGTTTTTTCAACAATATAACGATGCTACAATTCTATCTAGTCGATATTAAAAAAAAACAAAAAAAAAAAGAATAAATTGAACATTCCGAAATATATGCGCAGGATGTTAGTAGTAAATCCTATTTTGTTTTGCTTTTGTTATATCGATACTACGATATTATGAACGAGATCTGGTGAATATATATATATACTCTTTGTTTCACTTTTTTTCTCATGATATTATATTGTTATTGTTGTTTGTTTGTTTGTTTTTTTCTTGCGCTGATAAGTTTCTCAATAAAAGTGATGAACATCTATGTTTTGATTAGTTTATTCTATGTAGAAAAAAAAAAAAGATATTAGATAAAAATCATATGAGAATGAATGATTCAACAAATCGTTTTCAGATGTCATCATCCACAATTGATATTGATAACGATAATATTACAGAAAAGATATCTTACAAACCAGGAACTTTTCGTTATCAAGATGTACCAACTAATAAACGGAAAAAATTATTTGACGATCGACAAAAAGAACTCAATCCTTGTCTTAAAGTAAGAAATTTTTATTTGATTGAGTTTTAACTATTACAAACTTGTCCATTAGGAGAATAAAAAATCTATTCAATTATTCATAGCTGTTCGCAATCATTCGTGGCTATAGGAGTCGGCTACTTTATTGCCATGGTTGAATTAACGAAAAGCTTAAGTAAACGCTATCTCTCTTTAATAGAAGACTGTGTGAAAAGATCGCTTTAGAAGAATTTTGTATTAGCCTCAGCAGATACGGCAGCGAAATTCCAAAAGTGTGATAGATCAGAATAGACAGCCTAGGATCTTCGTATAAGGCAAATACTAGTGTACTAACCCACCGATGTTGACATTAGTTATTATTCACATAGAAATTTTTCTAAGGAAATACCAGTATCAGTAATACTTATCTACCAATATTATTGGAAAGATTTCATTATTATTGGCACTCGGTAAGTTTTTACTTATTCATTAATCAATTCTTTTTTTAATAGAATTTCATTGTTGCAGCAATTAGTATTGAAGAATAATAAGTCTGATTAGGTTAAAGAATAAAAATCCTATTTCAAATGAATGCCAGATTCAATCATTCAGAATCGTTCGTGTCCATTCAAATGATCGCGAATGACTTTTTTCTCCCGTACTTATATGATTATATAGATACATGAATTTTGACACTGCATTGGAAGACAAGAAAATAATAATGATTTAAATTTCATCTACCTGAATAAGTGAGACAATCGGAGTTCCATTGATTCGGCACTGTTTTTAAGATTACATACTTAGATTTATATTTATTTGGTAAAAAATTACATTCATTTTTTTGCATTTAGGAATCAGAAATAGTCAGTGCTTGTTTATTATCAGCTGGCAATGATTATTCTAAATGTCTTGCACAAGTGGAAAATTATAAAACATGCAAACGTTTTTGGGTAAATAATTTTTTTTTAGCATTAATTTTAGATTAAGAATTGACATTGAACAAATAAGAAATACTGTAAACTTATTATTATTCATCATAATCTTTGTTCTAATCGAGACATACATCTTTAGAATAACGATGAAGACAGTGAACGTATGATAAAACTACAATGATTTATGATGGAACGTTTTCAATTGATCAATCGCTTTTGAATTCAGACTCTGTAAATAAGATAGAGATCAATAAGATGAAAAAAAATCTCAAAAGGATAAGTTCTCGTAAGCCTTCTATCCAGAATTATAGACATTTTACTAGAATTTTAGTCTCTGGCATGATATATACTAACAAATCTCAGATCGAAATACCATCATTCGATTTATTGGTATATATTATGCCAGAGATGAAAATTCCAGTCAAATATCTATAATTCTGGATAGAAGGTTTAAGAAGACTTATGCTTTTGAGGTTTTTCATATCTCACTGGAATCTACGTTATGCACCGAGTTCGAATTCAAAAGCGATTGATCAATTGAAAACATTTCCTCGCTAGATTCATTTTGATTTTTTCTATAGGACGAAGTCTATTTCAAGAAAATAGCTGAATTTTATATAATATGACTAAAACATAAGAACTAAACCTTTCTCGAATGAGAAAATCGAACTTAGAATTTTGACAAACCTTCTATAAATTCGAATTCCTCGATTCCGAAGATCTTCAGTCTATTTTCATATAGTTTAGTTATTTTCTGGGAATAATCTCTTCCACTCACATCCAAAATCCATCCAAGGCGATCTTAGTTTCATCATGTGTTTACTGTTACACCGTTATTGTTGCATCAATAGATGATAAACTTTGAAAAGTTGAACTATTAGGAAAAGAATATTCGAAATCTGTACTAATGATGTTTACTAATCAATTAATAATAATTAATTGTCAATATATATGATTTTCTATTATTTAGACAGCTGTAAGAAATTTTGCTACTACAAATCATTTAATGAAAAATGACGGCTTTCCACCATTATCTGAACGACCTATTTGGTATACTAAAATTGTTCATTGAAAGGAATAAAATCTAAATTCTTTTTTTCTCATTTTTTTTCTTTTTAGGAAAAAACAACTTCAGTCATGGATTCAAACAAAGAAACTAACAGTACCAGAAGAACTTAAACCTTCAGTATAAACAATGAATATTTGTGTTTTTTACAAGATTTTGTAGATAAATAGTTCAATAAGACACTTTCTAGAATTTATAACTTCTGTCTTCTTTGTTAATAAATAAAAAAAAAAACATATTCGATTTTATCACTTGACATTACACAAAATCTATTTTTCTAGTGTAAATAAAAAAAAGAATCTATTGATTCAATTCAATTTGTTAGACAAAATACAACATTGATTTAATCTCTAATAAAAGTTTTACCTTTTTATTTTTTAGATAATTAATGTTTCGTTTTCGATTTCGTTTAAATTCTTCATTATTAGCTTTAACATCTTCAATATTTTTTAATCGGTCATCAAAAGAATCTAAATCTAATCTTAACGAGAATCCATCTGAATTACCACGAACACCATATCAACATATTAATTGTACTGGTTTTGAATGCATACGTGAATCATCAATGATTACTCTATCATCATCATCTTCATTCCTTAAACAAACATTATATTATTATTCGGAATTAACTCAACGTTATTGTACTCATATATCTACAATGATTAGCGTATTAGAAGAATATAAAAGACTTGAAGGTACAGGAAATATTCAACAAGAAATTTGGGATATTTATATAAAACATCGTATTTTATTTAATGAAATGAAAACTGAATTATTACGTTTACGTTTACTTTTATCAACAATTGATCGTCTTGTTACGGAATCAATTGATGCTTGTTATCAAACACAAGATGAAATTGTAACACAACTTGTATCAAATGAATTAATTCATGCAAAACGTATTATAGAACAAAATGAACAATTAATAAATAAAAATGAAATGATATTAACAACTGAACAAATTAAATTAATTGAAAAATCAAAAGATGATAGTGATAAAAAAAATTCTCATGAATAATAATTATAGATTTATTCCTTTTGTTTATTTGTTTTTTTATTATATTTTTTGTTTTATATATTTTAGATAATGAATTAAATGGATGAAAATTTCATTTGTTCAAATTCTGAAGCATGTCTTCATTTTATTTATTCGAAATTTGATTATTATAAAAAAATTCTTGATGATGATCAACAAGCATGTGATAATATGATTGCTTTTATTAGACAACAAGCATGTTTATATAATAATGACGATGAAAAAGTTCGATCAATAATTGGATTTGATAGAATTGAATTAGCTAATCAATTAGATTATTTTGAACAAGAAGCTTTTAAAACAAATGAAGAAAATAAAACATGTATATATTATTTAACTCTTAACTTGATTGAAAAATCAAAATAACTTATTTTATTAATCTAGTTGTGAAGTGGCAAAAAAATATCATTCTAATTTAACATTTATCTTTCAATGTGTATTAAACACAATTCTCTATAGTAATCAGCTAGAACATTCTATTAAACAACCTATAATAAAAACCGAATATAGGATATATTTAATCAATGTGATTAACATTTCTTATAGTTTTATATAGTAAAACTTCTCAAACATGATCATCTCCTTATTCTGAGCAGTCAGCATTTATTTCTGATTTCATAAGTAATTACAAACTTTGTAATGTGAGCAATATATGTTCTATCATTCATGGATAGAAAAACAAAAAAAAACCTGATGTTATGTATATTTCATTATGATAAAGACTCATGGGACACATAAGAAAAGGAGATGGACTAGCTGTAGATATTTAAAAAACAAAAAAAAACCCAATATCAGACAATGATAACATCTCGTCGTTTTTGTGTTAATAGTTAGTGATATTAAATCACGTCAACAGAATTTGATTTATCTCTAATTGAAAAAAATTGAATTAATAATTTTTTGGAAAGAAAAAATAGATTACCTTATGCAACTGAATACTTATAAACTAAAAATCTCGCAATAATTAGCACTTTTCACCAATCCCGATAATGTCCATAATAGAAAAGTTTTATCAAGGAAGCGGAAGCGAAAGCTTTGTGCTGCAAGCGTATATAAAAGATATCCTCTAGAACTTTTTAGTTATTTCAAGATTATTATCAACATGTGCCACAAGCATATTACCTTCAATTTATTCAATATAAGTCATTTTGTATGCCAGAGAGACTTTTATAAAATGAACTCAAACTAATATTGCTCGTGGCATATGTTAATAATAGACTTGAAAAAATTAAAAAGTTGAAGAAGATAGTTTTGACACGCTCTTTGCGTACGAAATTTTCGCTTTTCTCCCCTCTTAGGTTTTATTGTATAACTATATCTGGAAAATAAAAACTATTTCTTTTCTTTTTCTTTTTTAAAGGCTTATTTAAAATGTTTCAAAATTTATTCAATTTACATCGTGAATGTGCTTTTGATGAAGTACTTGCTAGTGAACGACAAATAACTGAATCATTCAAATATAGACCTTCTGTATTATTTAATATTGAAAAAATTCATTTTCCTATAAATTCTATAATATCATCTTTATCTACACATTCCGATATAAAACATTCTGAAAAAAATCATTTAACATTTGCTGCAACACCAACACCTCAAACATCATTACCAACTCCAATTCGTTCTACAACTTTTAGTAATCGAGCTGATATTGAAGCATTTCAACAAAAGAAAAATTCCATTCCATCAAAAACAATGCAAATAACAAAATCACCTATTGATAGTAATGAAATTGATTTAACACAACTTATTCGAGAAACATATCCGAATAATACGTATGTATTCAAATTTTATCTAATATTCTATATCTATACATATAGATATACACCGCTGAGCAAAAGTTTTCTCTCTTTCCTTGTTCGTTTCATAGCGAACTTCTTTGATCTCAAATGCATCTTAGTTGCAAGAATGACTTTAATATTGTATTTTAGTGTAGTGTATGATTGATTATGATCTGTTTCAATAAAATATGTACATCATTCAATACAATAGGCCAACATTACTAATGAGTTGATCGATAGAATACTTCATAGCTGTGTCATCTTTTTTTTTTTTAATATATGCCATATTCTTGGAAGAGTTTCGAGTCGGCGACGAAGAGAATTTATATGATTCAAGTTATTAAAACAGTTGACAGATTTAAAATAAAAAAAAAAGAAATAATCAACATTCTGTCAACTAACTCATTTGTAGTGTTAATCAATTGTATTGGAAGAGGTATATCCGTCATTGAAGCAAGTTGTCATCCATCATACATTACACTATAATAGAGTACTTAAGTCATCTTTGTAACCAACATTCACTTGAGATCAAAGAGATTCTATACGAAAAGAATGAAGAGAGGAAGGAAGACTTTTGCCTAAGGGTATATATTTCGATTCCAGTAGATCAATCAAAATAAATATAGATTATTATTTTCTATTAGATCTGATCAATTTAAATTTTCAAAAATCTCACATAATTGGCGACAACAACAAAAATCATCTGTGATACAGTCAGAAAAAATTTCTCAACGATCAATACAATGTAACGATGCTTTACTTATTGGTGCTAATAAACGATTTGTTCTTCTTTATAATATGAATATTCAAAATATACTTTATATATTTGATACACAAAAAAATGAACCAAAAGAAATTCAATGGGAAGAAGGTATTTTAGTAAGAAAAATGTACTTTATTAGTTTCTAAATCTCATGTGGGGGAAAAAAAACTTAACTCAATTTACAGAAACAAGTTTATCTAGGAAAAAGTATTGCTTGTAATGTAACATTCTACCTATATGCGTGGGCATTACTGGCATTAGTATAAGTCTAATAGAGTTGAGATTTCCAAATCATTATATCTTGAAATAGAAAGTTTAGAAGTTCTTTTGCCATAATGATAATGTTTATGAAGAAGTTTATTGATTATCTAATCTCTTAACAATAGGGAAGATATGTATATATATAGAGAGAGATAATCTCATTGAAAATCCTCTTCGAAATGAATATGAACATCTATTAATAAATAGTTTATTCTCATTATGTTTTATCAATGTGAATAAAAATAAAATACTTGATAACTTCAGTCTTTTCTAATTGTAGGATTTATTGTCTCAAAAAATCTACATCAGATTTACAAGATAGATTTTACATTTGAGTTAATATGATCGAATTTCGATCTGAAATTTTATTTATACACACATCTAATTGCCTTTTAAACATTCTGAAAGTTTCGGCTAAAATGAATTCTTCTTTCTCGAGATATTGAATTTCTAGGAAAATTTGATTATTCTGATCGTCTTATAAAATATGAACTGTATTGGAAAATTCAATATTCATAGAAGGAAGCATTCATTTTGATTAAAACTTTTACAATCTTCCAAGGATTGTTCGATGTCTTCGGCAATACTTTACTCAAATATGTAAAACTTATTAAAATAGGCATAACTTCAGAGTGAACGTCCAAAAATTCTTCTTCTTCTTTCAGAATTTTACTAGTCTAACTTATAAATAGAAAAACATTAAATCAATTATGAACTATTTCTTGTAAGATTTTATACTGGATAAATCTCGATGATTACTATATTACTGATACTTTTTAACTCTTATTTTTCTATAATTGCATTTATTTAATTTGATTATGATAATAAGAACTAGAAATATACTTTTCAAAGCACAATCAATGATCATTGTTTTCTCTAAGTGCTTTTTACATTGAAAATGTTTAATAAATAAGAACCTATCATTTTATATTTATTTCTCATTAAAAATATTAATAAATTTTCTACAGAAATATTCTAATAAATTTACTTAAGAAATCAATACTATCTATATCATAAATATAATAAATATGTAGATTTATTTAAATTTAATTTTATCTGAAACATAATATTGAAAAGAGATCGAATTATTTTTCTAAACTTTTTTTTCTTGTTTTTTTTTTTTTTTTTATAACTATGATAAATTGTTAATAGATTTTATTTTGATTATTCTTCAGGTGATATTCTATCACTTGGTCATGTTGATAGTAATTTATTCTATATAATAACTTCAACAAAAATTTTTCTTTATGATATAATAAAAGAACATATTACTACACAATATTTTCTTTATGATACATTATATAAAGATTTATTATTAATTATGGATGATTCATATTATCAAACTATTTTAAAACGTAATAATCAAATACAATCAACTGTTTACGATGATTATTGTTATTATTTATATACAAATAAAGAATATAATCAAATATTTATTAAATGTTTATTAGATAATTTTTTTCAAGAAAAAAATATTAATTTAACAAAATTATATCCTGATATACAATATTTTATTGGTTTTACTGTAACACCAAAATCATTAATAACATTTCTTATAAATGATTCAAATATGTTTCAATTATTAGTTTGTGATGAAAATCAAAATTATAATATAATTAAAAAAATTCCAATGAATAATTTAATTGATCCAACGAAAATTATTTCAACATTTTTACCAAAAATTAAAGTATATCCATCAACAACAAATAAAAATAAAACAATTAAATATGGCAAGCAATTATGGTTTATTTTAGATACAAAAAGAAATTGTATAGATTGTGTTACACATGAAATTTATGTAACTAAGATTGAACCATCAAAAAATAATCAAATTCAATCGATATCAATATTTGATGATAAACTTATTTTAGCATATAATGAATTATCTGTCGAAATAATTGATCTTGACAATTATTGTTCTTTATTTCAACTTTAGTAGACTTTTTTTTTCTTTTTTTTTTTGTCTGAATTTTGTTTTCTTTCGTTTTTTTTTTTTTGTCGAACTACTAAAACAATAAAATAAGATCAGTACTGGTGAATATACATCTAATTTTCCGATTTGATAATAAAATGTGAATCTTATTTCCTTTCATATAAGAAAAGTTTTTGAAATAAAAGAAAGATAAACTTAATATTGTGGAATAGTATGTCTTCTTTATTGTATTTGAACTAAAAGAATAAAGATAAGAATTACTCTTCCGAAAATGTGTTTCTTTTTTTTTGCCGCCTTTTGTATATGTCTTCGTCATTATTATATATGAGAGCGCAATAGAAACCTGATAGATGACGAAAAGAATGATGACATCGACGACTAATATATGTATTTGTCAATTGAATTATGAATTTGAGTGATGGATGCAATGATGAAGATGCAAGAGAGGCTCGTTCATCCGCCTATCTCGACCTCCATATTGTTTCGGAGACATGGCTTTTTTTCTCGTTTTTCTTTTTTTTTTTTTCTACTTCTAAAAAGAAAAGCCAAGAAGAAAACAGTGAAAGAGAGAAAATCATCCAAACAAACACACGCATACACATAGACAGAGTGCAAAAAAAACAGAGAGAGAAAGAGAAAGAGAAAGAGAAAGAGAAGAGAAGAGAAGAGAAGGAACCGTCAAAGAGTTAGTCCCGCTTTCTCAAAATGGAACAACTTGAAACATCACTAAGAAAACAAAACTCTATCTATACTTGATCTTCTTTTCCACATAGTCCATGCAATTTTGATTAATTGAGCAATGCTTATTATTTATTATCAATTTGAAGAAAATTATTACAAAGAAGAATATGGGTTGTGTTTCATCTAAAAAAAAATTATCCAAAGCAGATTTAGAATTTCTTGAAGAAAATACAGAATTTACTAAAGATCAAATTGTTGAATGGTATGAAGGTTTTATAGTAAGTATAAATTAAAAATAACATGCATAAAAACAAAGCATAGGAAAGTAACTTCTTTTTTTTTTTGCTTATATACACATCAAATAATCATATGGTTCATCGGTACTGTGAAATTGCTTTTCCTGTTCAAGACTACGTTAGAGATTAAATGATGTTCAAACCACTCCGGACTTACATTTCCTTACTCACGCTTTTTTTTTGCCTCATTGCATCTCGTCTCTATGATAATAGGACACGCAAAGCGAACTACAAAAACTTCTCTTCTTCCTCTGACTTTGTCAGTTGACTACATCTAAAGATGAATTTAGCCCGAATTAGTTTCTCGTTTCATAGCCATTAGTAACATCCTATAAGGATGTGTGTGTGTGTTTTCAAAAAGAAAATGATTGAGTCAAGAAGTCAATCGAGCAAGCATACATACACACAATATTGTTTGCCATCTTCATCATCTAGCAATTTTTTTTTCTCTTTCTGATGATTTGCATAAACTTATTGTTCATTGAATTATTCATTTTTACCATTTTTCACTTTCAAATATAGGTTAAAAGGATCAATTAGTATATGTGCAATAATCATAGAAACAAATTTGATGATAAAAACAAATGCTGTCGCGTTCATTCACACTCTCCTACGATTTCCCATGACAAATCGTACATTACGATAACAAAACATTTTGTATAGATGATTCTTTTTTTTCTTCTTTTGCTTGTAGTACTTCTGTTATAGGATGTGCCGTTCGTAGATCACGTCGTTTGGCGGCAGTTCCTAGACAGAGTACTAAACAAAACTAATATAAATATACGACAACAATGAATAATCATCGACATAGATCGAGAACGGCTAATAAATTTAAATATATAATTGTATTTTCGTTTGATCCATACACTGCCTCGCTAGTCATAGAAATCTCTCTCCCTCTCTCTCTCTCTCTCTCTATTGAGAAAAACAATACGAGAAGCAAACAACTCGATTTTTAATCGATGAATATGGAAAAAAAAGACACAGTAGACACGAAACAAAAAAAAGAACGATTGATTTATTAATGGTAACTATACTCATCAAATAATGTTAATGCCCTTCAAAGTCTCAGTAGATATAAAAGAGATCGGATGAATGAACATAAACAATGATACTTTTTATATATGAGAAAAAAAAAATCATTCTACCATGGAGAACACAGTAGAGAATTGATTAAATTTTGACGATAGAATATAACAAAAGAAAAAAACATATTCTGATATATTGAGTATATGATTTTGTTTTTTACAATTTCCTATTTCTCATCATGATTGTTGAACGAATTTTGTTGTTGTTGTTGTTGTTTTTATTTCAATAGGAATAATCCATAAAAGAATTTAATGCTCGTCGTTTAGACTCAGAACGGAAAAGAAATTATCCGTCAATAAACGACAAACATCAGAATATTTCCATATTATAATACTGATTTCCTTTTTTTTTTTACTAGTTTCCTATACGATTTAGTTTTCTCGTAGATAGATACATTAATGTATTGTATAATATAACATAGAATAAGATATTTTAGATCAATTCGTTATAGTATGAATTGATCTTTCTGAAAAAGTTCTATTTGATATTGAAATTATTGTTTGTTTTATCATAAATTATACAGAAAAAAATGCATTCTATTTTTTTGAAATCTATAACTTTCTATATAATCATATTATATAATACTCTTGTTGAAGTGATGAAACGCTATTTCTACAACAGAATTCATTTTTTAATGGAAAAAAATAACAATATTCTCATGAGATGTTTTTCAAACATTTTCTCCTACAATAAAATTATCTTTTCCCTTGTGAAATCACATTCTAAACATTCCAAAAAAAAGTAACCTATGAAATCAGTAGACACAATGGAGAAGTCATGAGCACATATTACATTGCATAATAAATTGATGTTTCAAATAGATTATTGAAATTTTTAAAAGTTCAAAAAGAAAAATGAAGAATATGAGTCGTAAGAATAAAAAAATAAAAAATTTGACTTTATAATGTGAAATAAAAACGACTTTTTGAACATTTTTAATTATAACTAATATTTATGTGAGATAATAAATAGAACAATGATCATATGTTAACAAGTAGTATGATATATCTCAAAGGATTAATACTTCCACAATTGATAATTGTGTTTCTTTAGAAAAATGAAAGAAAAAACTTTATTATTGCTATATATGTATTGAGTTTGTTTTCTATGAAACTCGGAATATACTTTGACTATATGTATTGATTGAAATGAATAAAGCGAATCGTTATTGAAAAGAAATCATTCACAAGACAATGAACATTTCTATTTTGACATTAATCTTATGCTTGTCATAATTAGAATAACAAATCTTTTATTTTTCTTTTCTTTATTTCTTTAGCTCGATTGTCCCAATGGTGAATTGACAAGAAAAAAATTCATTCAAGTCTATCGCCAATTTTTTCCCAATGGACAAGCTGAAGCATTTTGTACACATATATTTCGTACATTTGATGCTGATAATTCAGGCAAAATCGATTTTAAGTAAGTTTTCGTCTTTTATTTTTTTTCGTAAATATATTAATATTATTATTGCTTCTCATAAACATACATATTTGACTATTTCCGTTTTATGTTATTCATTGATATGAACATATGAAAATCGATTCATCATTATGTCGACATAGACAAATGCTTTCATTCTAATCCATTATTTCTATTATGTTCGGATATGTCCTTGTCTTTCATTATTATCTTAGAACATTGATAATGTAAATTATTGAATCACAATAATGGTTTTTTTTTTCTTTTATAGAGAATTTCTAATGGCAATTAATATTACAGGTATGATTTATTGCTTGAATATGTGACAATGAATAAAAAGAATCGATTTTTTTTCAGCAAAAGGTAATCCTGAAAAGAAATTAAAATGGGCTTTCAAAATGTATGATATTGATTCAAATGGAAGTATTGATCGACAAGAAATGTTAAAAATTATTGAAGTAAGAAATGAACGATTTGAATACCTAGACAGAATATTTTATTTATATATAGTCTATCTATGATTTACTCGGTGCTAATGTTTCACAAAATGCATCGAATGGCATCATTGCAGGTCGTGATCCTACTGATACACCTGAAAGTCGAACAGCTCAAATATTTGCTGTTATGGTAAGATAATTTTTTTGTTTTTCAATATTTCATTTTTGTTTTTAAATAACTACTAATTTAAAACTATTTCTTTAATAGGATGAAGATAAAAATGGGTAAGAATCTTTATGATTTTCTATTATATAAATTTCTTTCTTTTTTCTTTAGAGTCATTACAGAAGAAGAATTCATTCGAGGTTGTATGGCTGATCGAGTCTTATATCAAATGTTAACTGCCGATACAAGCGATCCTGAACGATAATGATTTATTTTATGTGAATAATTGATTTTTTTCCTCTTGTAGTTTAATTAATTAACATGCACAATGAACTTTACTTTAAGTCATTGATAATCATGTTTATATGCTTGAAGAAAAAACACATATTCGTTTATTTTTCTTTTGTCACTTCCATCTCTTTATATAAATATATTTGGTTCTGTTTTCTTTTTGTTTTATTTCTTTTTTTTTTTGTCTTGTGGCTGTCAGTGTATATATAATGCTTATATAAAAAGTGTTTTTCTTGTTTCAAAAATAATAATAATAAGTTAAAAAAGTATTAAATAAAAAAAAAATGTCAATTAGATGCAAACGGAAATTCATTTCTTCACATCAAATTTAGTGATAAGTGAAACTTGAGATTTCCAAATGAATTATTTTGACAGTAATATAGCTTTTCAAAGAAATTAATTATGTTCAATAAATGAATATTTTATCTATTATAGACTCGCTCAAGATACTAAATACAATCTAGTTGATATAACTTTGAAATGCAAAATGCGGTATTTCTGCTTGAAATATTTTTCATGATAATACCTACTCATTTTTCTAACACAAGAAAGTATTATAACAGATGTTATGTACTAATTAAAAATTCTGTTATGATAAAAATATCTTTTATGATGATAAGAAAAAATTTATAAATAGGAAACTTTTGACACATAATCATTAGTCGGAACATAGTTTCTAATTTTCTATATGAAAATGTTCAATATAAAAAAAATTTTCTTAAGAATGGTTAGGAAATTGAAATGATCTTTATTTCCGTAAGAAATTCTGTATCTACTAAACTTTGTGTCAAACACTAGAAAGAACATTTCCTTATTTTACAGTAATTTCCTTTTTTTCTTTTTAGAAATGAAGAGCTCTTCTATTTCGATCTTGGAAGAAAATTGAATATCACGACGGTTCGATTCATTGCACTTTTTAATCTTGACGAATATGAGTTGGTAGGAGATAGACTGATTATAAATTTGGATTAAAATTGAATGAACTATTTCTGTTCAATAAAATCCAATATTTCACTTTTGCACCGTGTCGGATAGATAACGTCATCATATATAGGTCTAAGATGAGCTCTAGTAAAGAGCTTCATGATTAGCTATCCGAAGCCTATTTCACAATGGTTCCGAAAACAAGAATTGAAAAAAAGAACGTTTTGAGTAATAGTATGTTGTTTCATCGTAGGAATACAAGGAACTTCCACAAAATTCAAGCATATGATAGGGCAGTCATCTGAAAGAATGTATGAATTCTCAAAAAACATGAAAAACTACACGTATTCATTCTTGGGTGCTTTAAAATCAATATCGTCCTGATAGTGATTCAAGAACATCATTGACACACATAAAGGCAACCCAGCATGTATTATAAAACGCTGAGTGTTATAATATAACATTTCTAATATTCTTCAGTAATAGCAAAACGAAAATGTACTATTGTCTTTGTTCATAAGTTCTAGACTAGTAAAACTACTGTATTCATCAGAAAAGATATCAAAATGTATCATGACGGAACATTTCAAAGATAGCTCAACAATAATCATCATCGTTGTTGATGGCCTTACAGAATATAAAAACGACGTAGAAAAATATCCTTTTTAAGAAGATCTGTACAATTGTACCAACCAAGTTTCAGTAAGCAATGTTCTTATTCTTAATGATACCGTGAATGCAAGGTTAGACGTAGAGAATTATTCAATAAATTCATCCACAATCGACAAATACAGATACTACGGCACACACGTTGACAACGGTAATCGGTTTATAAACTACTAGGAAGCCAGCAATCTGTATTCGACATGAACTGTCTTCTCACAGCCAAAATCAAAATCATGAACTTGCTCTCATTCAAACTACCGATCAAAAGCTTAAGTTGATGTCATGTTGATCAACAGAAAGTGACCAAACCGAATTCAAAATCTGCATATTTCCAACTCAACCGAGTAGAATTCTGACCATCGAATTATGAGTACAAGAGTGCTGATCAGTTTTTGAGCTCATAAAGATAACTAATACAACTGTCTCAAGTTTCACTGTAACAAATCCAGAAAAAAATCTAATCCATGAGTCCAATTCTATATTGAAGTATAATATCGTTTGAAGATTCTTTTCGCAAACAAACTCAAAACTAACATGCAGAAAAAATATAGCAGTTTCCGAGGATACATAGAACGCAAACAGTAAATCTACTTGAAAAATAGCAATGAGAGGGCTAAAAGAAAGGGGTTAGAACAGGCACTGTCAACACATCAAAATAACAAAATAAAGCAGGCGTCAAATTCAAGCGTAGTACAAGTGTAGAGAAGAGAACCATTGACGCAAACCAAGCGAACTGTTTTAATATTCTTAGGACACCGAAAAGATTGAATCTATGGAAGGTGTAGAATATGAGTATCTGCAACTAGTGTCTCGGTGTGGATGCGGATATCTAGAGAAAATCCACATCCACATCCACATTCCTACTCACCCTCAGAGTTATAATTTTTCTGATCGACATCTACAAAATATGAAATGTAAAAAGCCCAATATCATGTCTTGGGAACGGTAATCTTACAATACTTTTATTAGGTTGATGCTTTGATACCATTAGCAGCATGTGGAAGTTTGGTCAAATCGTGAATGCTGGCCTGGCCGACTTCTATGTAGATGGATGAAAACAGCTTGTTGTCATCTATTGTTAGATATTGTATACGTATGAAAAACGTGCACTATTACTCTCGCTCTGGGCGGCACACAAAAAGTATTGTGAAGCTTCTTCTACCACGGATTACTGCCGTCGCAGCTTGTCTGAATGTCTAACACAGAAGAAAATCAAATTTGTCGAGAGCACCAATTTCGTCAGTTATCGACTCTCCTTTACTGAATCCAATGTGAATAGATCTTGCTGAATAGTGAACGATAAAATTAATAAGGTAAAAAGTAGAAGAATAAAAGGTGTTCGTCACTTCTTCACCCTAATACTCTCATATCGTACTGAGACCCACGTCATCACGCCTCCCTCCCCCCCACCTTGCCTGTCAACACGCACACCTATCGCTAAGCTCAGACATAGATCGATGCCTGAACTTCACGTACACCAATACTCATACTCACCACACATTACCACACTCTCACCATCATTCAAGCAGACCATCGTTGTCACACTTATGGCCTCAATCTTAACGATGATAATCTGTTATGATAGCTTGTTGATTTAATCAAAAGAGCAGTACTTGTCATCTGATTGTTCAACATATTGTTGATCATTAAAATCGAGATTATTGCAGAGTAGCTCCTATAAGATATTATTCTTGTTTGTGGAAATTGCTTGAATTGTGTTTTATATCGTTTTGTCGAATTTATAAAAATGTTTTCAGCTGAAGAATTTCGGTTTCTTAGTAACACTAGTTTTTTTATGTCAAATGTCACCAAGATATAGAATATTTTCGCAACAAGATCGACAAGGCTCAAGTAGAACGAGTGCAACGCAGTTTTTAACAGAAATTATCTGGATAATTGATGTACTCTCGAAGAAGGTTGGGGGTAAGGATGGGTTGTTGAGTAGGAGCGTATCTTCTTTCTTGCCTTTTCTCCACCAACACGCATCCCTCCTCTCTCAATTTGACCCACTTGATTACTTGTGACAGACACTTTAATGCTATAAGCGAGTGTGTTGACGAAACAATTTTATCAAGGATTCTGTTTGCTCGTGCATTTTCAAAGCTTCTCTTGTGTTTCGACCACTAATTCTATATATGTGGGCACATAGAAAAAGATCAGAATCCAATTACAAAACTTACTGCTTACGAGACGACTGTATTGTTGGCGTATACATTATCTTCACATGTTGGTTCTTAGACACTCGTTCTCGATCTGCCTTCTTCTTCTAAGTAGAAAATTGATACAGTGAGACTTCATTTGATAGATAATAAGTTTTTGATTATTATAGTTTTGAGCCAATCGACAGATGATCTTCGATGCTATTCGTGTGATGGCTGCAAAGATCTGTTCAAGAAGAGTGACGTTGACATAGTGAAAGGAGCAAACAATCAATATTGCATGATCAGTGAGTCTTAACTTTCTAATGTGCACTATCATGAATTCAATTAAAATAGAAAGCCAAAGCTGAATCTATGACAGCAAATGATGAATGTGAGAACTGAAATTAATTTCGTTTGCGGAGTGTGGGAAAACGTATTACCAATTATAGGTCATAGACTTTTTGTTGATATGAATTCTTATTGTTGTCAAATAGTATAAATTCTGTAAAGTAAAAGTCATTATGTATAAGTGAGATCGATTTGCAACGAAATCACTGAGCTTATAGTTGCTTTAATGATTACTACGATACAAATATGAGATCCAGTTTCCATAATAACATACTAAACCTATAACGAATCATTCTAACTGCAATTGCTGTATGAAATCATATGACACTTACATGTTGTTGTTGGTATAACCATATTCTGCAATGTATCCAATTGGCTCCAAAAATGTGTAGACAATTTCATGGGAAAGATATCAGGTTATATATGATCATCTCAAAACTGCATCAATTTTTTTTCATTTGAAGATTCTTTTCATTGAGAAAACATTTTTTTTTGTTTATTTTCAAAACGAAATATAAAAGTTCATCTATATTTGGATAGATAGTATTTCATTCTATCGAACTGAATAAAATCGTACTGTTCAAAGGCGGAAAGGAAATTGTTATAGGAACAACAATGAAGAAGTCGTCCCTACACAAACTTGATATCTCAATAGCAATCATCTCGCGAAATTAGATGAGTTGTAGCTTTGTTCGTTGTCTATTGCATCATTCGCTCTATTTCTTGGTGCGTAAAATTTTTGCGCGACGTCATTAATGGTCCAAGTGCAAAAATGTCAGTGTTTTTCCATTCTCATTCTTAAGATGATGAACTTATTAGTATTATTAATAAAATAATGGATGACTAGCATACTTTCCGATGGAAAATATGCGTTAAACATGAGAACCAAATGGATAAAAGATTGACGTACTCGTCTGACTAATTATGAAGAAAATTAAAATGTAAAATTAAATCTAATACTATAAAAGAAGATTAGATAATATTTTTAATTTGCTCTGAAAACTCAAAACTAAATTTTATGAAATAGAGAATGTGAAATTTTTCTTGATTCAAGAATACAAGATAAATTAGAACAATATTGAAGGCACTTTATTATAATTGATTTATTTCAGCATGATGCTTATAACAAATTCAGTATAACATTGAAAATTAAAGCAATTTTTTTGCGTTTCCTAATGATGATGAAATAAGTTGCATTTTGAAATTAAAACTCTTAAGACTATGTCAGTTGAATGCTTTTGCTTTGTCAAGATCTATATTGATAATTTTAGAGAGCAATTACGTCATAGTTCTCTTACAACATATGACTGAAATTACAGTGCATATGAATCAAGTTGATATCAAAAATTCTTATGTAAATGTTTATTTTTGTCAGTTTATCTAACACCTTTATATAAACTCACATTTGAGCAGAACACAGACAGAAGAGCATTTGACAGTCAAAATGGCACAATATAAGATTGCACCAACTGGTTTTACGAATGTAGATATGTCATCAGCTAATACACCCGCATGGACAGTTCCATCAGATGGTGTTTCAAATTCAGATGTGAATACGTTAATGTCAAATAATAATAAAGATCCACTGAATTATAATGAACATGCAAATGCATCTGCACCTGATATAGGCGAATTACCGCCTAACTATTTTGATATATCAATAGTGCCTAATAGTGCTATTTTACATTATAATGAAGTTACTCCATATACTGAACCATCCAGAGCAGAAACTGAACGTAAAAAAGAAGGTGTTCTTTCATTTGATCCACTTCTTGATAAAAATCCTGATCAATTATGGCTTTATTTTATGACTTATCTCAATGAAAAACCATGTATAGCTGTTAATATTCATGGTTATCATGTTGAGGTATTGTATAAATCTATTCGAAAAAAATTATATGAATTTATTATTTTACAGCATTATACAACATATGAACACCATCGGTCAGCCGATGGTCAGTGTCATACGCGTGCTGTACATCATACTCGTAATGTAACTGATTTTAATTTTACTATTGATTTAGCATCGTATGTAACACAACAATGGTGGCGTGTAGCTGTTGTTCCATCAAAAGAAACGATTAAAGCTGGTCAAGCTGTTTCATTTAGAGATGCTCTTGAACAATATACACGTTCAGAAAAAAATATTAGAGAAATTAAATGTCAAAAACAATTAGCTGGATGGAATTTTCAAGAATTAAGAGATAAAATTCGAGCATTAATTTATTCAACAGGTTATCGAAATCATATCAGTATTGTAAGTTGTATAATATTCTATATTGATTGAAAATAAATTGTTGTTTTTTTTTTATTTCCTAGAGTTTTCCTATGGAAAATCATCGAATATTAGCTCGTTCATCATCAAAAATGAGTCGTTTTTCAAATTCAACATTAGTTCGTGTTTTATGTGTTATTTCATGTTTATTTCTTATCTTTGGTCCTATTTATCTATGTTTACGTGCGGCAGGTTCGACACGTGATCAAATTGTAGCGGATTATGCCATGGTAGCACCAATTGATACTTTTCTTCATTTTAACTCTGGTATGATTGCTAATGCAGTAATAGGTCGTTCTCGAGACCTTTATTCAGCTTATTTTGCTTAAGTGTTTTATTGACATAATTTTATATTGTGAAATATTTTTTTTTTGTATTGTAATCGTAAAGAATCTGTAATACATATTTATGTGTTGAAACAATAAATTTCTAATAAGTTTACATCGACTTTAATTCATATGGCGAGTATATTTGACTTCAAATTAAATCGTATGAACATATCTTTCTTTCGCTGTACAATTGTTTATAATATAAAATCTATAACATAAGCTTTGTGATTGCCTATTCGCCATCTATTATAGTTTATTCACCAACAACTAAATATTAGGGTTTTCTGTGTAGAAAAAAACATTAAAAAAAAATTCATTGTTTTTCACTCATGAATAATTAGATGAGAATGACATCATATCGAAAATCTATTCTATTCGAATTCAACTTATAATTGATTCTCTATTGAATAATTAAATCATTAATATATATAAATAGCTCATTTACTATTACATTGTTATTCAAAAAATCTACGTAACCATCAATAGAAAACAGGTGTATAATTGTTAAATAATCATTTTAGGACAACGATTCATTCACAGAACAAACTTTGAAGAATTTTAATGATATTTGAGTGAAATCGAATGAAAAAATATCCTTCTTATATAAGAATTCATTAAATGATGTACGTCATTGATGACTATTAATGCGATTGAATAAGTTTTGTGTTCTTGAGTGAATCTTTCACACATAATCATTTCCATCCTTATGAAACTTATTCATTCACGTGATAAGTAAAACGTTTTTTCCACGCTAGCTTTTGCTATTATCGTTTTATAACTGTTGTATATCAAAATAGATATTTAACATTACATAGACTGATTTCAAGTTTACTACCACAGTTTTTATTTGATAATTGAATTGAATTCAATCAATTGTTTAGTAATGTATTACTACCTCAGGATGAAACTCAATTCAAGAAATATTTTGATGATAATTATTTTTGTTTTTTTATTTTGGCTTGGATTAGCACATATTATCGTCGCGAGTTATATTAATGATGTACAACGTATATTTAATAATCAAAATAGTTATGATCAAAATGAGATATTTATTTTGCAAATTTGTGTTCTATTTCTCGATGATCTTGTTTATTTTAGAGATTAGTTCAATATATTCTATTAAAACATGCTAATTACGAATTTAATATTTCGGTACTATATTTAAACGAAATGCCACCCTAGCAGTACTATTGTTTTGCCGTGGAAAACTTGTCTCTTATTTCAAATCAATTATTGATTATATTAATAAATTTTTAAATAAATGAGATAAAAAAATACACATTAATATTGTTCAATAGAGTCAAAATCTTTTGCTTTGTATCATATTTAGATTTATTGGTATTACAATTGAATTTGTTCCAAATCATTAAACGAAGTTCCCAGTGAGTGTACTGAATCAATTTTCAGCAAAGTACATCTTTGGATACGTTGTTACTAGCATGTCACAGGATCTCGATTATGTATCCTGCTGAGAATTGTCTTAGTAGATGTGTACTTATCAGATACCTGTCTAGTTTCTATAGCATTCTATGAAAAATTTTTCAACAAGTTATTAGATTGAACATTTAGAAGCATTTTGTAGTCAAGTGCTATAAATTCATAAAGTACCTAAATGTTGTTATGACAACTCGTACGAGAGTATCCTAAACTCAGTGTATTCACTAGAGATGCTCCTACTAACTTTATCTTAGGTGAATATCTTTATTTTCTTCAAATATTAATTTATATAATCGTTTATGAATGAAATGCATTTCGAATTATTTGCCTCCGTAAAAATTGTAGTATTTTTACGTTAACTTTCTCTTCAGAAAAGCACAATACAAGTTTGTCGATAACAATTCATGTGGTTTTCTTCTTTTCTTTTCTTTTCTTTATCTGATTCATTTTATTTTTTGTTTATGTCGTACTCGAGACAGAATAAATGCGAAAGCAGAAACGATGTAGTAACATTACGTTATTGCACAAGACATGACAAACACATGGGGTTGTTGTGTGTAAATGTCGAAATTGTGCAATAACCTCATAAATTATTACTTGTCATTATGAAATTTAAGACAAACATTTTTAGTATAAATCATATAGAAGTCAATCGAAATCAATAGTAAACGTATTAGTTTGCTACTGTCAGATACAAACTTATTATCGATTATCGGTAAATAAGAATTTTATTTATTTTCATTAGCTGTCTAATTGCATATTGAAATAGAACTAGAAATTGATCTTTTATTCTTTTTCTTAGTGATAAAACGAGTATCATTATGGCTGAAAATGATATAGATATAAAACGTGGCGGTGGTTATATTGGTGCGTTTGGTTCTCGTATTGATATGATGGCTAATGAAGTTGTCACTAGTTCTGGTATTACTACAGTACCATCATCTCCTTATCATATAACTCTAATAACTAAAGATGAATTACGTCAATTAACAACAGATTTATCAAATAAAATCGATGATTTATATGATAATGCAACAAAAATCGATACAAAACATATATTTTCTCTTGGTCTTGGTGGTGATCCAAAAGGCGTTTGTTGGGTTGTAATTATTTGGAATGCAGGAAATCTTTTTCGAAGAAAATATGGTCTATCTTATAAACAATTTCATATAACATTAAGTAATAATGATGATCATTCAATTGATAAAAGTCTTTATTCATTACGTACAATATTTTCAATTGAAAATCTTAATATAAATATAATTGATCATCTTGTTTTATCATATAATTTATCTGAACAATATGATCAAGTATTTATTTATGCACGAGAAATGTGTAATCGTTTTCCTAATTCTGAAAAAGGTTGGTTACGTTTAGGTGATATTGCACGACGAAATGAACAATATAAGTTAGCAATGTTAGCTTATGCACAAACTATACATCTTATTAATGGACAAGAAAATGAAAAAATTCAAGATTATTGTTATAAAAAAATTTTTCATTGTGCATCAATTTATACTGAATGGGAATGTCTTTTTGGTGAAAATGAATTAGATCAAATTCCAGAAGAATTAAAAATAAATTTATTTACACCATGGACACAAATAATTCGACAACGTTTTATGAACATTTATTTAAATGAACAACCACTATTTCATCAAAATCCACGTGAACATCTTCTTGTGCCTTTTATTGATCCACGACAGACAAATCAAAATTTAGGTAGATATTAATATAAGAGAGAGAGCAATAAAAAAAGCAAAAGGGAATAATACCAACGGAATACTAAAGAAGAATGCAAGATGGATCGGTGTCACTCAGAAACACTAGGAAAATTTATTTTCGCACTTCGAGTTAAAAATTTCCATATAAAGACTGACCTCATAAAGAATAGTTTATTGTGAATGTTTAAGATATTTTCATTATAAATACCCTAAGATGCAGCTATGATAAAAGTTTGTCTTTTAGACTGCTCCTATACACAGGTAAATTTGATGTTCTCATTTCAGGAAAGAAGCGAATCAAAAGATCGAAAACTTTCACAATACACTATTCTGATAAAGATTTGTTTCTGCGCAAAATTTCCAGTCGAAATTTGAAATCGAATTTTCCTACCGTTTCTCAGGGGAACCACAATATCAATTTGAAAAATACCATAAAAATGCAATATCTCAACAACAATAAGCTAAGGATCCGAAATCTTTTCATGGTATTCATAGCTCATAAGAGGCCACATGATGCACAGAGTCTTGACTCCAAAGCGTTTAATCAGTTGGGAGATTTTTCTCGCAAGATTAAAGTAGTTTTATTCTTTGCAGAAATTATGTTGAAAACTTTGTTTAATGTCTTTAAGTAACTGATGAGTAAAAAAAAAATGATTCAACTGGAAATAACAAAGAATTCTTGAGTTTGACATCTGTATTTGAATGTAAATTATTTGTTTTCATTTAGAAATGTTTTCATTACCACGTTACTTTCGTTGGATTGTTCCATTTTTTTTGTCTATCATGTCAACTCCACGACATGAACGTGATATTGATGCTCTTGCATCTGCTCATATTGGTATTCGACATATTATAACATTAACAGAAGAAAAACCTTTACCTGAAGAATGGTTTTTTAATAAAACAATTTCACATACACATCTTCCTATTGAAAATTATCGAGCACCAACAATTGAACAAGTTGATTTATTTTTTCGTTTAATTAATGATCCAACTAAAACACCGTTATTAATTCATTGTGGTGGTGGAAAAGGTCGAGCTGGTACAATGATTGCTTGTTATTTAGCTATATATGGTTTTCAAACACCAACAGCTCAAGAATGGACACAACCATTTATGTCAGCTGGTGAAGCTATTGATAAATTACGACAATTAAGACCTGGAAGTATTGAAACAGAAGAACAAGAACGATTTATACATACATTTGTTAGTACTGTATGGAAACGACAATCACCATTACCACCATTACCTACTGAACCTGAAGGAATACCACTTGAAATTGAAGGACAATTAGATGGAAATATTGATTTAATAATGCTTTGTGGTATACCAGGTTCAGGAAAATCTTATGTAGCACAAATGATATTAAATCGTGATGATCGTTGGACAATTGTTTCACAAGATGAAACAAGATCACGTGATATATGTGAACGTGAATTAAGTCGACCAGGAAAATATTCTAAAGCAATTTTAGATCGTTGTAATACAGATCGTGAAGATCGTAAACAATGGCTTGCACTTGCACATTGGGCACGAAAACCCATATGTATTTATTTTGATTATAATCCAGATTTATGTATATCACGTGCACAACAACGTTCCGATCATCCAACACTTATACCTGGTCAACGTGTACGAACAGCTGTTCAAAGTATGCAAAGACAAATGGAAAAACCAAAACTTGATGAAGGATTTATTGCTATATGTACTATACGATCATTTGATGCAGCTAATGATTTAATTAAACGATTAACACCAATTGGTATATTAAAATTTTTACGTACAGGTCATATTATGAATTTAGGTGCTGCTACAGCAGATGATTTTTTAGTATCATTTAATCAAACAAATCATACACCATATGTTGTTATAACAGAAAAAGTTGATGGTGCTAATATGGGTTTTTCATTATCAGTAGATAGAGAATTACTTGTACAAAATCGTTCACATTATATAACATCAACAACACATGTACAATTTCGTCCACTTTATACATGGATTGAAACACATCGTGAAAGTCTTTATCATATTTTAGATCGTGATAATTCATATTCAGAACGATATATTCTTTATGGTGAATGGCTTGTAGCAACACATTCAATACCTTATACAAGATTACCTGATCGATTTCTTGCTTTTGATTTATATGATCGTCAAACACAAACATGGACTGATCGTGATATATTGGAACGATTATTTGAACAAACTAATTTAAATTTAGTACCAATTATGTATCGAGGACCAAGACCAGCAGATAATATTTTAAAAGAAATGGTTCATTATCCATCTCAATTTTATGATGGTCCAGTTGAAGGTATTTATATTAAAGAAGAACAAAATGGACAAGTTATTAATCGTGGTAAAATAGTACGAAGTGATTTTACAGCTGGTATAACTGAACATTGGGATAAAGCACCAATGAAAAAGAATGGATTTATAATTGATGGTGATAATATAGACTGATTTACTTCTTTTACAATAAATATTCTTCAATATATAAACAAAACTCTTTCAAAAAAAAATAAGAAAAGAACAAAAACAAATGATTGACTACATAGATTTGTTTTTGATTTTTATTGAAATTGATGTTATTTTATAGACATGTATACATCCATCTGAAATGTGTTTTGTTTTATAATCAGAATAAAAAGTAAATCAATATATTCCTTAAATAATCTGACATCAGAAATAAGCATGATAATTAGTATAAATAATGAAAAAAAAAATGTTAAACTATTTTCATTGATTTTGATTCGTAAGAATTAATCATTGATAATTTTTTTATCTATTTATTATTCAAACAATAGTTCTTATTTTCTCAAAAACAAACAATAAAATCACACAGATATACAAACATATATATGTATTATATACTAAATAAATACTCAAATATAGGTCAATATTTTAAGAATATACAAAAATTAGATATTAGATATTATTTGTTAAGCTATTTTGGGCAAATATTGTATAATAAATGAACAAACATCTTTCATTTCCTAAAACAAAATCAAAACAATCTAGATCGATTTAAAAGATTTACTAAATAAAAATTTTATACCTGGCCACATGATGAATGTCCCATATGATTATATACTTTAAATGTATATTGTTTAAAACCCATTGCTTTAATACCTTGTTCAGTAAGTCGAGCCCATCTTAATTGAACCAATGAATCTTGATCACCTATATATGAAAAAACAAAATCTTTGTAAATTTTTTATCATTCTATTACTATTTACCATGACATTGAAGAATAGGTAGATTAACTTTTTTATCACCTGATACAAGTGCCTAATAATAAACATCTATTTAATATGTATATAGTTCTTTAAATAATAAAACTAACATCCGGAAATGTTGTTGATAAAGGAAGCCATGTTGATAAAGCTACAACACCTGCAAGTGTATGAGGACATGTCAAAGCTGAAAAATAATAAGATAACAGAAACAATATAGATATATATATATATGTAAATATACCTGCATGAAGTGCAATTGCACCACCCCTCATTTGACATACAAAATATTAAAAAAAATAGTTTAATTCAAAAACTTACATAGAAAAACCACCGACTATCTATAATTGAATATTATGAAACAAAAAAGAATGTAATGAATTTTTTAAGAAATTCTCATACTTACAATGCGTTCAGGTGGAATTCCACGTTTAATTTCTTCTTCAACAAGATGATTTACTAAAAATAATGTAAACAGAAATATATGAGAAAAAAAAAGCAAAACAAAAAACTAACAAAATATTGATGATTTTTCAATGCCTTCTTGATCTTCTTTTGCCTGTTGATCAAGTCCCAAGATATCAAACCCTATTGAAATCATCATATTTAATTAATAAAATCTTCATTATTATCACTTACAACTCGTCATAGACGTTCCCATATTCAATGTTACTTTCTGCACGGGACTATTATATAAACAATAAAGCATTAATGAAAAAGCTGTTAGTGCAATTGCTACGAAATTAGAGTGTGAAACACGTTATAGTTACTGTTGCTAATCACATCTAGATTGTTTTCTTCTATCTATTTTCGCACACATTTCTTCACTGTCCTTTCCCGAAATGCAATAAGAAAGTAGTTTATATATCATAACGAGACGTTATTCATATACGATATGTCACAGCCTGTGAATTGTGAAGTCCGCTGGATTCGTTGGACTCTAATCGTCTGAGAAATGTGTAGGGCGGGCTAGTCATCGAATGTAAAAAAACTGGAGAAAAATATCTCGTACCGTCGAGGTGACTATTCAATTTCAATTTGAAAAAATTTCATGGAGAATATCAAATTACGGTTCGATTGGGTCGAAAAATTTTGAATCTTATGGACTTTAGCGGGCTGGGTCGGGATCTAAATTTTTAGTCCTATACTTCAACAGCTCTGTTAGACCGTGTTTCATAAAAAAAAAGGCTAAATTAATTCTTTTTGTTTACGCTGTTGGAAAAATAAATTTCACATGTGGAAGAGATTTTGCAATACGATACGTATTAAATACTTCATGCCAACTTCCTCTAAAAAAAAAACGAAAGTATTGTCTCAAATATATACAAAAAAAAATGAAAATTAATTTTCATACCCAACATCACCGAGACCATGTAAGAAAATAACCTAAATAGAAGAATAAATATGATATGTTCTAAAATGTAAATTTAATCATTTTACCGTAGCTGTATGCTGGGCAGTCGTAGAAATAATGGCTGATTCAGCCATATTTTTTGATAAACTAGTTTCATCATCTGATTGTGTTGATGTTTCAGATGATTTTAAACAAAGATTTAATGGCCATGTCGTTGAACATGAATTTCCCATTCAAAAACAAGAAAACAACTGAAACATATGATTTTTAAAATAGTTTTTTTTTCTCTTTCACTCTCAAGAAATAATATAATGTGAAAAGAAAAACATAAGTAGCAAAGAAAAAGATAACAAAAATTATATTCAATTAAAAAAAAACAATCAACAAGACAATCAATAGTTAAAATCACAAATTAATAATTAATCTCGTTTTGGTAAATATTGTTCGATAAAATCAATTATATCTTTCATTTCCTAAAATAGACAAACAAAACACACACATACACATGAACTAGTGTAATAATAAAAAAAGAAAAGAAAGAATTTTGTCTCGTTTCACCAACACTTTATTAATACATTGACGTATAGTGTTTTGACTATAAACAATTCTCATAGAATTTTACCACTATTGTCAGTTGGTTGCTAGTATTTGTTTATTTATTCATAGTATAAAACATTTTACGAATTCAATAGATAACAAAAAGTAGAGTTTCTCAATATTTACAATTAGATTTCATTATATACTCTATGAAACTATGTATAAAATAAAAAGAAAACGCTGTTGTGTTTAACTCGACATTTCTTAGACTCTATAAACTTTTTAACGTCACTAAATGTTTGTATTTCTCATACGATCTTATAGATACTTGTGTTCAATTAATAATAAGTATTCTTTATCTTTAATTGGTTTTATTACTGAGTGGTGCATTTAGATGACAGTAAGTATCAAACTAACGATGCTTATTTTCGAAGAATGAAACACAACTTGATGATTTTCTCTTTCATTCACATGAATAACTTTGTAGATGTTGAGAAAAAAAAATTGAATCTAATCTACCGAACTTATGTATTATAAAGTTTAATAGTGTTGTATCTTACTACTATATTTGATGCATTTTATTTAAATCAAAACTCAGGTATGTCTTCAGATCAGCGACATCCACATTCTTTGACATACTATGTCAATTAGATCAATTGATTTATAGGATGTTGTCGACCTGTAGAAGAACAGAAGCTCGAAATCAGTCATATGATTATTGATTTTATAGAAAGATGAACAATATTAATTGAATTTATTATTCATTCATTTAATTATTATGTGCCAATCGTAAAAAAAAGTATGTTCTCGCATATGTAGAAATGTGCAGGTTTGATTCAACTTAAATTATATATTAGTAAGATCGAAATAAAAAAAAAAGTTGACTTAGTTATATTCTTTATCTATAAATTGTAAAAACAGAAACAATTAGACTAAGGAAACATTCAACGAAATAAAAGTTTGATTGATGAGAAAATCGAAAATAAAATTCTTACTTGACCACAATTTGTATGATCCATACCATCATACTCTTTAAAAATATATTCTTTAAGACCCATTGCTTTAAAATTCTCTTCACATAATCGAGCTCGATTGATTTGTATTATCAAATCTTTATTACCTATGTATCATAATAAACAATACTTTCAATATATTATTTTCTATATCTAATATACCATGACATTGAAGAATCGGTAAATTAACTTTTTTATCACCAGCTACAAGTGCCTAGAAATGAAAAAAAATAGTCGACGTATTTAATTTCTGTTAAATAATAAAACTAACGTTAGGAAAAGTAGTCAGTAAAGGAAGCCATGCTGAAAGAGCTAAAACACCGCCAAGTGTATGAGGAGATACCAATGCTAGAAACAAACCATGCATAAATATATCTTCGCCCAGGTATATTCAAGTCACATGAAATTTTCAGACTGTGTTAGGACTGTAATAAAGAAGCTATGTTAAAATTTTCAGCTCTTTATTATGACAGTTTCGCGAGATATTTAACAAACAAGAATCAAAAATAGTTCATATGACAATTCAAAATTTTTTGTAGTCTCTTAATCTATATATTTAATTTCTTTTTGCCTATTTTGAAAGAGCATATCAAGATGTAGCGCTAATTATAGAAGTACTACATACTGATATGCACTATCAAATAAAAAAAAAACGAATTATCTACCATGAAACTTCTTCAAGATTTCTGAGATATACGATCAAAAAAATATAAATAAAGGAAAAGCAAACAAGATGAGTATGGATGTTTCATACCTGTATGAAGAGCCAATGCACCACCCCTAATTGTTAAGCGAAAGAAATGAAAAGACAATAAAAACATTAGAATTAATTCTCACATTGAAAATCCTCCAATAATCTAAAATAAAACATCAAACAAAAAAAAAAAGAGAAATAATTAATAATATAAAAATCTTTCTTTACTCACTATACGCTCTGATGGAATTCCATTTTTAATTTCGTCTTCAACAAAACTATTTACTAAACAATAAGAAATTAATAAATATAAAATTTATCATTAAGAAATAATCTTACAAAGTTGTGATGCTTTTTCAATACCTTCTTGATCTTCTTTAGCACTTTCATCAAAACCATAAACATCAAACCCTATATAAAAAACATTAATTCGAATAAATACAAATCATTTAATGACTTACAACTAGTCATTGGTGTTCCATGATTTTTCGATATATTTATAATTGGACTAAGTAATAAATCGAAATATTATAGATTTTTCAATAAAACAATTTCCATTATTCTTTATTTACGCTGTTGGAAAAATAAATTTTACATGTCGTATTCTTTTCGGTATATCAAACATATTAAATTCATCTAACCAAGTTTTACTATAAACAAAAAAACACAACAATTTATAAATTTTAAATATATAATAGAAATCTTCAATCTCATACCCAACATCATCTAAACCATGTAAGAAGATAATCTAAACAAAAGAATATATATATATATTATATTTTGACAAAAAAATAAAATCTAAAATCAAATATTTTACAGTAGCTGTATGTTGTTCACTTGCAGGGATAATCGAAGGTTCAGTCATATTCGTTGGTAACCTTTTATTTTTATTTTTCTGTTTCTTCTAATTATAATGAATGTTCTCTAGATGAATTAAACAAAATCAAAAAGTTTTCATTCATCATACTCACTTATCAAGTCTTCAATCAATACCAAAAAAACAAAGAACAAAAAATAAATAACTACGAGAGATATGAATAATGTATAAATAGTTAACAAAAAACACAAAAAAAAGGAATATGCAAATAGAACAAATAAAAAGTGTCAATTTATCTTCTCTTGGCAAACGTCATTTGATGACAACAACTATTTCTTTCAACTCCTAAAAATAGATAAAAACTATATATCTTTAGTCGTAAGAAAACAAAAAAAAAGACATTTAGTCTCGCTTTTGTTGACATCCTTTTGTTTTCTTGACACAGAAAAAAAAAAGTCTTTTCAGCTATAATCCATTGACAGACTTATAAATATCTGATTTCAAATACAAACACGTAAATACTTATATCTAATTAATAATAAATATTCTGTCTTTCTTATTCTACGACTGTTGAAAAGATTCGTAAGAGTAAGTATCGAGCTAAGAATAGTTACTGATAAAGAATGAGACAATACTTGATTATTATTCTCTTTTTGCCCTACATAAATAATTTTATTTCTATTGAAGAACCTGAATTTACCGGACTAATGCTTCATTGACTTTACTTAATAATATTAGAGCTTAGTGCTTTTTAAGTCGGTTGACTGCACGAAGTGCAGACAGAACCGACTTATGTTAATGTCTTTCGATTTAATTAAATATTCATTCAGTCATAGGATTCTTATTTTCTTTTTCACAAAGACAAACAATATTGATCAGATTTGTCTTTTGATTCATTAAAATGTATCGCACGATCGCGAACTATGTTCGATTAAGTTTACATAAAAATACTGAAAATTGCAAAGTTTGATCATTCTAATTACATTACACAAATAAATATTTATGAATCAATTAGTATTCATTGCTTTGCTATAAACTATGACTTCTTTTAACAATTGTTTCAACTAGTCTTATTTTTTTTATCTCTTAGGCTTATCACATAGAATATGAAGACCACTATTCTGATTTTATGAATAGAAATGAAAAGAAAAATTCTTGTTAATGTCTAAGAATGGAAATATTCCCAATGTTCAATCGTTTTTAGTTTAAACTATGTGCATTTTTTTAGGTTTAAATGAGTTATGAATATCCTGAAAAGAATTTATGCTTGTTGCTATGGAGATGTTGAACTTCTACAGTACTTTTTAAATGAATGTCGTGATTCCTTTCAGGAACACTAGCAGATCTTAATTAAATCAATCTATTGTGAATGTTTCAGATCTTGTCGCCGTTCCTATTCTAACATATAACTATGATAATAGCGACTACTCTCGTTAAGATCTCTGTCTATACAACGTTTCAGGTCAAAATTTGGAAATCATTTTTTCTGATGTTGCTGAGAAGACCATGGTGCTCATTTAAAAAAATACTGTAAACGTACAGCATCTTCGTAGCAATATACGCGATATCTTTTCAAGATATTCATAACTCATTTAGATCTACACAATACATAGAGTCTCGACTCAAAAGCGATTGAATAATTAACAAAAAAACTTCAATCGATAAAAAGAAAGAAATATAAGAATAAACTCCTTATTTGATCATAATTCATATGATTCATACTATCATACGAGAGATGCAGAATCTGCGTCTCTAAAATGAAAATTTTTTTTTCAAACGTAGATAAATTCTTGAAAAAACTTTTCTCTGCTATCAAAATAAAGGAGAAGTTAAATTCACTTTTCCACTAGCACATTTGAAGAAAGACGAAAAAGAAATCGATTTTATTTAATAGACAAAAAATATCATATAAAAAAACTAATCTTTATTAATCAACAATTAATAGAAACAGTTCTCAGTTTCAAAACGTAATGCATTGTATAGTCAAATAAAAGAACAACCTATTTCGACACTTTCTATTAATAAATAAACCAAAGAACCTCTGTACGATCCTTATACTTTTATTCCTCTAGGAGACTCATTTTTCTATTTAGATTCCCAAATGAAACACTTTTTCTATAGCTAAATAATATTCCAAAATTTTTTCCAAACTTGAAACATTTCCCCTGATGTGCGTTGGCACACACAGATAAATTCTATATGTCTGTATCATACTCTGCAAAAAAATATATTCTTTAACACCCGTTGCTTTAAAATTTCCTTTACTTAATCAAGCTCACAATGAAGAATAGATAAATTAACTTTTTTATCAATAGTTATAAATATCTAGAAATAAAACAACGCCATATATGACTTTCGTTAAACAATAAAACAAACTTTTGAAAAAGCAGTCAATAGAGGAAATCATGTTGAGAGAGCTAACATATCGTTAAGTATATGAGAACATGTCATTAGTGAAAAACAATGAATAACAAAAAAAAAAAGAAAAGATTAAATGATAAATCTTACACCTCTACAAAGAGTCAGTGCATCATCTGTAATTGTCACGCAAAAGTGATGAAAAGAAAAGAAAAAGTTAGAATTAATGCTTACATCCCAAAAGCTTAGAATAATCAAAAATAATTAATAAGATTAATCCTTCTATACTAACTATACCTTCTATGAAATTCTATTTTTAATTGCTTCTTTAATTAAATGATTTTCTGTAAAAATAAGAATAACTTCAAATAATTTTTCTTACTAAACCTAAACAATTTTTATCATTGTTCTTACAATATCTTCTTCGTCTTATTTTATATTACAATTCAGAACTTAGACATTTAGCTCATATGATTTTGATAAATCATTCAATTATTCTTCATCAAATCCATTAATACTAGATCATAGATAATCTATTATTCAATACTAACCTCCTCAGTGGACTATTAGTAGAAATGCAAATAGTTATTCAATAAAAAAAAATTAGCTTTTAATTTACATCATTGGAAGAATAAATTTTATATATGAAAATTTTTCTTATTCAATTTTTCTAAGCAACTCTCTATAAACAAAATCACAATAATCTTAAATATATGAAACAATATAAAAAGCTCATTCTCATATTAATATCACCTAAAAACATGTAAGAAAATTATCTCGCCTCAAAGGATAAATAATTCAATTAATAGTTAAGAATCACTTACACTAGCTGCATTTTTATTAGATACTAGTATAATGATAAATTGCTTATTTTATATTTCATTGATAGTATACCATCATGATAAACGCAAAAAGTTAAGTAACAAAAAGAACCAAATGACAATCATATGATTGGTTATTATTTAAACGAATAAAAACAACCTCTCTTACAACACAACTAACTACATTTTTATTTCAAATGGATTCTCTCTGCGAACAAATAGATAAATTAACAATTGATTATCTTGAAGAATTTGGTCATTTACTTGCATGTAAACAATTACTTGATGATACAATAAAACAAGGCTATTTTAATCTTTCACGTGCACGTGTTATAATGGGTGTTAATAATCTTTCACGTTTACAATATTCTGAAAAAGATCCAATGATAGCATCAACAAAAATATCTATAACATTAACACCATTTAATATTGAAAAACAAATTGATAAAGAACATTATGATGATACATTAAAATGGTTTGGTTTATTAAGTCCAACAATATTAAAACAAAGTCAAAAATCTTTTCAACAAACAATTGATTTAGCATTAGAAACTTGTATAAGACAAAAAAAGATTTTACAATTAAAAAATCAAATTGAACAATTATTAAAAGAAAAACATACTTTTTTAATTAAAGAAAATTTTGATGAAAATAAAAAGGATAATTAAATTTTCGTTTTTTTTTTAGATTTTTGTTTGTTTGTTTTTTTTTTTGTCTATTCTCTGTTTTCTATTTAATAAAATGACTGAACCAAAGCGTATACAAATTGTTCGATCAAATCAAAATGTTAATGAATTTGTTTATCAACGAGATAATAATTCTCAAAATTATTCGTATGAACAAATACTATTTGATCAAAAAGAATATGATACAGTTGGTTGGAGACGTTTACATGCAATTCAAACATTACCTTTACAAGAAAATTGGCCAATAACTATTGGAAATGGCATTGCATCGGTTTCAACTGGATTTATAGGTTAGTCCAAAGTATAAGAAAAAAAAATCATACATGTAAATGTAATGTAACAGCAAATATTACTAATCGATTGACTTCATAGTTATCCTATATTTTTCCACAAAAAAAAACAACGATTCTTTTGAAAAGTTCACATATCCTATGAGTGTATTGCTTGACTTTTTTACAAGTGTTCTCAGAAGACTGATTGTTTTTGCAAAACACGATCTAAAAGCATGTTGAACTATGCGTGTCAAGACTCGACCTTCGTTCTCCAATGGACGCACAGCAGAAGGCAAACAACAACAAAAAAAGTTTCCAGGGTTTGCAAAAAAATGTTTTTATAACAAAACTCTCTTTACTAGAAAGTAAATGGTTTTTTTTTGTAGTTCCTTTCATATGCTGTCATATGAGATATTATTCAACTTGACTGTATGTCATACTACTAAGAAAATTAAAGCTTAAACTAAAAAGGAAGGTGTCACTTGACTGTCTACTCTGACATTCTTCTCACATACGTGATAGACACATAACGAATTACTTTAGTAATGCCTCATCTTTCTGCCCTTTTTGTCGCGGAACTTGAAAATACCTTAACAATCGTCTCTCTTCCGTTATACACTGTGACATATATTTTACAACATGATAATTTTCTCCTCATGAAGCATTGACAGGCATATTCGAAAGTACTAATCTAATGTTGAAGTAGTATGACACACGAGAGAATTTAAGTTAGCTATTCTTTGTCTTTCTTTTATATTAATTGAAATAAATTGTGACTAACATGTTTCACCATTGACAGGTGTTAAGAGTAGGAGGTAACTCATAGATTGAAATCTATGATGATGGATTCTCTCTTTTACAATGATAGTAACTCGAGCATGTTTTATATTTTATGTTGGCTGGGATTACATTAACAGCTTTCTATACTTATAAATATTTTGTCGTGTGTAAAATACTATGATAGTTACGAGAAGATATAATTTATATTGTAAAAATCAAAAGAATATATACTTTCTTTTTCTAAATCTTGATTCAGTTTTATTTTATTTACAATAATATGAATATTCATGTGTGTGTGAAATAAATGAAAAATAAATCGAAAACAGATTTTTCTTCCATTTCTGTAAAGAAAACTTTGTCGTACCGTAGTTGTTCATAATTTGAAGGTGTACTTTTTATTTAGTTCATCAGATAGCATGTACGAAAAAAACTAGTCTAAAATCTAAAGGGTAGTTGCAGAGTTCGTTAGAACTCTGCAAGATTTCTCTTGGACAAAAATCAATATTCCAGATATTTCTATATTTTCACAGAGTAACGCTCAGCTAACAAATAGATCATTATGAATCGGACTGAGTGTAAATACAATTTTTTCAATCATTTACTATTCATATTAAATATTCAATTACATATATCACAAGATGAAGAATTTCAAGCTCTACAAAATTGTGCATTTCACTTTTACAAAGAACTTTTTTTTAAAATTTCGAACCAATCAATATACTATATTCCTACTGCGAAAGTAAAAACACACGAAAAAAAGTGTGATATCACTACTGAAATATTTATTAGATTTCTAAGACAACCAAAAAATATTCTCGATGAAATCATCTATCTTTTCGGCTATAATTCAAAATTTTAAATGATAGCTTCATGTAACAATTCAGGACAGAATAACAGAAAAAAACATTTCATAGCCATTTTGAAGCCTGCTTGGTTTTTCGTGAATTTTGACAAAAACATATCGCATTGCGGTTTATCAGCCACGTAATTTTGTAGAGAACGAAATTGTGCGTTTTTTGGTGTTCAAATAAGCACTTTGCAACTGGAATTTAACTCAAAAAACAAAAACTTCATTGTTTCAAAAATCCTTCCCAAATCACCCTAAATGCTCTACCTTTTGATGTAATATTTGTTGCTGTCGAGATCTTTTATGCTTTTGTGAAGTACGAGCAACGATGCATCACAGTGGATATATACAGAATATATGAATGTTTGGATCGTCGTGTACAGTTGAAATATTCTTTTTAAAAGTGAAGTCCTTGATTTTGTAAAGGTTAAAATTCTCTATCACTTGATATATGAATGAATATTTTGTATAAATGTAAATGAGAGAAAAACTGGACTTACATTTGGTCCGATTTATTATCGTCCATCCGTTTAGAAGGTATTAAAATAAAAAAGAACTAACCAATAGTGTTATATAGCTCAATCTAATTCGTGATTAGAGCTCTGCGGAGTCAAGGTTTTTTCTGACTAACATGTATGTTTCTTTTTTGTGTTACTCGTCAATGAAAATGTCACTCTGATGGGTTTTTTTTTCTTGAAATCTATTTATGAATCTATAAAGTAGCGTGTCTTTTGTTCATTACTTTACATGTGAAAAATGAACTTGTTGTTATTTAAGAGTAAAAATATTTGACTAATGAAATTCCGACGCAGTCGTAGTCGGATTTCCGAATCTGCTGCAGGGCTTTATTATTGATAATTACCCACTGTTTTTATCTATGATGAATACAATCTAGGTTTCTTTTTTTTCTATTAATTTCTCATTAGTATGTTAAATCATAGTCATGTCGTAGGGCAAGTGGAATTGAACTGAAAAAATTAAACTGTCAGTGTTCTATATTATATAGAGTACAATAGCTGATGTGAAATGATTAATAAATGCTATTGAGATCAATCGAAAAATTCCACTCAACAAATTTATCTTTATATACTAATCAAAATAGAATTGTCTTTTTGCAATTGATATTGCCTACGTTGATATTATCAACTATATATTATATCATATCAATTGCATACTTTCAAATCCATAAAGTTTAGTTACAATTGAATTAAATTATATTTGAATATTTGTATGCATGAAATCTGATCTTAGTATTTTTCTTTATCTATAATGACTGTATCAACTGCAAATTGAATATATATATATATATATTTAAAAAGAACTCTCGACTCAAGGCTTCTCATCCAATATATTAATCTAATAAATTTCATATTACATAAATGTAAATCATCCATCTTTTATATCTTAACCTTTAAACTCGAAATCCACTTTATTTTATATTTGCACTTTGAATGTGACATTCGTCAGAGTTTAAGTTTGGATATTGATATATGTATTACGTCAGATATACAGATAAAGAAAAAGAAAAAAAGAAAAAGACTTGATTAAAAGACGAGGACATGATAAGAAAATAAAAAAGATTGTACTACAGGCAAACAAGTAAAGCATGTAATTAATGATAGGAATAATATTGTCTTAATCTTCATTTTGATACAAAAAAAAAAAAGAAATTTTGTTCGAAAGATATTTTCTTATACAATAATTCTTTTTTATTTATATTCATTAGTTGATTATAGAAAATCATCTACCATAGAGAAATTTTTTTTTAAATATTTATATCTAGGAAGTATGATAACACATCGTATGGCACGAAATTTATTACTTCATTTATCATCAAGTACAATTCCAGCAAGTGCTACTTGTTTTCTTGTTGTTACTGTAACATATTTATCAAGTTATTATTTTTTTGTACTTCGACCAATGTTTTCTAATGATCCAATGATATGTACAACTTGTCTTGAAATACGTTCATTTGCTATGGGAAGTTTTATACCATTAACAATGGGTACAAGTTTAGCAGTAGTAGCTAATCTTTCAACGTGTCTTTTAAATAAAACTATACGTTTACCACAATTTCAAATTCGACAATATCCAGAATGGATACATTTTTTTCGTAAACATGCTTTTAAAGGTATGTCACGTCGTCATTTTTTTGCTTATCCAATAATAAATGGATTTTTAACATCAATGATATTTCTTGGTCAAAATTATTATTGGAAAAATAATCTTCAATATCGTATGGATACACTTGAAAAACAAATTTTATCTAACAAAGAACCACAAAAACGAAATAAATTATTTGGACCTATTCAAGATCTTTTTACGAAATCTTTTCGTGATAAAACAAAATAAGCGATGAAAAAAATTTATTTATTTAGTTTGATGAGTTTTTTTGGTTTTTTTTGTTTTGTTGAATATAGATCTTCAAGATTTATTAGAAAATACACATTGTTTATTCTTTTTTTCAGATAAAATGCCAAAAGAAAAATCAGAAAAAGTGCAAGCAAGCACAAGTACATTGACTTTATTATTTGTTGCAATTGCTGGTGGCATTGTTGCCGTATCTCTTCAACCATTAATTCTCTTATTATATTCATACCTTGGTATGCCAACTATGCCGATAGCTTATCAAGAATCATCTACTGCAAAGCCTCTTGAACAAGTACTGACAACAACAAGTGCACCAATGGTTGTAACTACCAAAAAACTAGAAACAACAACGACTTTTACCACTAAATCAACAATACAAATGAATGATTTAACTGTTGACGAAGAACCTATGTTTTTGAAAGATGAACCATTAACTATAAAATCTCCTGAATCAACCACAACAACAACAACAACATCAAAACCTATTATCACTGAAAAACCTAAACAATCGAAAACAAGTGATACAAAAAAAGTTGACAAATCAGAAGAAATATCACAATCTGTTAAATTAAAAAAAATGACTCCAGAACCGGAGTTAATTGATGTTACCGGACGAAATAAAGAAATACCAGATGAAGTTAAAAATTTTAAATCATCAAGAATAAGTATGTTTATTTATATGTTAAGAATTTAATTAAGAGATAAAGACATATGATTTCTATCATTTATTTTTCTTTTTTTACTTTGTAAGACATGATAAAAACAAAAAAATTATGGATACCTATTCCAAATTCTAATGGTGGTCATCGTCGTGTACCACCTATTTCTATTCGTCCTGGCAAAGAGCATAATAGTAGTATTAAGTAAAAACAAAAGAAACAAAAAAACCTACTTGAAATTTTCATATTAATGTTGCTATGCTCTTGATGATTTATTAAATCAACATTTTTCTTTTATTTAATCTCAATTTTTTTTGTTTTGTTTTTTTTTAGACATTGGTTATTTGAAGAATTTCTTTCGCATGATGAATGTATAAATCTTATTAAAGTTCATAGAGGACATGTTAAAAAAATGAAAGAAATTGATCCAATTATATGTTTTGATAGCATTCAAACATTACGTAAACATTTAAAAGATTTAAAACCACATAATGAATTACATGTTACACCAAATGATTTTACTAAAGGTACAAACGAAAAGAAAAATGTTTTGTTGTTGTTGTTGTTGTTTTTTTTATTTGAAATTATAATCTATTTCTAGGAACAACATGTATTAATGCAACATTTTCATCAATGCTTAAACAATGGGGTTTAAAATGGTCGTATTCAACAGCATTTTATCTTAGTGAAAGTACATTTTCAACAGTATTATCGCAACGTATTGAAGAGGGAACTGCATTACAATCAAGTCATGGTGGAAAATTTCAAATAACATCAACAGAAAAAGGTGTTGGTAAGTAATACATCGAAAAAAAAAAACATATTTTCAATTAAATTTTCGTTTTGTTTTTTTTTTTAAAATATTTTCATTAGGTTATAAAGCTCATCATGATTGTTCATTAAATGGATTAAAACAAGATCGTTATGCTACATTTTTAGTTTATTTAAATACAGTGATGAAAGGTGGTGAAACAGAATTTCGAGGTACAAATTTTTGTATTTTTATACAAGATAAGAAAAATCAAAATTTTTGTTTTATTTTTAAGATTTAGAAATCAAAATTACACCAAAAGAAGGTCGTGCTATTGTATGGAATAATATGAATGAAGATGGAGAATGTGAAGAAAAAAGTATTCATTCAGCAAATATTGTTGAAGATGAAGAAGGAAAATATATTTTACAACGATGGTAAATTTTAAGATCTATCAATTGAATATCTATTAAGTATTTTTCTTTTTTTTTTTTTCTTTATAAAGGTATTATTATGAAAATTTCTATTCACTTGGTAAACGTCCACCAGAACCAGATGAACCAGAACGAAAACCAGGTCAAGCACGTGTATCATGTGATGAATATGATATGGGAAGTTGTCGTGCTTATGGTAATAAGAAATTCGTTATTTATTTTGTAATATTTAATTATATTTGATATTCACTTTAGATGAATGGAATTATGATCATTTATTAAAATATCGCAATATCAATCATCATCTTATTTAACAAATGATACTTATTATTTTTCTTTTTGTCACTTTTTTTCTTTGTCACTTAATTCAAAAATAAATGTTCTTTCATATATTTAAGCATGAGAAGACATTTTATTGACTCTCTCTATTGATCCTCTTGATTATGCTTCATTAGTTTATGTATTGTCAAGGCAAAGAACAAGTACAATGAATCGAAAGTATCTACGTGATAGATGCAAGATAGTTTATAAATATATATTCTCACTTATGCATACCAAGGGACTACATGATCATGTACATATACAAACAAAGAAATGACAAATTGATCGAAGTGTTGTAACTAGTCTTTTTCTTCTAATGGTAAGATAAGTACAGTTTCTCTTTCTCAAACAATATTTTATTCTGCGAATAATGTAACAATTGGGATCGAAAAACGCCTACTAGCTACGTCGACAAGTGATATTTACGTTACTTTAACGTCTATTACTCAAGAAGTAAATGTTGTCACCGTTTTTTCTCTTTTCTTCATCTCGTTCTCTTATAAGAATAGGTACAAAATATATCTAAAAGCAAAAAAAACCGATAATGAGAGGAAGGAAAAAAACGAGCTGCATTTATATGAGAGCCGAAACAGAGGGACGTAATGTTTGTCGTCTTCTTCTCTCTCTCTCTATCTCACTCTTTCGCTCTCTCTCTCTCTCTCTCTCTTGATCGACTCCGATGAATAAGCCACAAATAGTAGAAAAAAAAAGAATAACAACAAATCTATTAACTTTTTTTCTTGTCTCTGTATCGTTTGTTTGTATCTCTGTATTCTCAACTGATATCTTTGCATTTATAAGTTAGTTGAGCAAAGAATATAAGTGCATCGATTTTTTCTTTCATATGATAGTTATTACATATCTTTTTCTTTTCTACATCAATACACATTAACAGAAATAAAAAACCACAAAACAAACGATGAAACGATTGTGTCTATTTATTACAACCTTGATTATTGGTATATTAGCACATTTTAGTAAGTTTATATTAAAAATTAAAGAAATTTTATATTATGACCATGACCTTGTCAAAGAGAAATATCTAACACTTGCCAATTATCTATCATCATAACTTATCTGATTAATATGAGACAAAAAAAGAAAACCTAGATTGATGACATAAAATTTTCTTTTAATTATTATTTTTCTAGGTCATGCTAATGATTTCAATCTTCGAAATATATTTTCTAAAACAGTTAAAACTTATGAAGATCAAAATATTTTAACACAACTTGAACAACGTTTACCAAATTTTCTTGATATAAATAGTAAGTCTCAAAAAAGACAAAGTGATAGAGATCATAATCAATAAAAAAAAAAATAAATACTTATTAGATAATTGATTATTAAATTAAAATTCATTGTAAAAGTTAAATCACATTTAAATTGTTTTGATTTTTTTTTTAGTACCTGCAAATGAAAATCTTGAGAAGTTAGTTGATGTATGCTATTTATATGATTTCATATTTTTTTTTCTTTGTTCTTTTTTATAGAGTTTTTCTTAAATTTAAAGAAGCAATTCGATTAATTCCCGCAAATATTCAACGACATACACCACTTGATGGTAGTAGTGCTCGAGCTATATTCCCTGCAATGCAACCAATATATCGTTATGTGAAGGTTTGATCTATTTTGTTTGTTTATTGATCATTCTTTTCTTTTGTTTTATTTTTTCATTCTGTATGGATGATTAGTTTACTTTTAGTCATTTATCCTTTTGAATCGGTTCATTGCACAGTATTTTCCTTTGATTTGTGAATGATAAAAATCATCCATCCATTCATAAATGGATGATGCATTAATTCACTATATTTATTGACTGAATTATTTTTACTTACATACAAAAAATATTCTTTTCAAGGATAAATACTTATGTCTCGAGAGCCTCTTATAGACATATTTTCAATTATTAAAAGAAATATTATTTATATATTTAAGAGATATTATAAAATTCATGAAAGGAGTGTTATAATCGAATCATAACAAATAGTTTCTTTTATTTAATTCATAGGAGAGATCATTAGTTATTCTTGTCTTATGAATTCAAGGCAAAGTAAAAATTATGAATTCTAGACTTTTCAAGGATAGATTATAATCTATCTTTGTACAGATGATGATATTGACCTCTGAAGAGTAGATTAACACTTGACATCATAGAATTGATAATGTCAATGTTGTACTAATGACCATGGTTGTTGATCTCCAACCTTCTTTGTATAATTTCAAAATTAAATTTGAATATGAAGATAGTAAAAGTTTCACGTGGAGTAAATCAAAGAAAAGTTTGATTATTTCCAGGAGTGTCTTGAAGTTGACAAGCTTGATAAAAGAACAATTGAAAATTTCTTTTCCATAGTTAACCGGATATGCAGAAAGAAGTTCGGTCAAACTTTTTGACTAAAAATAAAACTCTAGAACTCGACTGGAGAAAAGAAAGTTTCTCAAGATTGGATGGGACACCCCGGATTATTTCAAGATGAGAGCTTACCAAGATTTATCTAGATTAATCTATCGACAACATATTATACATTTGAGCTGTATCAAAAGAAAAACATTATTCTGTAGTGCCAACCCTCATCCTCATCTAGGTTTTCACTCTAAGTGTTACTCTCGCTACCATCCTTAATCAGGTAACTATTCTTAGCTCAATGTCCTGCATTTCATAATAAAATGTATAGTAAGATTTATAGAAAAATTCCGGAAGTTATTGATCAGGAAATCAAACAATATTGAATTATTGTTAAGACAGTTGTTCAGTTAATAAAAATAATTCTCATTCTCTTCCTCTCTTTTTTTGTTTCTTTTACTCCCAAAATATAATTTGCTTAGAAGACACATTGATTGTATGTAAATTTTGTTCATAATGATTCCAATTATTATATAGATTTTGAATAGAAGAAGAAGAAAAAAGAGTATTACATAACATCTCTTTTTTTCTTTTGTTTTTTATTTCAATTATAGGATTCAGTATGGAAATCAATATTAAAATTAATTGATTTACCAAAAGAATTACTTCGAATTCCTGCTCAAAATTTACCTGATACAAATTTAAATAATCTTTTATCATATTCAGATGAGAATACAGTTTCACAAGTACTTGAATTTAATTCAAATCGACAAGTAAATATTTTAAAAATAAGAATAAATTTTATTTTATTCTTTTGATTATTCTAGGATTTTAGTGATGAACAAAAAACAATTCTTGTTCAAAATTATATTGATAAAATTAAAAATAAACTTAATCCAAATAATTTTCAACAATTAATAACACAAAAATTAGGTGCATCATTTCTTCGTTATCTACCATTAAATTTTCTTCTTAAAAATCCAATTTTCAATGACAATAGTGTTATTCGTAATGTGTTTGTATTTTTTTTGAAAAAAAGAAAATGTCGTTTTGATTTCCAAAAACATTTGTTTCAGTGCAACATGGCTTCATTACCTTAGTCCATTACAACGTGATGCAATCTCAAATAAAATCTATCGATCATTAACAGATACATCAGGTAAAACAGTACAAAACAATAATCCGTTACGTTTAACAGCTGATGATCCAAGTACATTGGATATGATTATACGTATGATGCCAAGTTTATCTACAAGACAAATTATAAATGCTATTGGAGATAAAATTGTAAAATATTTTTTTATTGATTTATTTAATTTATTTTTATTTTTTTGTTTTTTCTAAAGGATCTTTTACTTGAACGTTCAAGTCTTCGAGAAGATCAATCATGTACAATATCTCTTGCATTACTTAATCGAACATTAGAAGCAAAACGATCAACTAATCGTGATTTGAGACCAAATCCAAAGTAAGTAATAAAAGAAAATGGTTATTGAAATGAAAAAAAAATCCTCATTTTTTCAATGTTTAAATTGTTGTTTTTTCTTTTCTTTCTTTCTTTCTAAGATTGCTTCAACGATGGCAAGAATGTTATAGTGGTTGTGATTTAACGGATTTACTTACTAATCCTCAAGATTTAAAAGAATTATTAAAAAGTCATCCAAGTCCAGAAGTAAGAAAAATGATAATAATAATAAAATTAAATGAATATTTATGATTTTTTTTTGTCTTTGTAAAAAAGAGTTGTGAACGTTTAATTTATCAAGTTAAAAAAGAATATAATCTTGACGATAATATTACAGTAGATAAATTACGTGAAGTATCAGGTAAAATTTAAATAGAAAAGAAAATATTAAATTTATAAACTCATTTGTTTTTTGTTTTTTTTTGTTGCTATTTAGATGCATTAGGTTCAATTTATCGAACTGATGAAATAATTAATTTAAGTGATGAACTTATGGCTGAATTAGGTCGAGATGAAAAAACTTTAGAAAGACTTGGTGCACAAGATCTTACACCAAATGAAGTAAAATTTTATTTTATCTTTATTTTATTAGTAAAATTTTCATTTATTTTAGGCACGATCAATTATAACTAAAATTCCACGATCAACTCAAAATCTTTGGGGTAAAAGTATGCTTGGTAAACTAGGTAATTTAATACCTGGTATGGATAATACTATACTTAAACAAATTTTAACACGTGGTCGTAGTGAGTTACCACCATTATTTAATAATACATCACCATCATTTATTCGAAAACTTGTACCAAGTAAAATTCGTCTTCTTATTGATCAAGTAAATAAAATAAAAAACAAACGTAAATATTAATTGAAAAATTGTTTTTTTTTTTTGTATTTTTTTAAGTATTCAACTGAACAAAATCTTGCAAAATATCGTCAATTATTAGATTCAGATTATGCAAAAAAATTTATTAAATCAGACACTTTAACGCAAATTCTTCAATTACTACCAGATACTCTTCGTTTAATCCGTTTTACACCAGCTCAAGTAAATTTTAATTTAAAATAAAAAAGAATAATAATATACTTATAGAAAATTATTTAGGCTGCAGCTGCTATAACTAAGCGTTTAGGTTTAGATAGAAAATTTGATGGTAGTCTTGGTCATTTAGCAATGTTAAGTAATTTTATAAATGGTTTAACAAAAAATGATATTGAAAAAATAAAACCTGAAGAATCACTTCAAGCTATACAACAAGTATTTGGTAATTCAAGATCTAGAAATATTGATAATCAAATGCAATCAAATACAGTAATTCGAAAAATTTCATTTTAAATTTTAATTAAAAGTTTTCTTTTTTTTTTTTTTTTGTTTGTAGCGTTATGCATTTGGTAATGTTTTACGTCGTGGTCTTCAAATGAATGAAGGAACACAAAAAGTTGATGATTATATTAAAGGTCTTTTTCGTGAAAATAATCTTGTTGATGATCTTAATCCACAATTATTTTCAACAATGACAAATGCTGAACTTGATGCTATTAATCGTTTAAATTATGATGAAGCTGATCGATTTTGGAATGCTATTGGTTCAATACGTGAACCAACTTGTTGTTCATTTGTTAATGAAAATCGATTTCGTTTAGCTGATTATGCTTTAAAACATTATGTAAATTTTTTGTTTAAATAGTTGTTTTTTTTCTATGTTTAGTTGTTTTGTAGGGTTCAGCAACAGGCGATATTGATAATTTTAAATTAGCTCAATTAGGACCATTTTTAGCAACAAGTTTACGTGCAAGTGATATTCGTCGTATAAAAACAGATGCATTAATAAATAAAATAAAATTTTTTAAATCAGCTTGTTTTCAACCATCTCAATCTGAAGCACAAGCACTTGGTGCTAGACTTAATGATGCACTTGGTGAAGTCGATGATAATCTTAAAGCTTTATATCTTGATCTTATTGGAGAATTAATTATTTTTCTACCAAAGAATATAGCTGCTCCACAAGTAAGTTTAAATATAGAAATGAAAGGTTAACATCTAACAGCAACAACAAAAAAAAAACAATCATAGCATTAATAACTTTGAGATACATTAGACACCTATGGTGACTAATATCGTCACAATACTTTTTAGTATATAGACAATAGAAAATATGCGAGATACAAAAATTTCTAAAAGAAGTTTTTGCTAAATGAAAAATTCTATTTCTCAATGGTGAGTTCAGATTGTATTTGCATACAACTAGAGATGTGCAGGATTAAGTCTTTTTTGACTTCCGTAGCTTTTTTTTCTATTGGTCCTGCTTCCGATCTAGAGAAAACTATTTTTACTTATAGTCATAGAATATTTAACTATTAGTCTTTAGTTTCGGTTAAGATAATTTTTTTCTTATTGTCTCGGTCTTACTTACTTCTCTTTCCTGTGGTTCCGGTCTCGGCAAATTTTTTTTCTTATGATCTCATACATGACTTATTCTGTTTCGTTGAAGACAATACTAATATGGCTATTCTCTATTTTATCAATAGATAAGTCTGTAATAAGAGATCTAATTTCTTAAAAATTAATTTTCATACATTTTTTTGATATTCATAAAGATTTTCAAATACTGAAAAACTTTTTGAAGATTTAATACATAATTTCACATTATCACAATGAATAAATTTTAGTCTTTATTATCTCAACGAACACATTATCTTTCAAAATCACTTGATAAAATTCATACGCGTGATGAAAAATGTATAATATCAGATCAAGATGAATTTTTAAGTAGATCAGAACAAGGTATAAAACGTACATTAGTTAATGCATTTCTTCGTCAACATTTATCATCTGATCATTCTCGCGAACGTCGTCAAACAAATCAAAGTATATAAATTTCAATAAAATTCTTCAAAAAAAAAAAAAAAGAAAAAGAAATTAAATTAAATTTAGATCATAATAATAACGAGATAACTTGTCGAGAATTACGACAAATGGGTTCAGCAGTTTCTGCACTTTCAACTGATGAAATATCATCAATTACTGATGATACTGTATATAGATGTGTTGATACATTTGGTTCAACCAATGATTATGAACCAGAAAAACAACAACAAATTGCTGAAAAATATATTCGAGTTTGAATAAAATTATTTTCAAAATGTATTTTTATTGTTTTCATAATATTAATCATCTATTTTAAGGCATTACAAAATGAAGGGCGACATATTCAATCTTTAACTCAACCAGAATTATATAGATTAAATTCAATTTTACCTGGTTTTACTCCAAGTGAATTATTACAATTACGAAATGAACATTTTCGTGATGGAAATTTTCTTTCATCAATTGGTAATCTCGATGGTTGGACAAAAGATCAAGTAGATTTTTTTTGATTTAATCCAAACTTATATACATATATATATATATATATATATATGTTTCTAGTTGAAATCTTTATCACGACTTGCTCTTGGTAGAGAACAACGTTTAACACCATCAATTATTGAAAATGCTGGAAAAATTTTATGTACTGTTGATGAACAACTTCTTCGTCGTATACCACCAGAAGATGTCAAGTAAATCAACTAATGTATTTTTGAATAAAATATTCTTTTTCTTTTTTGCTTCTCATTATTTAGATCTTATCTGACTATTTTGTCAAATATTCAATGTCCAAAAGGAGCAGATATGAAATATGCATCAATAATGTATGATGTTGTTAAAAATGCATATGAAGGTGATCTTTTACGACCAGATATTTTTGGTTCATTGGGTACAATTGCTGGTAAGAATTTAAATTTAGAACAAAAACGAAAAAAAAAAATTAATTATTGTTTCTCCTTTTAAAGCTGGCTTAAAATTTACTGATCTTGGTAAATTAACATCAAGATTATTTAATTTTTTTCCCAAACAAGCATTTTCAACTTTACCAAAAGAAATGTTTAAATCATTTACAAATGATCAATTACAAAATTTAAATATTGAACAAATTAGAAGTATACCAACTGATTTACTTTATACATTAAGTGGAAAACAAATAGCAATTGTTAATCAAATACTTTATCCATTTAAAACATCAGGTTAATTTTATTTACTTTTTTTTTTTTTAGAATTTTTCTTTTTTTTTCAAATAATTTTATAAATCTAATCATCAATATAGAAGAGCCTATAAACTTCATTCAAAAATCAACTAGTAATGATGATGTACTGATCGAGAGTGGTATGAATCTATAATGAATTATGCATGAAACAAAAAAGAAAGGGGGCAAAAAACAAAACAAAAATCGATTCTTCTTTTCTTTTAGTTATTTAAATCTTTGTTTATTTTTGTTTTTGATATAAATAAATTATACAATGTTTTTCTATTCTAGGTGGAATTATGAAACATACATTCTCAATGGCATTTATATGGATCTTACCGTTAATTACAATTATTTTTATTTATCGATTTGATTCAATTTGAACAATAGAAGAGAAAGACAAAAGGCGATCATTGCTTAGCAATATTTCTTCTTATTTTATTTTTACATAGCATAGCTTATTTGTTTTATTTAATTCTTAATATAATATGTATGTCTGTCTGTGTGTGTGTGTGATACTAAGGCTTTTATCTTTGCATATCTGTTAGAACAGTACGTGGCTTCTTGTTATTTGTCTATTGACTAAAGAAAAATAAATCTCATTCTAGCAGTTAGCAATGTTGTAATTTGTGAGAAATTATACGATGTTTTTATTTTAATGAATATTTTTTCTAATAATGAAGGTTAAAAAATATATCGTAGATATATTCAGACAAATCAAGGTCTAATAATCATGTATGATTTAATGTGATAGAAAACATCAAATATCATTGATGCATAAATCATGTGATTACAATATCTAGTCATATAGATGCATAAAACAAAACAATGAATAAAAACAGATTTTATGACAAGCAAATATTTGCTTTGAGAAAAAAAACTAGACAATAATCTTTAGACCTTGTGATTCAAAAGCTGGCTGAAATAATTTGAGTAGTCAAAATGAATATTAACTACTTTTATTCTCGATAAAAATCAAATAAGAAATTATATAAATAAGTGATTGGGACATTCTAGCACTTCACAGTTATATTTCTTATGCAGTGATGATGTATAAGATATGAGATTTCACCATGAATATGACAAGGATTAAAACAAAGAAGCAACATATTATATTCTATAGAGTGATATCTCTCATCATTAGTATATATTGATAAGACTTGATTTTTAATCAATAAATATTAATAAATGAAACTATCTGTTCTTTTTTTCCTTGGATATTATAAATGAATCTCTTCACGCAAAAAAGAATTTACCTTTCAATTTTATATAAATCAGCAAAAACAAAAAGAAATCTATATCAGATTTAATTATTCTATCTTATGGATGACACTAAAAGTTTTATTTTGGACTTCTAGATTCAAACTCCAAATGATAGATGGAGTTACTCGGTTAGAGCTGATTCTATCTATTTCTATTACGTTCAAATTCTGATTGCGTTCTGTATATAAACCATCTTATTTAGACAATATATTCAATGTAAGATGAAAGCAAAGTAATCTAAAACGTGTTCGAAATCAAGATGCTTTTGAACGATCGAAGGTATCATAGTTTACTCGAATAGTTTGATGAACTACTACCCAGGCAAAAAAGAACAGGGGCTGTTTCTAGTCGGACAACTCGAACAAATGGTAAGAACTTCTAAGCAGGAATTCAGTGGTTGGGTTTTCTTAGTTTCGGTCGCTAGCGGACAGAGCCGACCACCAGATTCCTGCTTCCAATTTCCTATCTTTTTCCAATCGAAAACGAGATCTTTCTGGCAGAAATCTGTCGAAAGTTCATGGATTCGGGCACCGAAATCACTGACCTGGCTAATAGAAATGAATGATTTTTTTCTTTAAAGTACATCATTGATTTAAATATGAACTTCTGAGCGATAAAAAACAAGCGTATAGTTTGTTAATAGAATGGAAGTAATATCAAACTAATACGTATTGATTAATGTTGTATTTTATACAATCGTGTATCAAACAGGCTTTCGTATGAAATAATATAAAATACAAGAAAGTTTCAAGATGGGTATAGAAGAGTTTGAAAATGTTTTCATTTCATCTATACACGAACATGTTATGACTAAAAAAACGAATTCAAAAAATTTTTCTTGTTGAATTTTGAGCTCTATTTAAAATAATAACTTGTACATACATTTATTTTGATGAATGTTTAACTTATATTTCATCGGACGAAAGCCAAAAATTCATCTAATTCTGTTCCTTTATTTTAAAAAATTTATTTGATATTCATTTATCTTAATACTCTAATTCTTTTCCAAATAAACTAGATAAATCAGAATGAATATAGAAGTTGATTTTTATAATTTACTTTAAACATCATTTTTTTTCCATCACATTTAACATACATCTAATAATGAAAGTGATGAAATCAATTAGAGTTTCTCTTGCAAAGTGACTCTTTTTCAGAATATATATATTTGCATAGCACATGATTTCAATCGTAATCGAACTTTAGTTTTGTAGAGTCTGTCGTTCGATAATTATTCTAGGATAGTTTTATATAGCTAAAATTTGACAGTCAATAATATCATCATGAGTACATATGATGAAAATTGAATTTACCATCTATAAAATGCTATCCGAAGCACTTAAGTAATGTGCGAATACACAAGATTCTCAACAGTTTGAAAATCATCTCAATTCCAAATAGTGAAATTAAGACAGATTATTATAGTAACGATTTGAAATGTCATAAAAGCTTTTACTCCTGGACTTTAAAGCGACGAGTACAAGCAATGAGTAAAGCAAAGAATGATCATCATGCTTTCATTTCTCCGTGCAATTATTACCAAACGATTTCTAGAATTCGACGGAGTAATAATACTCTGTGATATATGTGTGTACAAAACTAAAGCACATTTGGCTATAGTGTCAAACGTCCCTATAGAAAGCGTATCAGTATACGAAAGCTTGTTGGTCGACATTTGCCTTTGAAACATCACACCAATAAAAAGCATATTTAACTTCTTTAGTAATAATGATTTCTTGTTTTTCTTGTTTTACATATTCGAAAGATATTATATTGTAGCTATCTGTTTTGATTAAAGTTTGTTCTGAATTGATAAATTTTCAACACTGTGAGCAATGCTTAAAAAGTATCGATCATTCATTTGAGAATAACTATTCGTTTATTCAAACCTGTTAAAAGAAAATTATGTTTTAATCTAATGACAAAAAAACTTATTAATGATTTCAGACATCTCATCATATATCAAGAGCACATTTTCTAATTTGAATAAATATAAACAAATTGTGTATATTTAAGAATATTCTTTAACATTAACGAAAAGTTGAGATCGAATATGTCCGATCTTTACTCTTCTGAGAAAATTTATCGATTTCTACTAAATTTATATATGTCAGTGTGTTGTTTTTTATTGTTTATGCATCTGATGGATACATTAATTATTATGAATTTCTTGATCAAGAAATTTGCTTGATTATTGTGACTAATATGTACAAAATATTTCATTACAGTATTTTAGCACACGGCAATATTAATAAATTCGTTCTAAAAGAAAAATGATATTGAAAACCGACTCAAAGTATTTTTAGTTCTAACATGATCAAAATGTTTATCAATCAATATAATATCAATATCGTTCGATTACTATGAATGGTTGCGCAGATGAGTCTTAAGTTTTCTATATTTACGTGTCTTATAATAATCGTTATATTGTTTTATACTTTAATAGTAAGAGCACTTGTTATTCAAATAAAATCTTTTGAGTAGACAAATTATTTTTGTTAAATAATATGTCTTTGCATGAATATGTTTGCCATATTCAAGTACCTGAAGGCAATCATTAAAATTCAATGAAAGCAATCTAGATGAATGTGACGCCATATACACACACACACATATATATATATATATGCATAGGCGATGCAAAAGAATTATTTTGTTGATAGTTTTGCTATTCGTAAGGATGAAAAACTCCATGATTTTATGTATAGTATTCATTACTTTTGTTTTGGTTATCTACTCAGAAGCAATGAATAACAATGATGAAGAATCATTTCGAATGGGAAGTCGTCAAATAGAAGAAGAAGAAGAAGAAGAAGAAGAAAATGATCAATTTACTAATTTACAAAATGATAATAGTGATGAAGAGATTGAAAATGTTCGTCGAAAATTTTCACCATGTGAATCTTGTGGTCTTTTACGTCGTCCTTGTTGTTTTCCAAATTTATGCCGACATCGACCTGGCAAAATAAGTGAATGTTTCAAAGTATAATTATATCATTCGAAGATAAAATTATTTTATTAATAGCATATTAATCAACTTCTTATATAACGTAAAAAGAAAAATAAAACAATGTATCCTCTTCGAAACGATTTGATTGATAGAAATACAGTCTCTATGTTAAATAATTAGAAATTCTATACCTATATGATGTGAAATTTTTAAACATAATAAACTCGATGAAAATCTTCTAATTAACATCTTTTGTTATAAATATAATTATTTTTATCTTTAAGTTTTCAAACGTATTGATATACGTATGTTTACTATACAAATGATATAATTCATTTTAAAATCCATGAAACTCAATCATTGATTGATACTATTTGATGAAAAGCAATGAAATTTGTACTAGTGTGAAAACGATAGATATGATAATAGGTTCACTACAATCTAGAGCTCAAGATGATGACTTATTGAATATCATGAGTACGTTGCTATGAATCGTAAAATCTTTCTCAAGAAGAGAATTCATAAGTAGCAGCTACAATGGTATTTGATTCAAAGTATTCCCAATTGAACGTATGTCGCTAATAATTTGTCCATCCGATATTAAACTGTTAGTGACTTTTCTTTGTGTTAATGAGTAATACATATCGATTGTTAAATGTAAGATTGAAAAAACCATGCATGATACATTGTGTAAATTTATCAAAAAGACATTGACAAAAAGTATTTTTCTAGATGATCTTTAATTCAATCCATTCGAATGAAGAAAGTTAAGATAAGCATAAGTGTTTAAAAAATATCTACCAAAATTATGCAGTTTTTTTTCCAGTTGGTAGTCGAAATTTAAACTGCTCTGAAGGATTTGTAAAATATTTGAATAAGTATTACTGTAGATAAAAATACAGTGAACTCAACTTTAGTCGAAAGTAAAAAATGTCCAAACAAAAATTGTATAACAATAAAAAGTAAAATTTTAAAAGACTGTTTCGAAAGATATCATTATTACATGATCAATATCGATTTATCTGGTGTGTGACTAAAGAAAAGACACACCCATCCATACACTAATTGCAAGTTATTATAATCGGATAAATTCTCGTATTTATCAAAATCATGCAAATACTTAGAATTTTATGAAAATAGAAGAATAACATGTACAGAATATTATACTTCAATGATCTTCTAGTTCATCGAAGTAGAAAAACAAATGAACAATAGCATTATAAAATCGAGTAAGCATGTTGTATAATCGATATAATAATTATTTTATTACAGCATTTGATCTCTTCAAGTATTTGTCTTTTATTGTAGTAAAATAAAAAAATTTATGATTGTACAATAACAACATTATTTAAGATCGATACATTAAAATATTTTCAAGTATTTTTTTACTTGTCTTTCATTCTTTCTTTTTCAGTAATAAAAATTTGATTTGAATTTAGCTGTTCAGGTTTTTTTATTTTCGGAATGAGAAAATATGCAGAAGTGTCTACTTCAATAGTCAGTATTTTTACTTTCAACGTTTGTACTATTGTGTTCTTTCGACTTTATATTTTTGATATTTTTATTTTTAAACAAAGTTGAGACAATCAAAAATACGTTGCATTTATTTTGATCAAGGAACAGAATACAATATAGGGACAATGAATTAATATTGATTGTAGTTAAATATCAAAAACAGAACTTATTAAATCAATGAGAGTTTCTATTTAAAAAGAAAATTGATGCATACTCTTATAAGTTACTTTATCTATTTTATTAATACAAGGTCAAATAGAGTATAATGTTTGATTTTTATTCTTCAGTAGCTCTGGTCTGAATTTTCTTTTTGTTGTTTTACAAATAGAATAAATCTTTTACGATTTCTTTAATATTAATCTATTGATTTTGTCAAAGATTTTTTTTGTTTTCATATTTTCATGATATTTAATAACAGAAGTCTAATTAGGAACTTTTAAAACTATATATTCTATATTATTTAATTATTGGTTTTATAGAAAATAAATAAACTTGTCAAAAATTTCACTCAAAAATATATAATCTTAATGAAGCTGATTTAATCTAATGATTATCCAAAACATCAGAATAAAACGATCAGATTGTTCATGACAACTATTAATACATATTTATGAGACACATTGTAAAACTTAAAATATAAACATCGTTTTTATTAGAATCGAACATGCAGTGGTCATCAAAATTGTCCAACAAATAGACTATTGTGTTTTATTTTATGTATATATCTCAAAAACTAGATGAGCTAGAATGATCTGATTTTCATCAGACTACTCCCCATAGTCCCTAGTGTACTAGTAAAAACAATTCTAGGTTAATTCATTGGTCTATTTAATTTTTTATTGACGATATAATCGTAGTATATCGTTTTTCATGTTCTCTAAATTATCCAGCCATTTGGTTTTGCAAACTGGTACGCGTCTATTCTAAGCTGAACAGTTCTTTATCATACATAATTCAATAGAATAAGCTGCACTCTACGTAAGAAGTACATTTTATTATAGGTTTTCTTTTGAGTATGAATTTCAAATAATGTTTTTTTTGGCTTATATCAAAAATTTTCAATAACAAAGCAACAAAAGACTTTTTTTTCATATAATGTTTAACCAATTTACTGTTCAATATAGTATTAGTCATAGTATTACAAGTCGCATAATATATTCTATTTTCATTGATAATCAATTTTGGAAAATTGTGATGACCGTCTCGTATGTATAGGCCAATCATAGATTGATCTTCTTGTTCGATCTCTTTTACCCATTGAAGAAGGTATAAAAAAATGTTTTAGGAGAATGGACTTGTAGAAAATCTTTATTTGTACAAAATTCTCATATTTGAAATCAAAGTCGATTACATCACTTAAGTTCTATACCTTTGTTATATTATAAATAGCAGGAGTGAAAATTTTACCGTATTTCCAGCAATAGAACAAGCGTAGATCTCATCAAATACACAGTCAATTTTTGTGCGTCATGTCTGTCTAGATAAAGGGCGAAATTTAGAACAATGCGCTATATTATGCTTCATTTGATATATCTTTATTTTGTGAAGATATATATCCAGTCTGTTACTGGGACTACGGTAAACTTTTCACTCCTGCTATTTATAATATCACAAAGGTATAGAACTTAAGTGATGTAATCGACTTTGATTTCAAATATGAGAGTTTTATACAAATAAAGATTCCCTACAAATCCATTCTCTTAAAACAAATTTTTATACGTCCTTCAATGCATGAATGAGATCGAACAAGAAGATCTATCTATGATTGGCCTATACGTACGAGACGGTCAACACAATTTTCCAAAGTTTATTATCAACAAAACTAGAATATATTGTGCGACTTGTAATACTCTTGCTAATGCTATATTGAACACTAAATTGGTTAAACATTATATGAAAAAAAAAGCCTTTTGTTGCTTTGTTGTTGAAAATTTCCGATAGAGATCAAAAAGCATTATTTGAAACTCATACTTAAAAGAAAACCTACAATAAAATGTACTTCTTACGTAGAGTGCACCTTATTCTATTGAATTATGTATCATAAAGAAAATTTTAGCTTAGAATAGACGCGTACCAGTTTGCAAAATCAAGTGGCTCGATAATTTAGGAAACATGAAAAACGACGTACTACGATTGTGCCGTCAATAAAAATTAAACGGGTCAATCTACTGACCTAGAATTGTTTTTATTAGTACGCTAGGGATTATGGGATGTAATCTAATGGAAACCAGATGCCTCTAGTTAATCTAATGTTTGAGATATATACAAAAAAATAAAAATAAAATAATCTAATTGTTAGATAATATTGACAGCCTCCTGTATAAATTAAATGAATATTCTATTGACAATAGTATTAAAATTTATCTTAGTTGTTTCAATCAACATTCGACGCATGTGAACTTTAGATAAGAATTATTCTTTAAAGGGCTCTGTATGTCTACATACTTCCCTTGATATGCAAAACTCACCTTAAGAAATCTAGTCAACGTTTTTCTACGTTCTACGCACTTGAAATTATAAATATACTCAAAATCAGTGTGAAAATGAAAATTACTCGCATCAGCTATTTATCTTAAATAAACATCGTAATGTCCTGGCAAACTACGTCGGGAGGAATAGCGTCGTTTTTTTAGCGACTCTTTCACTGGAATTCTAATCGACGTTGTTGTCCGTACTTAAACACGAAACTCTGGTTTACATAGTAATAATAATTAAAATATTTGTCTGAAATAAAACAATATTAGATTCAAAGGCTATCGCATAAAAATGCGATTAGAACACGACAAGCTTCAAATTTATATGAAAATTCCATTAAGTACAAAATGCTTGATTTGTTTTTTATAAAATAATTTATACTTAGTTATGTTATTATCTGTATTGACTCGATTTCTGTATAAGAATATTCTTTCCCTCGAATTGACATGATAGACATTATTTATATTATGAATGACTGGTTTTTTTTTTCTGTTTCATATATTTTATGATCGTGTCTATTCGAACGAAAGGTTATTTAAGTGCATCACTGTACTTGATTATAGATAGTTGAGTCTGAAATATAACTTTATATATAGAATGGTAAACAAAATATTTTTCTTTTTCATTATTTTATCGATAAATAATCAGCGTTTATGGGTGATATTTTTCTGGTTCATACAGTAGAAAGAAATAACAAAGACAAAAGCTGATGAAAGTGTATCTTAATAAACTAAAAAAAGAAAAGAAAATACGAAGGACTAATTCAATAATCAGAAGTTCACGTATGAAAATTTCTTCTAAAACTAAATATCTAACAATGAAAAAAATACAATCAATAAATTTCAAATATTATCGATATGAATACAATAAATAATGATCATGTAATAATATCCTTGATAATGTACAATAATCATATTCCAATTGTATTTCTTTAAATTGAATAAGAAATTACAAACGATTCATATCTTAACAAAAAAAACTGATGATTATTTACATCTTAAACATAGACAAGACGAAACCAAAAAAAAGAAGTTTGTCTTGCTGATGTTTACAATTTCTTAAGAAAAAACATAAAACAGAAAACTTTTAAGTATTCGTTTACCAAAAATGCTCAACAGTGAATATGTGATAGTATTAAAGGTAGTGTCAAAAAAATATTTCATCTTCTGATATAAAATAATATTAGACGATGGAACATCTTTTTTATTTAATAGTGAAAGAACATCAACTCTAATGTTAGTATATCAATCAATGATACATTTGCTAAACAAGATTTATCTTATAATTGGTAGTTGAAAATTTTTGATTTCGATTTCATCTAAATGTATCTTCTCAGATAAATAATTTGATTATGAATATTTTCAATATAAAAGAAAATTTTGATCGAGAATTTCGTATGAAATAATATAATAATTGGACATTTCTAAACTATTATTTTCTACTTTTTCATGACTACGTGTCAAATTTTTATTTTTATCTTATTTTGCTTTCTGTATTCTCAATATATGTGCGTATGTGTGTATATGTTCTCCTTCCGCTGCTACCAAAAACGGTAGATAGTTATTCTGTTTTTTTGTTCTCTCATTTTCTTTCTTCATCAGTTTCTTTCGCTTACACTTTTCAATATTGCTGACTGGTCGACGACTTAAGTGGTGTCACGACCAATATTCATTCCTACTTAGTTGCCAATATATTCAATTTCAATTGTTGATTAATTTTGCTTGTTTTTGTTTTCAACGAATGAACAAAGATTTCAAATTTATCCACAATGTTTCGTATGCAGAAGATAAAGCGAACAAGTTCAGGATATCATAGTCATCGTAGCGGAGAACAGGTATTTCAAATATTTTTTTATTTTTTTTATTGACATATAACTTAGACCACTTTTCATATTTTTTTTCTCTAATAATATTAATTTATTTACTATGCATGAGATAAAATATGATTATTTATTGATGCGTACAAACAAACACGTGTTAGTCTTGCACATATGTACGTCGAAAACAGCACAACAAAAAATGAAAGAAATAACAACACATGATCTTGTTGCGACGTTCGATAGTATACTTGTATGTATGTACAAAATAAATTCGATTAGAGCGAACGAAAACAACATCGTAATTCACACCTGCACTCTTAACCTTCAATTTTTTTTTCTTGCGAGATAAACATCTATGCATTCTTTTCAAACATACCTACGAAAACAGCATCATATAGAAAAAGGCAACATCTGCTTGTTAATATGCTTGGATAAAGTCCAAAACAACACAGAAATTTTTTTTTCCTCTTTCTTCTCTTTTTTTTTGCTTCATTTCTATCGGCGTAGTAATACTCAATGGATGTTTACGTCACATGCTTTTATTCCCCTTATTTTTTTGTTCTGTAGTTTTATCTTTTGATTATTACTAGTATTACAGTTTACAATTAAAATGTACAACATTAATATTTGTTGTTGTTTATAATTGAACGTATGACAGCATCGTAGTACACGACAAAATCCAGAAAAAGACAAGTCTACTTTATTCTATTTATTCAAATATTTGCTATTATCTTCCATGAATGAACATATTGAATGATGATGATAATGGGAAAAAGAAGTCACCTGCCGTTGTCGCTGGTAGGCAAATCTTCTTGACAGATTAGAAAATGATGAATGATTGTAATTAGAGATGATTTGCTAATTCTATTTTCTACTTTTTGAATAAGAAAATAATTTTTCTAAAAAAAAATTTTTTTTTTTGTCTAATAAACAACTCCATAATTCATTATTTATTGAATGTGTGAGAAAATATTTTAAATTACTATGTGAAAAAACGAACACTTGCGATTCTATCTAATGCACATGGTTTCTAGTTATGTGACAAACATGTTATGTCGTAGAGATTATGAAGAATGATAAATATGGAGACGAGAGCTTCGAACAGCTGAGTGATCGATTTTTTCTCTTTCGTTCTTCACATGTACGCCCCCTACGGATGGCTTAAAAATGTATGATACTATTCGATCATTATCGTCGCGTATGTGTTTTTCTCTCTTTCTATCTATTCTTTCACTCTCTATCTATCGTACAGCTATAATACTATTAACGAATCTTATTTTGTTTCCGCTACTGTCTTTCGCGTTATATCGGACAAATAAATAGTTATTTTCGAGAAGCGATAAAAAAAAAATTAAATAGAACAAGCAAGGACATTTTTTTCTTCTTTATTCTGTCAAAAACAGGAAAGAACAAGAAAACAAAAAAAATCTTCTATAAATGAACATTTTTTTTTCTTGTCACAATATTATTTTCATTAAACAATGAATCAGGACAAAGAAGAAACGGTTAATGTTGAAGAAGAGGTGAGATTAATCAAAAAAAAAAACCAATATATATATATGTATCTAAAAAACAAAACAACAAAATAACAAAAAATAATAATTAAATTTATTTATTTTATTTATCTAGAGTAAAGATGGAGGTGGTGCTAGTGAAACAACAACAAATAGTGGTTCAAATAAACCTCAAGCACTAACTGATAATGATGATGATGATGATGAAGATGAACCTGTTTATATTGAATCAAGTCCATGTTCTCGGTGGCAAAAACGACGTGAAACAGTATAATAATTTATTTACTTTTCATTTTGAATAGAAAGAAAAACAAACAAACAAAAAACATTTTATTTTTAAGGTTTCTCAACGTGATATTCCAGGTATTGATGCATCCTATTTAGCAATGGATACAGAAGAAGGTGTTGAAGTTGTTTGGAATGAAGTTTTATTTTCTGAAAGAAAAATTAGTGATATACAACATGTATGTTGAATTTTTTTTTTGTTTTATTGTAATTTAAAACTATAATTTTTTAGAATAAAGTCAGTGAAGTTTTTAATAAATTAATCGATTTAAACCATATGAATATTGTTAAATTTCATGATTATTGGCAAGATCGTACGAAAAATGATGATCGTCCACGAGTAATTATTTTTTTAAAAAAACCAGACGATTTTTTTTTGTTTCAAATTTTTTTAATCTAATATCTCTAGGTTGTTTTTATCACTGAATATATGTCAAGTGGTTCTTTAAAAACATTTTTACGTAAAACGAAAAGAACAAAACAAAATTTATCGAAAAATTCTTGGCGACGATGGTGTATTCAATTATTATCAGCACTAAAGTATGCTAATAATAATAATTTTAACATCCTTTCACATCATTCCTTCAATACAAACAAACATATCGTAAAACCTTGTTTTTTTTATAGTTATTTACATTCATGTGAAGAACCTATTATTCATGGCAATCTAACTTGCGATACAATTTTTATACAAAATACCGGCCTTCTAAAGATCGGATCACGTAAGTTGAATTATTTGAAAGTGAATTTTTTTAATGTACGGAAAAATAGATTGAAATAAAAAGATAATACTTATATCTATAGTACATTATCCTCAGTTGAAAGCCTTCGCTGATTTGGGCGTCGGTAGGTTTCGATTATTTAATGTTTTCCACTTGTGCTTATTTCTTGTCGCTCAGCTGTTACTAATTAATTTTAAAAAAGAACAAGAAAATTAATTATGCATTGTCAATTGTTATATATAAAAATAAAACAAAACAAAAAAAAATCTAATTAAAAATTTTTATTTATTTATATAGTTGCTCCTGATGTAGTACATCGTCATGTAAAAAGTATATCAGATCCATCAGCAAAACATTTACATTTTCAAGCTCCAGAAATAGATGATGGTTAGTTAATAAATAAAACAAAACAACAACAAAAAAAAAAACATTAAATTTTGTTATCATTTTACTTTTATTCTAGAATTAAGTCAAATTACAACAGCTGTTGATATATATTCACTTGGCATGGTAACACTTGAGGTATTTCCTTCTGTCCTTTTTATTTTGTTTTTAATTTCATATCTTTATTATGGATACTTGACTTCTAAACGAGAAGTTTCGGAACTTTCCACTATTTGATTAAATGTATGATGAAAAACAAAATGACATTAAAAGAATGTTTTATAGCATTATACGAAGTACTTTTAATATTTGTTTTTCTATTATTTCAGTTTATTAAGTGAGTCTATACTTTGAACAAAGCTAATTGATCATTATTAAAGTCGAGTTATGTCATGTTCGGAAAAACTATTAATATCCTGCAGATCAATGAAAGAATTTCAGTAATTATTAAGTATGAACAATAAAATTACTTCTAATTATTTATTAATTCTTTGAAAAACAAGATTATGTTTTGTTTTTGTTGGTGAACATAGCCAATGAAAAAAAAAAGATATTTATAAAAAGCGGTACATAATTAGTAGATTCAATAAAGTTCCTCAGGTAAAAACCACGATATTGAGACTGATATAAATAGCCAATGACGTTATCAATTATCAGATAAGATAAGAGTTCGATGTTCTTGAAAAGAGCATTGAGAACACTTTCTCTAAACTTTTTACATTTTGAAAAACGTCAATAATTCAATAAAATTAATTGACAATTTGATCTCAATAGAAGACGAAAAAAAAAGATTTGAAATACGATCAAACAAATAAGCGAGTTATCTTGAAATCCTCTCTCTCCTTCGAAAAAAAACAATTTTCATGAGAAACATCGAAATTATAGCGAATATGTCAAAGACTAGTCGAAGATATGATCATCTTTCAAAATGAAAACACTTTGTAGGTTAGCCCCTTGTTCTATAATATAATTTTCACTGATTTCTGTCATCTTCTTCCAGAAAACATTATTATTTCTGTAAGCAAAGATTGTATGATGAATGTCAAATATGCCTAGACAAGTTTTACTGTAATTCAAAGAGAAAAAAAAGCTTTTTCAACATGCAAAAGAAATTAACTAATTGATAAATACAACACGCGAAGAATTAAAACTACGAAAATATTATAAAATTTCTATTCCAGAAAAATCTTTTCCATTTTTTTTTCTCCCTTGATACTTGTTCGTTCGTACATCTCAAAATTCTTAAAGGATTTTAATTATAGCCAATTGCCTGTTTTGTTTTTTTGCTTGAAAGAACATGTCAAGATGCCCCGCATAACAGAGTCTCTGTTTATTTTTGATTAAATTGTATTCTTACTATATCTGCAAGCTCTTCAATCAATAGATCTTCACTTTTAGGTAATTTTTTGAAGCATCGAATTAATCACTATTTCCTTCTACATAAGATATATAACTTTAAAAAAAAAAAGAACTCCGCAATGCCTTGCATCTTGACATTTTTTTCTTTCAAATAAAAACAAAATTAAATACATAGACTGAGGGTCTACAGAGAGTTTTACATTATTAAATGAACAAATTTTGACTCTTGTTTGATGAATATGTCTCTCAAATCACATGGCATTGAAACTAGAGTTCGTCGGATTCAAAATTTTCAGTCTTGGACTCGGTCGAAGTGAACTGTGATACTCTCAATGAAATTTCCTAATCGGAATTGAATAACTGTCGCGAAAATACGAGATACTTTTTTCCCGCTTTTTTTTGGATTCGATGGCTCGTGTACTTTACACATTTATAGGACAACTAGAGCCCCAAAGTTTTCGGATCCGGGACCAACCCAGCGGACTCTACATAGAACTGAAAATTTTATTATAGTGTCTCCGTTGTAGTCTTAACACATTCAAAAACTATTAGGTGATTTGAGTGTACCTAGCGCGAAATCTGTTCTTGAGTCAGAGAATGAATTAGACAAAATTTCAATAGAATCTAATGACGCTTTTTTTTGTTACAAGAATAAATATAGAATTTCTTAACTGATTTTATAAAAATTTGATTAAAATGATTAGAAATATTTACATATTAATATTTAGATGATCAATCTTGATCTCGGTGGTAATGGTGATACACATGCAGTAACAGACGATGTTGTGAATGATGCTATTGCAAATCTTGATAATCCTGTTCAAAAAGTAGAAAAAAATTTTGTTTTTCTTAAAATTCATATGTATATAATCAAAAATTTATTTTTTTAAAGGATCTTGTTTTGAAATGTCTCGAAATCGATCCATCGAAACGACCCACAGCACGTCAATTACTTTTTCATCCAGCTTTATTTGAAATTCCAGCATTAAAACTTTTATCTGTTCATTCATTGGCAGATGATATTCGTAAGAGAAAAAAAAAACAAATTTCTATTTTTTTATTTTTTATTTTCAATAAGATAGGCTCAAAACCAGATCGTTCATTTGTTTCACCATTTCATCATTATTTATTAAATGGCCAAGTTTTTGCTGAATTAGAATCAATTCGTGAAGGTGTTAAATCGGTTATTTTTACGTATGTTATTTCATACATTATTCAATTCTTAATTTAAAACATAAAAAAAAAATTTTCTTTATTTCAGTTATAAAGATTGTCCACCATTTGATTTAGATAAACTTCTTGAAGATGTTCAAAATGGTTTACATCCAATAACAGCTTATCATCTATTATTTCCAACTCATAGTACATTAAATCTTTCAGGAAAATCCTTGAATACAGATAGAATTTTAACAGCATCATCATCATATTCATCATTAGCTGCATCAACTTTCATAAATACTGATACAGATTTAACAACTTCTATACAATCAACAACAGATTTACTTGTTAATCATCCGATAAATACAAATGATTCAAATTTAACAATATTAACCAATGGAATTAAATCACGTAATGGTGGAACAACATTTGAACGATCTGCTTCAGGAACAAATGATGGTGAACATAATACGAATGATTTAATATCAACAATAAATAATAATAATTATAATTCTTCAACAACATTATTATCAAATAGTGATGAAAAAGAAAATCGAAGAATTATTGATATACAATGTAAAATTAAAACAAAAGAAACACGTTCATGTTTGGTAAAGTTTCTTTTGTTTTTTCTTCTATTTGAATTTATTTTTTGAAATTTTATTTTTATTTATTTAGTTATTTATTAGTGTAAAATTTCAAGATCGATTACAACGTGATATGACAACAGAAATTGATTTAGATGAAACACCAACTAATCTAGCAAAAGAATTATTAGAACACGGTTTAATTCATGAGGTAATTATTTTCTTTAGAAATACTCTTGACATTTTATATATATATCGTGATTTATAAATGTGATAATTATTAACATAAGGATAACACTATATATAAGATGACGAAAAGAAGTTTAACAATAACGCATGTTTTTCTATAATGTTAAGCATCTAGCTCAAATCCGGATAGTGATTTTAATAGGCAATGAAGTTTTCTATCTGTACTAGATGAACCATGATGGTAAGATTTCGAAAAAAAATCGGACTGAGTAGCTTTCAGGTACCAAAAGACTTTGTCGGAGCTAGTAAGCACAAAATTCTGAACAAAATGAAAGATCACTACATTTTCTGCAACATTCCCTTAAAAAGTTTAAAGTATTACAAAAAAACGAAAAGAGACGTTTTTTCAGTCGATTTTTTGATAAATTTCGTCTTTTTACAGTTTTTCTGATACTTTTAACTTTTTAACGAAAGATAGTAGAAAATTCGGCCACTCCTTATTTTGTTTACAATTTTGTACTGCTCCAAATAGCATTGTGAACAAATAGCTCCAACAAAGTTTTCTAGGATTTTGCTTTTCTAGACAAACAAGTTATTGAAGCTGTTTGTCTATATTCGAAGCATGAATACGTGTATGGATATAATTTTTAAAAAAAAATAATGCTTCAAGATATACATCGTTAAACACTACTATATAAGAAATCAAAGAATATGAAAGACAAGTATAAAAATACAATTTACTAATTTAATCTAAGATTTATAATTCTAGATTTTTAATCTTACTTCATTCCAATTAATGAATTTTCTTTTTGCATCTTCAACTAAGTCAAAAATGACAATATCAATTTTTGATTACTTGTATCACACTTAGAGAGATGAGAACTAGAAGTATAAAAATATGTCACTAAAACGAAAAACTTAATCTCAAATGACATGAAAAATTTTTCTTGAATTTAGTAGATTAGATGTAAGAGAAGAATTTTTTCAATGATAAACGACAATAAAAACACTTCGTTGCTTTCCATTAACAAATAAACAAGATCACATGCATACAAGATTTTTCCTATTGTCATAGACATCAAACTTCTGTTATCATAAATAGTATTTGTGGTATGAATAGGCAATCTATTAGTATTGTTACTTTGAAATAGAGATGATCATTCTGATCTTAACGAAAAATAATCAGAATCAAAGAAAATCTTATAATGATTTCATATTCAACATACTAGAACACAAGCATATTCATTATAAATTTTCACTCAAATAACCAAATTTTCAATTTCATATTTGTTTATATTTATTTAAACATATAATTTAATTATTTTAGAGTGATTATATACGTGTTGAACAATCAATTTCTAGAGCATTCAATGCTACAGTAACATCTCCAGATGTACTTAATAATACATCAACATCATTACTTGATGTGAAAAAAACAGCAGTTGCTGCAGCTACAGCTGCACTTATAACAGCTCAAGCACTACAAAATCAGTTGAGTATACCATCTACTCCAAATGGAACATTAATGGATGGAAATAATACATGCACATGGACTAATCCTCTATCTCAACCAGTCACGTTTTTACCGACATAAATTTCTTTTTTTTCCATGTATATTTTTTTCCTGATGTACATGTTATTCTGCTATGTACTCTACATATGAATATATCTCAAAATGTATACATTGGTGCTTGCGTTTTTGTAGACATACAAATATACAGTGTTAACCTATACGGTTTTCTTTTTTGTATACGCCAAGCGGCTTTTTGTTTCTATAATACATATGTTTGTGTATAAACCTTTTCTTTTTATAATTTATTGATTATGATTACTATTATTTTACTTGTTATGTTTCATTTACGCCCCAATTGGTCTTACTTCTTGTTGGTTTCTTTTTTTTTCTTATTTCTTCAAGTCTTTCGGTATACTACCTTCTTCTTGTCCTGATGGAAACAATTTTTTTTTTTATTCATTTTTTGTACAGCTCCATGCGTATATGTTGGTGTCTATGTGCAAAAATGAAAGTTAGAAGAAGAAATGAAATAAAATTTTCAAAATTACTTCTAAAGATTTATTTATTTAATAAGAATTCTAATGTACAACTATTTGATTTATCAAAATCTAATAATGTTTTGCAAAGTTCTTCATGTATATGTATTTGTGGTCGACATTTTTTAACAAGATTAAATGCATCAATTAACGTCATATTCATTGAATGCATTAAATAGATAATAGCTATAAATGGTGTACGACTCATTCCAGCACGACAATGAATTAATATACGATTAGAAGATTTTTCTCGACGAACTTGATCAATAAATTGAAGTATGAGAGGCAAATTTTTTTCACATTTATTTTTTGATAAACCATCATTAATATGAAATACACCATAAGTAAATTCTGATGGATAATGACATTTACCAGCTAAATTTACAATATGAGTTATATTTAATGAATGAAGACCTTCTAAATTTTTCGATGTTTGACCACTACCAAGATAAAGAAAATTTTCAATAAGTTCTGAATATTCAAAAGATTTTATTGGTAAGTTTGGTTGCTGACGTGCCATGAATAGATAATATTAAAAATGAAAGCTATTCATTTCTTTTTCTAGTGATGACTAAGACAGAATTGCATAATTATTTCGCAAGAACTGTAGATGTCGATTCACCTGCGGAAGGTTTTTTTTTCTTGATAATCATATTTAAAAAATTGTCAAGCATAAGAAAGTAAAAATAAAACAGCAAATGAATCATTATTAAGAATTGTTATTAACAGCTTTATGTTTATTATAATCGTGTAGAATACTTTATAATAAACAAAAGTTTCTGAATAAAATATTTTTTGATAGATTTTCATCAAGACTGAAACTTATGAATTATGATTAGAATTTTGTACATTTTCTAATTTCAGAATCATTTATTTTATTTTAGTTTTTATTGAATAGTAGTGAAGAAATCTTTCTTACGAGAGGACTTACAAGACAAATGAATATTCTGCTACATAAGCATAACATGATCAAATTTTTTACTCAATTCTTTCTACATCTATTCAATAGTCCATGTCAAGAAACCTATGTAACCAAATGTTTAGACAATAATAATGTTGCTTCGTTGAGATATGAAGTTTTTGAATAACACAAAGAGCTATTTTCCATTTCCCTCAGAAAATAGCTATGCCATAATTCACTTCTTTCTCGTTCGTATCTCAAGTGACTTTTTTAAGTGACGTCTCATTTGAAAGAGACAATAGAGTTGAACGAGATGTCTAAGTTTTGTGATCTTCTAATCATACATACAGATGAAATTGATGTGTGATAAGCGGAAACTTTCGTGTCAGAAGTTGTTGTTAGAGAATTTCGAAAGAGAGGTTAAATAAACTTTTATTCAGATAAATTATAAGGTTTTCTTGGTACGGAAACTGGTTTTTTTCCAGATGTTCTGTTGACAAAGCTAATCATGTGGAAGATGTTATACGTTTCAGCTGACCCGAATTGTGAATAATGTGCCGTAGTTATTGACATTGAATTGCTTTGTCGATGATTTACTCTTTTTTGAATGCTTCGACATCCTCACCGTCACAAGAATCCACTTTAAACTCTTCCTGTTGATTTGATTTGAGCTGCGAGCAGTAACTGCGAATTTACCCTGGTTTCAAAAGTTAACTTTGCTCGAAGACAAAGTTACTTTTGTCTTCGACATACTCCATTTCGGCCACCATAGCTTCTGGTTTTCATCGTGTATTATTATTTTATATTGATCGGATAGATATTCGATCTATTTGAGAGTAAGCTGTATTAATTTTCAAGTTTTTAGAAGTACTCAAGTCTTGACTAGAGGAATTCTCATTGAATCTCAATGTGCAATAATAGTAGCGATTTGCAGGATAACGAACATGAACTTTCTTTGAATGGTTGTCTGGAGCTTTGACGTGTACATCTATATTTCGAAGTCGTATAATGAAATAGATTCGCGTCAATGAGCATGTTTTCAAGCTAGAGGACGATCGACGAATTTTTCAGCTTTTAGAAACTTCTTGAAACATACCTCTATACATAACAATCGAAGAAAAGATCTATATGGATGTTCTTGTCACAGCCAATAGACTTTTTTGACAAATCGCGTTATTTGTTTTTTATCTGTATTGTTGGGAATGAAGTTGTAATAGATGATCGAGAGCTTTTTTAAATTAGTTTCGTTGATTCTTTATCATTTTTCAGTACAAAACTCGGTCGGTATCTACATTTGAATCCTCTTCGCTTGATGATGCACTTGTATGATAATTATCTTTATTCGTTATTTGCAGGTCGATAATTATGCTGCTTCGATTCTTACACATTTCCATAAAATAAGCTACCCGTTGCGAAAAATAAACATTGTTGTAATCACCATAACTTGTGCAACACGTATCACAAATAAAATCATCATATTAATGTCTCAGATTGAAGTTACCAGGAATCTGTTGCGCATACTTAAGGCTCATTCGTTACAATGGCTTTCGACATGGAACATATAGACTAGACAGCGAAGGATACGCATAGCACCATTAATCTATGTTCGAATCAAACTAACTAAATAGTTGACAGAAATAACGAATGGCGATAAATGTTCAACCGAAATCGATCTTCATTTCGTCATCTATTTCAACTCGATAAAGGACGGCTTAAATATCTGTATATGTCTTTAGAAATAGAGACTTGCTCAATTTATTGTGCCAATCGGTTAACCAAATTAGGTGATTGCTCTTGTTTTTATCGTATTCATAATTATTAAACAAGCAAATAGTCTTTTCAAGTTCAAAAAGCACTATCGTAAAGGGCCGTTTACAAACAAATACACCGAAAAGTGGTCGCCATATATGATAGTTAAATACAGTAAACATGTACGACAAAATACGTTCAAATACAATTAGTGTTTACGATGAAGATAAACGATTGTCGTACACGACTATCGTATACCACTGTATATGATCGTAACTTAGTCGTCAGTTAAGATGTCCATCTCGATCAAGATTTTTTTTTCAAATTGAGCATTGAATCCGATGGTAAATGTCATTGAGAAAATGAACCATTTCTTTTTTTATATAGATTTATTTCAATTGGGGTTTGATTTCTTTCTGTGATATTTAAACAGGCGAATATCTAATATAACTAAAGAATATGTTAATAGACATTCTTTTTTATCACCAATAACACTTCGATATGTAATGTTATTTAAAAAAAATGAGGATGATATATGAAAAGATAGATGCATAAAACCTTGTCTGTCTACTTTTCTATATCTATGATGCTACAGTTTTATGTGAGTCACCTGAAGGAAATAAACGAATAAGTTTCCATAGAAAAAAAATTCTTTTATTATTACAGGCGCATATATCTGTCATATTGTCTTTATTAAAGAAGCTGGAAGCCAATTAATATCAAATTATTGGAGAAACACAAAGAATCCATCTGCCACCTCTGTTTTATTTTCTTTTTGGTCTTTTACAATTTTGTGATTAGCTACAAATCTGAAAGAAGGAAAGTTTCTTATTATTTCATAAATAAACTAGAAATTTCATTAGAAGAAAAATTGAATACATGTTATAGGACAGCTATTGTGAGTAGCAATGAAACAATTATATTAGATGAAACGAATGATGCAACATCAGTGCTATCAGCTTGAAGGTCTGAGTGTCGATGTTAATCTTCTCTGCATCCGCTCGCATCCTAACAGATTAAGAGAGATTATCTAGTCTATCTTTAGTTTATATTGAATATGTTTATAATATTGATTTAGATACTATTGCAAATGAATTTGGATGGAAAAAAAATACTTAAAAAATAAATAAACTGATTAGTGTAAGACTTGAACCAAAATATTTTTTTAATAATTACTGGTTTAGAAAAATTATTGCTTTTCCTAGAAACTTTAGTTTGTATCATGTATGTTTATTATTTAATTTATCATTATTTTTATGAATATAAATATTTTATTTATATTTATTCTTTATTATAAAGAGCAATAAAGATAAATGAACTTTCCTAATATTTAATATCAGATCCAACGATAATTATTAATGTAGCATGTTAATTTACACTTTTATTATTTAGATTTATTGCAACAGTAGGTTCAATGATAAGTAGTAGAGATTGACACATTAAGTGCATAAGTAACCATGAAGGTATTTAAATATTTTCTTGTCTTTGTTCGTCTAAGAAAAACAAAGCGTTAGCAAAGCAATTATATTATTTAGAGAGGCAAGCATTTACGTAATGATCAACTAAATCAAAGTTAATGCAAGATGAATATTTCTCCTTTATTAATATGAATAAGTAAAATAAATAATAAGTGACAAAATATAAATTTATATATACGTAATAACTCAGCCTTGCCACGTCATATAATAGAATATTCGAGGTATATATGGTTGTGTCCAAGCAAATAAACATTCTAGTGTAGTCTTTTGTCAGAATCCTTTGTTTTGGAATACTAATAATTAAAACAGTTTCCAAGAACGTCACGGAAGTTTTGAACATATGAAAGAATGTTTTTAGATTAAAACATCGTTCCTATAGGAAGCCTTTTGATACCAATACTCATTATAGGAGCAGAGATTTAGATGACAATCATATGGAAGAAGACGAATGAGTTGAATAAAAAATTATCAGTCTTAACCATTTCTCATGGAATAACGAACAAATTTCTTTTCGATTTGGTTCGGTTCAATTTTAGATTTTTAAAAAAGAATATTAATTTCGGTTCGATACGATGTAGAGTTTCTCAAATTTCTCTTGATTTCGTTTCTGTTTGGTTTAAATTTTTTGGAAAAGCTCGAACCGTGACGACCTCTGATAAATATTCTTTTATAAAATTAAATTATGTTTCACCTAATGAAATAAATTATTTTTACTATATGCAAGGATGACGAGAAAGGGGTATGACTAATAATAAAGATAATATTACACGTCTCTTAGTGACGAGAACCTTCTGTGGATACGATAATAAGTGAAGACACATACAACGATGTACGATCATTCACGATTGTCGCATACACATGTTATTTAATTGTATATGATGCAGTGAGACAAGGTTGTAATTGTGCAGTCAAGCATAAAATGAAAAAGGAACATATACAATCGTATTTTTGCGTCGTATCTGGTCGTTAGCGACAACCGTAATCTTTTCCCTTAGTTCTGAGATACACGAAAAGGCTGATGAAGAAAAATCAATTTCTCTGGAACAAACGAATGAACCGATGAAATATAGCAGTATTAATGACTAATTTCAATGCGACACATTCACCTTATCAATAAGTTATTTTGTTTATCGTCGCTTATATTCTTCTGCTTCATCATCTATCCTATGCATCATCGATCACCAATACTTATGCCGTCAACACAACGCTTATGAGGCCATATGAATCACTGTGCGAGTAGAATATATATCGATTTTATCACAATCAATCATTATTTTTTTTTGATGCGATATGTTAAAAAATTGGCGACAGAAGAAATCAAGTGAGTTCCAAGCTAACTGTGTGTCTTATTTATGCAGTATGAAACAGATCAAATGAGAGAAAGCAGAGATAATTCTGTTTTGCTAATCATTTACATCAACATGCTTGCCGTTAAATGAAGAAGGATGACCTAATAAAATTTGACGTATATAGCGAAGTGTAGTTTCGATGTGAGAAAAGATGAGGAGGACAGAGGTTGAATATACACTTTGATATCTTCAGATACTAGAATGATATATGTGAAACAAACAACAGTGTTTTTCAAGTCTAGTCAGAATCGATTTCAAACTTTCTAGGAATGATTTTCAGTCAAGCCAACAACAGTTTCATCCGCATCTATGATCAGAAGATCACAATACTTAATTTTAGAAATTTTTAATTTTTGAGCTATTGTAGTCATATTCAGTATTTTGCCTTTTTTGAGCACTCTTTACGCATTTTAAAAATATAAAACCTAGTGTATCTTTAGAGAAAAATATTCTCTACAAAATAGTTTAACAAAATTTGTAGTATAGACAGCCGAGCACTGTTTTTTTTCATCAAAAGTCGTAAATCTCGTTGTTTATAACAAGTTTTTCAAGTTATCTGATATCTATATGTAATTGTTTAGTCACGAGAAGTACGACACCTTGTTCAATTTGATTTCCTTTTTCAAATGAGATGTTGCTCAAGGAAATTATTTGAAATCCGGACGAGAAAGAAGTAAATTATGATATAGCTATTTTTTGAGAAAATTGAAAATAGCCCTTGTTTTTTTGAAAACTTCATACTTTAACCAAAAGAGTGTTGTTTCAGTCTCAAACTTTGATTACAGTTGTTAGTTTCATTTCGGAATGATCGATTTTTTTTCCATCAAAAGATGGTTTACATAGTAAGTAGCTTCTGAGAAAATAGTCACAGCTATATTCGAATATAAGCAACACTTTAGTGGAGTATCATACTTTATGAAGAGTTATTTCCACACTGAAACTACCGATATGAGTCATTTATATTACTTCTCAAATCGAGAATTTTAAACTTGTAAGAGATTTCTGCCCTATCCTAGAAAAAAAAACTAACATAAAATTGATGACATAAGATCCTACAAAATTCTGATCATTATTAATGTAATTGCATTATCTTCCTCAGACAATTATAAAAACATCGACTAACTTAGAGTATTGATTCAGACTAAAAGTACAAAGACTCTTGTAGCTAAACAGATAAATTCGAGATTTATAAAAACAGAAAGAACAGCTGACCAACAAAAGATATATGATCGGATAAAAGGATAAGAACAATTCTATCTCTTAAGATCGAGTCTTTTCAAAAACAATCAAATGATTATGTAATGATATATTTAGTTTGTACTTAAAATGTTCTATCAGTATTGAAGTAGAACACATCTCAATAAAATAATTTCCTTTAAAAGAAATTCAAGACTTGAAAGATTTACAATACCAAATATGTCTATTCTCATTCGTAGAAGACGTGTACGCCTTCAAAAAAGTTGATGCAATTTTTTCTTTTCGGTTCGTTCTATGCACTAAAAGAGAAAGCATTGTGAAAAAAAGCAAAAATAATTCCGATAGAAGTATTCTTTTTAATATTAACTCTCTATCCCTATTGTAATGCATATTATGATCATAAAGCATAGCAATAAATTACAAAGTCATGTTTATTTGATTTATCCTTCGAACTTCTGTTATTTATAATGAAATCTTACTGTGCCAAGGATATTAAATTCAATTCGTAAGCTTATGATTTAAATTTTCTCAATATTCATGATATCTATCATTTGATCCTGTTTATGTTAGTCTTGTAAAATGGTTATTTGTTAACATGTTATATTTAAAGAATAAGTATAAATTAAGCTGAATGTGAAAATCTAAAAATGATCTACCTAATGCTTCGATGTTTCCTTTATGAAGTTTTGCTGTTATATGTTTTTCGTAAAGTAAACAACACATAAAACAAGTATCCAATCATAGGCGGCACCAACTACACTTTCTAGGGAAAGCAATCAATTTTTTGTAAACTAGTAGTTATAAAAAATATTTGAGTTCAACTCTTACACTAATCAGTTTATTTATTCTCCAAGTATTTTTTTCGATCCAAATTCATTCGCAATAGTGTCTAAATCAATACTAAAAACATGTTCAATATAAACTAAAGATAAATTAGATAATCTCTCTTGGCCTGTTGGGATGTGAATGTGACTTAATGTGGAGAACATTAACACCTACACTCGGACCTTCAAGATAATGGCACTGATATTATATCATCAATTTCATCTAATGTAATTGTTTC